>VWZX01004552.1:125402-147101 GCA_013399015.1 Galbula dea | reverse complement strand
GGTTCTGGCAGCTGCAGGGACCACCCCCTAACCCCCCACCCCCTTTCTCCCCACCTGCTTCCGGAGCCTTTCAAGCTCTGCCAGCAGCTACTGCTGCCAAGAAGCTGCTGGGTTCTTCTCACTGCATCCCCAGCACAGAAGGCAGCCCCTTACTCCTCAGCCCCCCCACCCTCCTAGGGGAGCTGCTGTGTGTCCCCCCAGCACTGGGAACCCCTCAGAGGGTGGCTGTGCCCTCCTAAACCCTCCCCCAGCCAAGGATGGGGATGGATCCTGGAGCCAGGAGCAGTTTGCAGCAAGGGGAAAGGGGGAAGCACTAGGGTGGCAGCCACGTGGATCTGGACGTGGTGCATCCAGGCTGGCCCAGGTGACAATGGGGGTGTCCAAAGCACAAAACCCACCCTCCCCTTGGGTTTTTTTGGGGTGGGGATGGGGCTGCTTGCTTCAGCCTGGAGCAGGGCCAGGTTCTGCCCGTGGCTGCTGACTCATTCTGCAGCTGAGCATCCCTGGAAAGCCACCGCTCGGCTGCTTGCCCTCCCCTCCCCTTCTCTCTCCTCCCCTCCCAGGCTGGCTGCGGGCTGGCAGGGCACCTTGTGAGCTTGGGATGAGCAGCTCTCACATGGAGGGAACAAGAGGGTGAGGGTGGTGGTGGAGGAGGAGGAGGAGAAAGCCCCTCTCTGAGGATGTGAGGAGATCCAACCCTTGGCTGTCCTCTCACAGCATCTCCCCTGCAGCTGATGCTGCAGCCCCAAAATCTTTCAGCCTGGAAAAGAGAAGCCTTAGGGGGAACCTCCTAGCAGCCTTTCAGTACCTAAAGGGGGATTACAAGAGAGAAGAGGAGAGACTTTTCAGCTGGCCAGGTTCAGCAGGACAAGGGGGAATGGAGATAAGCTGAAGGACAGGAGGTTGAGACTGGAAATTAGGAGGAGGTTCTTTCCCCAGAGGATGCTGAGGCACTGGAACAGGTTGCCCAGAGAGGTTGTGGCTGCTCCATCCCTGGCTGTGTTCAAGGCCAGGTTGGATATGGCCCTGGGCAACCTGGGCTAGTGGTTGGCATCCTTGCCCATGGCAGGGGGTTGGAGCTTGATGATCTTGAAGGTCCCTTCCCACCTGGGCCAGTCTAGGATTCATTCTCTGAAGATCATGCTGGCTCCTGTGCTCCAGGAGCTGCCTCAGAAAGCAGGACCGAGCTCAGGGGAGAAAGAAAGATCATTCCCAGCCCAAAATAGACTCCAGCTCCATTTTCCACCTGCATTCCCACAGAAATGGAGGTTAAGGGACTCTGCTGCTCGTGTGCCTGCAGCAGCTAGGTCTGTCCTCAGCATCTCCTGGGCTCCTGAGGTCTCATTGAGGATTGAGCTTCACGAGTCACCACCATCCCCCACCTCACCCATCAGCTTCTGTGGCCACTGCTCCCTGCTTTTCCCTCCTGGTGTGTGGGGCTGATTTCCATTTGTGGCAAATAAGAAAGAAGCTCATGAAAACCTCAGCCCCAAAGTCCATCCCCAACCCCCAAACTTGGAGTCTATGAACCTCTTGGCACCACAGGACTCCAGGACCTCAAACCATCACCCACCATGGACTGGGTGAAAGTAGATTCAACCTCCTCTGTATCCCCTTCCTGATGCCAGCACCCCCATCCCAGGCAGGGATTTGGGGATGGGAGGGAAACAAACTGCTGCCCATCCCAGGTTGACTGATTCCTGTTGAGTTTTATCACTTGAGTTTTCTCTCCAGGGCTTGGTAGCTGCTGCCCACAGCACTGTGGTGCCTTGGGAACAGGGAGGGAAAGGCACCCTCCACAAAAGCCTTCCTCGCTTGGCCACCCCAGGGGACAGCAGCCAGGCTCCAGCCTGGAGCTCAGCCATGGCTGCTGAGCAGGAAGGTTTTGTCCCTTGCTCCAGAGCTGTGGAGCTGAATTCCAATGATCCAGGTCGGAGCAGAGAAAGTCTCTGGCTTGCTTCTGGCACCACAGGTCATGTCCTGGGCAGTTAGGTTTTGGCTGCCTGGCTCAGGTTCCTGCTGTGAAAGGGGTGGTTTGTGGTCTGCAAATGATGGTCAACAACCATGGTGCTTAGTGACAGGGGCTGCATGTCCATGGTGTGTGGTTCCAGGGGCTGCATGTCCATGGCATGTGGTTCCAGGGGCTGCATGTCCATGGCATGTGGTGCCAGGGGTTGTATGTCCACGGCATGTGATGCCAGGGGATGTACAGCCATGGTGCTTGGTGCCAGGGGTTGTATGTCCATGGCATGTGGTGCCAGGGGCTCTATGTCCATGGTGTGTGGCAGCAGGAGTTGTATGTCCATGGCATGTGGTGCCAGGGGTTGTATGTCCATGGCATGTGGTGCCAGGGGCTGTACAGCCATGGTACTTGGTGCCAGGGGTTGTATGTCCATGGCATGTGGTACCAGGGGATGTACAGCCATGGTGCTTGGTGCTAGGGGTTGTATGTCCATGGTGTGTGGCAGCAGGAGTTGTAAGTCCATGGTGTGTGGTGCCAGGGGCTCTGTGTTCATGGTGTGTGGCAGCAGGGGTTGTATGTCCATGGCATGTGGTGCCAGGGGTTGTATGTCCACGGCATGTGGTGCCAGGGGCTGCCTGTCCATGGTGTGTAGCAGCAGGAGTTGTATGTCCATGGCATGTGGTGCCAGGGGATGTACAGCCATGGTGTGTGTTGCTAGGGGTTGTATGTACATCAGAGATGGTGCTAAGGGTTGTACATCCATGGTGCATGGTGCCAGTGGCTGCATGTTCACGGTGTGTGGTGCCAGGGGCTGTACATCCATGGTGTATGATACATCCATGGTTCTAGGGGCTGTACCCACACCCTCTCCCTGGTGCATTGGTCCTGTGGGTGAATTCCAGGAGCAGTGTTTGCAGAGGGATGCAGGCAGTGGGGGACAAGCCTCCTGCCAGGCTGGCCCTGACCCAGCGAGCTCTGCAGAGGTGCCAAATCCGCTTCGGTGGCTGCTGAAATCAATGCAGCACAAAGAGCTCATAAATTAAAAGGCTGCCCTGAGTCTCAGGCTCTCTGTGCTCCCACCCCAGGGAACCATGTGTGAATCCCAGGGGAACCCCACAGTACATCCCTGCTCCAGAGGGGGTGGCCAAGGACACCCCCCCACCCCCAGCACCCCAAGGACACTCTGCTGAGGGACTAGGAGATAGGATGCTGTGCTCCTTGCCTTGTGCAGGAGCATCTCCCCCCATCCCCACCATCAACCTCCTCTCTGGATAGCTGCAAAAGGCCGTGAACAGCTGGACCTGCTCCGTGCCATGCCCGGTGTCCCCAGCAGTTCCCAGTGCTGCTCCTCAAGGAGGGTTGGGGGGTCGGTGACAGCAGTGCTAGCCACTGGGCTCTCCTTTCAGAGCCAGTCCCCAGCCCTCTGGGGAGAGCCCTTTGTGCCAGGCAGCCTTGAGAGAGGGCTGGGACATAATGGTCGCTTTGGTGGCTCCTGGTTTTCCCAGCCCGTGCGCCGGGAACCTCCGGCGTGAGCTGAATGGCAACAAGAACCCTCTTGCTCCTTCCCTCCTCCTCTTCCTCCTCCTCCTCCTTCTCCTCTTCCCCCCCTCCCTTCATTCTCCCCTGCGCTTTGTGTGCCCTCGGCCGTGGCAGCTTCGCTGACCTCAGCCCCTTCCGTGCAGCCCTTGCCCGTGCACGGGCGCACGCACACGCGTGCCCGTGGTGACAGGCGTGCAGGGGCACAGGAACGTGTGCGTGAGTCCCTTCCCCTGCCAGGGCTCCTGCTTCACACCAGTTGTAAAACCTCCCTCCGGAGGGTTTTGTTTTCCCATCACAGCTTTGTCCACCAGGAGCAGGCTTTGGGCTCAGGCTTGGAGCCAGGCTTGGCTCTGCTGTCCCCAGGGGACCTGCCTGCTTGGGAAGGTTGGTGGGGCTGGACGAGACCCAGGGGTGTCCAGTCAATGGTCCTGGTTGCTAGTGCTGTCTCCTTCCTCCTGTTAACCAGGGCATGTTGCCTTCTCCACCCTCTCCTCTCCACCATGCAAGGCTCCAGGTTACCTCACAGCTGGTCTCTGTGCCCCAGTGCTGCATCACCCCATCCAATGGTCTCCTGGGCTGCAGGCAGCAGAGGGGGAGCAGCAGGGCAAGGGAGGTTCTCCTCCCCCTCTCCTCTGCCCTCCTCAGCTCACCTCTGGGCTCCTGGGGCCAGCCCTGGGCTCCCCAGATCCAGAGAGACAAGGAACTGCTGGGGAGAGGCCAGGGGAGGCTAGGAAGATGCTGAGGGACCTGGAGCAGCTCTGGCAGCAGCAAAGGCTGAGAGCCCTGGGGCTGCTGAGCCTGGAGAAGAGCAGCCCCACAGGGGAGCTGCTCCATGCCCAGCAAGAGCTGAAGGCTGGGGGCAAGAGGCTGGGGCCAGGCTCTGCTCAGGGCTGCCCAGGGCCAGGCCAAGGGGCACTGGCCACCAACTGGAAGGCAGGAGCTTGCAGCTGAGCAGGAGGAGAAGCTTGTTTGCTGGGAGGCTCAGCTTGGAGCCCTGGCCCAGGCTTTGCAGAGAGGCTGTGGAGTCTGCTCCTGGGGAGAGATTCCAAGCCCAGCTGGAGGTGATCCTGGGCCAGCTGCTGGGGGTGACCCTACTGGAGCAGGGAGGTTGGGCTGGATGAGCCCCACAGGTCCCTTCCCACCCCAACCATGCTGGACTGTGATTTATTGTGATTCCCCAGCCTCTCCCTCCAGCTCAGGGAAGGGATGTTTTTGGTGATGCTTTGGATTTCAAGCCCAGCTGGTGGTTTTTCCTCCCTCCTTGCAGGGCAGAGGATGGTCTCAGCCCTTCCACTGCTACTCCTCTGGGTGTTTGTCCCCATGGTGGTCCCGGAGGTATTTGCTCTCGAAGACGGCACAGGTAACTCTGCACCATCGGCCGCATCCGTGCCACTCCCTTCCTTGTGCTCCCTTTTCTCCCTCCCACCCCATGCTGGTTCCACTCATGGCTCCTCTCTTCTCCCACCCAGAGGACCTCAAGGCTCTGCAGGTCTCCATCCCACGTCAGCCAGCCCTCGAGGCGGTGCTGGCAGGTGACATCACCATCCCCTGCCTCATCACCTACCTCGGCCCCCAGCCCACCGCCGGCACGGCCACTCGCCGGGCGGTCCTGGGAACCCCTCGGGTCAAGTGGACCTTCATCTCTGAGGGCAGGGAGGTGGAGATCTTGGTAGCCCGGGGGGATAGGGTGAAGGTAAGCGAGGATTATCGGCTCCGTGCCTCCTTGCCCATCTTCCACCAGCGTTACACCAACGCGTCCCTGCTGCTCACCGAGCTCCGCCCCAACGACTCGGGGATCTACCGCTGCGACGTGCAGCACGGCATCGAGGACGGCCACGACATCCTGGACCTCAAAGTCAAAGGTACCTCAAGGTGGGATGTGGGGATGAGCTCTATCCTGTCCAGGTGTCCTCTTCTGGGTCAACAGACCCCTCTTACACCCAGGTGTGGATGCAGCCATGTGGGTGGGGGCTGCTGCAAGGTTGCACTCAAGTGGAGATGCACCCATATGGGTGAGGGCTGCTGTGAAGGTGCATCTGGGTGGAGATATACCCACATGGGTTGGGCTGCTGCAAGGTTGCATCCAGGTAGAGATGCATCCACATGGGTGGGGGCTGCTGTGAAGATGCATCTGGGTGGAGATGCACCTATAAGGCTGCAAGGTTGCACCCAGTGGAGGTGCACCCATATGGGTTGGAGCTGCTGTGAAGATGCATCTGGGTAGAGATGCACTTAATATAGGTGGGGCTGCTGTGAGGTTGCACCCAGTGGAGGTGCACCCATGTGGATGGAGGCTGTTGTGAAGATGCATCTGGGTGGAGATGCACCTATAAGGGTGGAGTGGCAGCTGCAAGGTTGCACCCAGGTGTGCATGCACCCGTAAGGGTTGGGGCTCTTGTAAAGGGGGGCATCTGCTCGGAGATGCAACTATACAGGTGGGGTGAGCTTGCTGCAAAGGTGCACTTAGGTGTAGATACACTCACTCAGGCAGAGGGCTGCCGTGAAGCCCCTTGCCCATGCTCATCTCCCCCTCCCCTTACTCCAGGGGTAGTTTTCCACTACCGGGAGGGCTCCATGCGCTATGCCTACACCTTCGCCGAGGCGCAGGAAGCTTGTGCCAGGATCGGTGCCAGCATCGCTACCCCGGAGCAGCTGTACGCTGCCTACCTGGGCGGCTACGAGCAGTGCGATGCCGGATGGATCTCTGACCAAACTGTCAGGTGGGCAGCACTCTCCCCGCCCTCAGCCCCACCCTCCTCCTCCTTCTCCTCCCCAGGGGATCACACCTATCTCGTGTTCCCTTTCGCCCCACCGCGAGTCTCCAGCCCTTTCCCCGCCCTGTGCTTTCCTGCCCCAGGTACCCCATCCACACGCCCCGCGAGGCTTGTTACGGAGACATGAACGGCTTCCCCGGGGTGAGGAACTACGGGGTGGTGGACCCAGAGGACATGTACGACGTGTACTGCTATGCTGAGGACCTCCCAGGTGCCTGAGGTGCCACCAGCACCATCCTGCCCTCTTCTTTCTCCGCCCCCCTCCCCAACCCTGCGTTCGTGGCTGCGCTAACTCACCCCATAACCTGCTGGAAACTCAACCACCCTGAGCTGCAGGTGGTGGCCACCAAAACCTCTGAGCAATTGGGCAATTTGATGCTTGACCTGATGTGCTGCTTCCCCAAAGTGCTGCTGGTTTGGTTTTTATGGGGTTCAGGGCTCTCTGGCCCACAGTAGACAGTGCCCATCCTTGGCCTCAAAGCTGGAGGATGCTCAGGGTGATCTGCCCAGGGTTGCAACAGCACTGAGTGGGGGTTTAGGGTTTGGGCAAGGTCATGCCATGCTTTCTGCATGCACTGCTGCATGTCCTGCAGCTTGGGCACATCCTGCCTGGCTAAGGGTGTTTGGGGGTGGTTGGTCACTCCTTCAGAGGCTCGCCACCAACTGCTGTGAGGAGCTGGGGTGATGCCAGGCTGGTGGCTGCATCTGCTGTGGAGTTGGTTGTGGTGGTGCCAGGCTGGTGGCTGTTGCTGCTATGGGGTTGCTTGTGGTGATGCCAAGCTAGTGGATACATCTGCTGTGGGATTGGTTGTGGTGATGCCAAGCTGGTTGTTGCTGCTGTGGGGCTGGTTGTGGTGATGCCAGGCTGGTGGCTGTTGCTGCTGTGGGGTTGCTTGTGGTGATGCCAAGCTAGTGAATACATCTGCTGTGGGCTTGGTTGTGGTGATGCCAGGCTGGTGGCTGTTGCTGCTGTGGGGTTGCTTGTGGTGATGCCAAGCTAGTGGATACATCTGCTGTGGGATTGGTTGTGGTGATGCCAAGCTGGTGGCTGCTGCTGCTATGGAGTTGGTTGGGTGATGCCAGGCTGGTGGCTGCTGCTGCTATGGGGTTGGTTGTGGTGATGCCAGGCTGGTGGTAGGTCACTGTTGTGAGGTTGGTTGGGATGGCACCAGGCAGGTGGCATGTTGCTGGTGTGTGGGGAGTGATGCTCTGGGACAGAGAGACTGGTGCAGTTGTGGGGCCTGGCACGTGATGTGCCTTAGGGCAGTGGTCTCCAGCTCTTCTTAGCATGAGGTCCCACCACAGTGTCTGCTGGGCTTGCAGGTCTCCTTAGAAACATCCTGTGTGTGGATTTGTGCTGTGCTGGGAGCTTGTTTGTTCCTCTGCAGTTCTCTATGGGGGCTTTAAAGCCTCAGGTCCATTGGTGAGGGCAGATACCCCATGTGGCATGAGATCTCTAGTCATGACAGGAGAGCTCCAGCCATGTCCATGCCCATGGTTGTTGTCTGCACATCTAGGGAGACCAGAGACAGGCAGGGGAGGCAGGCAGCACCCTCCAGCCCCCAGTGCTCCTCCTCATAAGACCCATACTGGACATCCCCATCTCCAAGCCAGCTCCCGGGGTGATACAAGACAAAGCAAGGGTTCTCCTGGAGCTCCTCAACTCTTGACGCCCGTCTCCTTCCTCTCTTTGCAGGGGAGATCTTTTTGGAGACATCCCCAGCCAAATTCACTCTGCAGGAGGCTGCGGAGCGGTGCCGGGTGCTGGGTGCCGAGTTGGCGAGCACAGGGCAACTCTACGCGGCTTGGAGCGCGGGGTTGGATGCCTGTAACCCAGGGTGGCTGGCCGACGGCAGCGTCCGTTATCCCATCGTCATCCCTCGGGAACGCTGCGGAGGGGCCCTACCAGGGGTCAAAACCATCTTCCTCTTCCGTAACCAGACGGGATTCCCCGATGCCCAGAGCAGATACGATGCGTACTGCTTCCGAGGTAAAGAGGGATGAGCGCTAGGTCCGCGGATGCTCCTGGGCAGGGAACTAGCATTGAGGTGTTGGGAAGGCGCCGGATCAGGCTGTGGGTTGCTTGCTAGGTGATGGATGATGGGTGCTGGATGCTGAATGGTGAGTGCTGGGTGCTGGGTGCTGGGTGCTGGATGCTGGGTGCTGGATGCGGGATGCTGGGTGCTGGATTCTGGATGCTGGGTGCTCAGTACTGGGTGCTCGCTGCTGTATCATGGATGCTGGTTTCTGGATGCTGGTTTCTGGATGTTGGGTGCTGGTTTCTGGGTTCTGGATGCTGGATGTTGGGTTCTGGATGCTGGGTGCTGGGTTCTGGATGTTGCATGCTGGGTGCTGGTTTCTGGATGCTGGATTCTGGATGCTGGATGCTGGTTTCTGGATGCTGGATGCTCAGTACTGGGTGCTCGGTGCTGTATCATGGATGCTGGGTTCTGGATGCTGGTTTCTCGATGCTGGGTGCTGGTTTCTGGGTACTGGTTTCTGGATGTTGGGTTCTGGATGCTGGGTGCTGGGTTCTGGATGTTGCATGCTGGGTGCTGGGTTCTGGATGATGGATGCTGGGTTCTGGTTTCTGGGTGCTGTTTTCTGGATGCTGGTTTCTGGATGCTGGATGTTGCATGCTGGTTTCTGGATGCTGGATGTTGCATGCTGGGTGCTGGTTTCTGGATGCTGGTTTCTGGATGCTGGTTTCTGGATGGTGGTTTCTGGATGCTGGGTGTTGGATGCTGTGTGCTGGGTTCTGGATGCTGGGTGTTGGGTTCTGGGTGCTGGTTTCTGGAAGCTGGTTTCTGGTTTCTGTGTGCTGGGTGCCGGATGCTGGGTGCTCGGTGCTGGACTCTGGGTGCTGGACGCTGGCTCCATCTGCCTGTGCAGCGGGAGCTGGGACTTGCTGCAGGGTGAGGATGGTGTCGGGAGTGTCGCGATGGAGCAGGGGTGGTCAGTGCCATCTCAGCCGTGCTGGGGCAGGGATGCCCTGTGTGGTCTTTGGACTGCGTGCTGATATATCGCGATAGAGGAGGGATAACCTGCATAGTCCTGACGGAGGAGGGATGCCCTGCATGGTCTCAGTAGTTATATCGTGACAGAGGAGGGGTGCCCTGCATGGTCTCAGTAGTTATATCACGACAGAACAGGGATGTCCTGCATGTTTTCAGTAGTTATATCGTGACAGAGGAGGGATGCCCTGCATGGTCTCAGTAGTTATATCATGACAGAACAGGGATGCCCTGCATGTTCTCAGTAGTTATATCGTGACAGAGGAGGGATGCCCTGCATGTTTTCAGTAGTTATATCGTGACAGAGGAGGGATGCCCTGCATGTTCTCAGCAGTTATATTGCGACAGAACAGGGATGTCCTGCATGGTCTCAGCAGTTATATCGTGACAGAACAGGGATGCCCTGCATGTCCTCCATACCACAAGCCACTTTATCGCGACAGAACAGGGATGTCCTGCATGTTCTCAGCAGTTATATCGCGACAGAACAGGGATGTCCTGCGCCGGCACCGTTGGTCTGTGGGAGCTGCGTGACTACGGTGCTGGGATGGTTCCTCCCACAGGGGCTGTGGCCAGGGGAGGGCATTGGCAGCTCCCTGCAGGGCTCCTTTTGCCTCCTGCCTATCAGATGTGGGCGATAAGCAGGAGGAGGCCAAGCAAGGATGGAGGCTGGCAGGGATAAGAGGCATGAAGGGAGGAGGAAGAGTCACTCCTCTGCTTCCCCTCCCCAGTCCCACATCTCTCTGCCTCCCCTCGGGGACACAGGGGATACTCCCCCCCAGATTGATTGGATGCTGCTCATCTCCGTGCCTCAGTTTCCCCATCTCCTGGCAGGGTGGGTTAGGCAGGATGGACCCATCCTGTGAATCCATGACCCCTGTAACTCACTAACTTCCCCTGCCCTCCTCTCCCCCCATGTCTGTGCTTCCCCCGATGGGGCTGAGGGTGTGGAGAAGGTCCCTCCCCCCGCCCCGGGCTTGGAGTGCCCAGTGTGCACCGAGGTTTAGGGTTCTCTGGAGGGGGAGGAGGAGAAGCTGCTGTTGGGTAGGGTAGAGATGAGCAGAAACTGCTGTGAGAGTAAAACCCAGCCCTGCTTAGACACCTGATGAAGCCATGAACCTTGCCCATGGTGGCTGGGGGTTGGTCCAGGCTGGAGCATGGCTCTGGGGTCAGTGAGATGGTGTAAACCAGCATCACCTCGGGGAAAACAGGACTCAGGATCCAGCCCCACCACGTGCTGCCAAGCCCCACAGCTCCATTTGAGGCTCCACCAGCACTGACAGCACCTGGGGCGGGTCTAATCCTGCCCTTACTCTACAGAGGGGAGAAGGGGAGGTCAAGGAGAGCTGGATCCCCACCGGGGTGCCAGGCTGTCCCTAAAGGTGCCCGTGCTGAGGTGAGGGCATCGCTGCCTGCCACGGGGCCAGGACAGGGCTGTAATATCCCACTTTCTTTCTGCCCACAGAAGGGACAAACTCTATCCCTGAGGCTGCCAGAGAGCCCGAGGGCCTCCAGGAGATTGTTACAGTGGCAGAAAAGCTGGAGGAGCTGCAGCTGCCCAAAGCGCAAGTGGAGATTGAGTCGCGAGGGGCTATTTACGCCGTCCCTTTCTTTAAAGACGAGCTGGAAAAGCCAAGCCCATCCCCCGAAGACGCCCTGGGGCCAGGGGCCTGGCACCCCCTCCTAGATACCTCCGTGTCCTCAGGTCACCCAACCTCTGCCCCCACCCTGTCCCCGAGGCAGGCATCCTGCTTTAGCTAGGGTGTTCCAAGCGGGGAACCCAACCCCGTGGAGGAGAATGGGGTGACAGGGACAGTTGTTGGGGTGACAGGGACAGCGCCCAGAGGCTGAGGTGGTGTCAGGTGCAGAGAGGAGCTGCAGGGATGGAGGTGTTGGGGCGGCAGGGAGAGGTCAGAGACACCCACGGGTGCCTTCCTCACTCCAGCCATCCCCATCCCTCCTGCGGAGAGAGCACCCATGGCCAGGGCACTGGTGTCATGGTGTAGGGCATGGGGGACATCTGTCTGTCCCCCCCTCAGCCGTGGTCCAGCATGCAGGGTCAGTGCTGGGCCACAGTTTAGCAGAGCAAAGAGCCAGAGAAGGGTGCTGGTGGCTAGAGAGAGTGAGAGAGAGAGAGGGAGAGAGAGAGAGGTGGCCAGGAGCAGCGGTGAGGGGCTCAGCATGGTCCTTGCCACAGGGAAGCCTGTGCCAGGGCTGGGCTTGCTGGTGGCCGAGCCAGAGCTTGGTCTACAGCGCTGGACAACATCACTGCAGGCTCGGGGTCATTTCCATCTCCCTGTGCATCTGTGTGGTGGTGTTGTTCCTCTCCCTCATCCCCTGTCCCCCCCCACCTCAGCTCTACCTCCAGTGGGCAGGACCTGCGATGCTGGTGGGTGATACCGGTGCCCACTGTGGGCACCGTGGTCTGGCTGGTTCCCTGGTGCCAAGGTCTCACTGCCTTTTCTGCCTTGCCCTTTGCAGAGGAGGAACAGGGAGCAGAGCGGGGCAGGGAACCTGGCAGCACATCAGCCGAGAGCCCAGGTGGAAGGCGAGACCCCAGCCAGCCCACGGAGCCAGATGGAGCTGTTGGCACCCAGACCTTCTCCACGATCCCACGGGTGGGCACAGAGGGATCCACCGGTGCCCCTTACCCAGTGGGAGCTGCAGCAGGTGACACGGAGCCTCCCGAGGGGTTTCCTCGGCCACCTAGCCCCGGCGTCCCCACGTGCCTCCCCGACCGCCCGCGGGATGCCGTGGGGCAACCGGCCCACGCTGCCAGCCCCGGGGCACCTGGGCATCAGGTGACATCGCTGACTGGTGCTGCTCCTGCCACCTCGACAGATAGCCAAGAGCCTGGTGGCACCTCCCGACACGGTCACGAGTCCACGCCGGCTGCTGAAGACGCTGAGCTCTCGGGAGACGTGGTTGAAAGCCCCGGGTTGTCTGCTGGGGTGTCCCCGCTGCCTCCCACACCCTCACAGGCACAGGAGGAGGGAGAGGAGCAGTCAGGGACCCTGTGGCTCCCCTCACCCACGGCTCCTGGGGACGGGAGCACTGTCCCCATGGCGGAGGTGACGGTAGTCACGCCGTGGCATGGGGAGCTGCCAGCCCCGGGAAGCGAGGATGCTGTGCCAGGGACTAACGGCGAGATGCCTGATGCATCTTCAGAAGAGGAGGAAGAAGAGGAGGAAGAGCAACCTGCTCCCTCCGGTGCAACCGTGGAGGGTTTCCTTGCAGCCGTTCCCGGAGAACCAGGTGGGACCCTCAGGGATGGCCTCACCTCTTCCCATAGCAGCAGCTCCGGGGTGGCTCCGGTGGGGACCCCATTAGGGGACCTGATCCCCAGCACAGAGGTCCAACTGCCAGCCCTTCCCACCGAGCGAGCCAGCGTCGGGGCAGGTGCCTACTTGGCCAAGGGTCCTCACCCTAGTGCCACCTTTGCCCTTGGGGCAGCTTTACTGGCTGCTGCCTGGCAGTAGAGAAAGCCAACACCCATCCTTCACGCTGTGCTTCCCTCTGTCTGTCTGTCTCTCTCCTCTCTCTCTCCTCCTCAGCTGGGTAAGGGAAGGTTTACAGGTCTGGAGAAGCACATATTTGTCAAACAAATTGGTCCGAGCTCTGCATGCCCTTAAATCTCTTCTACTTCTGTGAAGTGTTTTAATGATTGTTTCCATGAAAAAGGAAAAGAAAAGAGAGAAAAACAAAAAACAATCAAAAGAAAGCCCCAAACCCTCCTCTGACTAACAGTGGTACTAATAAAGGGAATTAAAAGCTTTCTAGAACAAGCATCTTGGCTAGCTCTTCCCTTCGTCCTTGCGCCTGCTGCCTCGCTCCCACTGACGAACTAATCCCCTGGCCCCACCCCTCCCCCCTCCACACCCTCGACCTCCCTCCCCTTCCCCTCCCCCAGGGAGGGAGTGGGCTGGATGGGATGGGACACCCTCTGAGGTGGGAAGGGTGGGCTAGGGTTGGTTGGCACCCTCCGTGCTCCTCCCTGGGTGGAGGGACAAGGGCTGGGAGCTGCATGGTGTGAGCGGGGAGAGCTTCCTACCCCTGGAGACACTAATGGGTCATGGGGGGCACTGGTAGGTGATTGGGGGGCACTGGTGGGTCATGGGGGGGGGGCAGAGCCTCACCAAGAGCACCCTGACTCATGCAGCCCTTGATGTCCAAGCACCCTGAAGTCACTGTAGCTCCCCTCAGGGACCACTGCCCCCCCAGCCCCACTCCAGGGGGTGCAGTGGGTGTGTGAACTGTGGTGGGTGGGCGTCACCCACCCAGACCCCCCACCTCCAGCCCCCACCCAGGGGTGCTCCTGGCTCCCATGTGCTGCCAGCAGCCAAGCCCCTGCCCGATCTGCCCTCCAGGCTCCCTGCAAGGGTGGCTGCAGCAGAGGGGACCGTGCCTGGTCCCTGCTCACCCTGGTCCCATCGCATGGAGGATGCTCCATGGGTGGTGGCCAGACCTTGTGGCATGGTTGCCTTTGCCCTGGGCAAGGAGAGATGCTCAGAAAGAACCAGCCCTGGGGTGTTAAGGCCCTAAATAACTCATCCTGCTGGGTATCCTGGGAGAGCTGGGGATGA
Organism: Galbula dea; assembly: GCA_013399015.1. NCBI lineage: Eukaryota > Metazoa > Chordata > Aves > Piciformes > Galbulidae > Galbula > Galbula dea. Next base: position 133,228 of record VWZX01004552.1, on the reverse strand, counting down.
GCTGAGAGAGCAGGGGATGAGCTGGGAGAGCTGGGGATGAGCTGAGTGAGCTGGGGATGAGCTGAGTGAGCTGGGGATGAGCTGAGAGAGCTGGGGTTGAGCTGGGAGAGGTGGGGATGAACTGAGAGAGCTGGGGACGAGTTGAGAGAGCTGGAAGAGCTGGGGATGAGCTGAGAGAGCTGGGGATGAGCAAAGTACCGAGTGAGCTTGGAATGAACTGACTGATCTGGGGATGAGCTGAGTATCCAGAGAGAGCTTGGAATGAACTGACTGATCTGGGGATGAACTGAGTATCCGGAGTGAGCTGGGGATGAGCGGAGTGAGCTGGGGATGAACTGAGTGAGCTGGGGATGAACTGGGGATGAGCTGAGAGAGCTGAGGACGATCTGAGAGAGCTGGGGAAGAACTGAGTGAGCTGGGGATGAGCTGGGGATGAACTGAGTGTCCTGAGCGAGCTGAGGATGAGCTGAATGCCCCGAGCAAGGTGCTGGCACCTTGTGGGGAGGTGACAGTGTCTGAGGATGGGTGAGGGCAGCAGCATCATCCTCGGGAGCGTGAAATGGGCATCGTTAAGCTGAATGAAGGGTGTGAAGGATTTCCAGTCTCTGCTCTGTCGGTGCCAGCCTTTAGTCACGCTCTGGAGCCAGAGCTTGGGAGCACACAGTGTGCTCCAGGAGCTCTAATGACCGTCACGGGCTGATGGGGACATGTGGGTCGGGGACGGCGCCGGCTGAGTTATATCAGCCCTGGCCAGGCTGAAGGTGACAAGAGAAGGACAGGCACGAGGCTCACCTTGCTGCCAGGCAGAGGACATGTGGCCAGGAGGTGCTGAAGTGTTTATCTTTTGTGCTGTCTCCTCACCCAAACTTCACATCGCTTCAGGGGAAAGCAGGAAGCATCTCCGGGCAGTGGCAGAGGGCCAGGGGCTGGCACAGCAGAGTGTCCACTGATGTGGAGGACAAGAGCATCCAGCTCACGTCCCCGTGCCTTTGGAGATGGCCAAACCCTCAAGTCTGGCCAGCTCTGGGCCAGGGGTGGTTGTGCCAAGCTCATCCCGTGGCCAGAGGGAGGCGTGGGTAGACGGGATGGCTCTGGGTGCGTCGGGGTCCTTCCTTTGCCCCAGGTTTGGTGGCCTCGGTGGCTAGCTCAGGGATCTGCTTGCTGTGGGGCTACTGGCTGCAGAGCTGAGGCTTTAATGGTGCCAGGCACTGTCCTCGAGGTCCCATGGTGAGGAAGGCTGCATGTGCCTTGCAGGTGGCTGTGTCCCCAACCCCTGCCTGAACGGAGGGACCTGCGTGGAGGATGGTGACAACCTCACCTGCCTGTGCCTGCCTGGCTACGGAGGCAGCAGCTGTGAAAGATGTGAGTCCCACCATGAACCCCCCTGAGATCTTGCTGCAGCCTCAGCTGCTGACCCCGGGACTCAGGAGACATAAATGTAGGGAAATGAGTGGCTGGAGAAGGAGAAGGAAGGTGGGGAAGGGGCTAGAGCACAAGGGCTGTGAGGAGCAGCTGAGGGACCTGGGCTTGCTTAGCCTGGAGGAGGCTCAGGGGAGACCTTCTGGCTCTCTGCAGCTCCCTGAGAGGAGGCTGGAGCCAGGGGGGACTTGGGCTCTTCTGCCAAGGGAGAGGAAAAGGGGAACCAGCCTCAGGTTGCCCCAGGGGATGTTCAGGGTGGCCATGAGGAAGGATTTGGGTCAGGCCTGGCCCAGGCTGCCCAGGGCAGTGGTGCAGTCCCCACCCCTGGAGGGGTTCAAAAGCCATCTAGAAATGGCACTTTGTGCCATGGTTTAGTTGCCATGGTGGTGTTGGGTCAATGGTTAGACAATGATCTTCGAGGTCTTCTCCAACCCTAATGAGTCCATGATTCTGTGATTCTATGAATTCAGGTTTCTGGGTCTTTTTGCTCACTGGTGAGTTGGGTTCCATCACCCTGACCTTCTCCTCTCTCCCTCCTTGCTTCTTGCTGTGGCTCAGCACTGGAGAAGTGCAACCCTGGCTGGGACAGCTTCCATGGAGCCTGCTACAAGCACTTCTCCACTCGGAGGAGCTGGGAGGATGCAGAGAGTCAGTGCAGGCATTATGGGGGACATCTGGCCACCATCCTGACCCCTGAGGAGCAGGACTTCATCAATGGTACATGGTCTGGGGGTGGAAAGGGACCTCTGCCATGGAGGGATGGAGGGATGGATGGAGGGATGGATGGAGGGATGGAGGGAGGGATGGAGGGAGGGATGGATGGGTGGAGGGATGGGTGGAGGGATGGGGAAATGGGAACAATCTCTTCCCCAAAAGGGTTGTCAAGACCTGGCCCAGGTTGCCCAGGGCAGTGATGGAGTCACCAACCCTGGAGGGGTTCAAGAAACCTCTAGAAGTGTCACTTAGAGACATGGTTTAGGGGTGACCTGGCAGTGTCAGGTTCATGGTTGGACTTGATGATCTCATCAAGGATCTTTTCCAACCTTAATGATTCTGTGGCTATGAGTATGGGTGGAAGGGTGGATGGATGGACATGGGAACAGGCAGATAGATGCATGATGGGTAGAGAGATCACAGGAGGGTTGGAGATGTCCAGGTAAGTTTAAAGGCAAAGCAATAACCTGCCTGAAAGCAGACAGGGGTGGGGTGAAGGTGGAGGTAAAAGGGGGGAGGCAGAGGAGGATGAGGACCACAGATAGCATCAGGGGTGGGGCAGAGAGTGAAGAGGCCTGGAGGGACTTGAGGGAGGAGGAGAAAGAGGCAGGGAGAGACCTTGCAGGGGGTGACAGGGACAGGCAAGGGCAGGCAGGGACAGGAAAGGTCAAGCATGGCCTGGCAGGACAGGGAGAGACAGGCAGGAGAAGCAGGGACCTGCAGGAACAGGGGGACAGGCAAGTCAGGCAGGGGGAGGGAAGGACCTGCAAGGACAGGCAGGGACAGGCAGGGACTCTCAGGAGAGGCAGGACAGGAAAGGACAAGCAGGGCCAAGCAGGAACTGGCAGAGACCTACAGGGACAGGCAAGGACAAGCAGGACCAGGCAGGGACCTGCAGGGACAGGCAGGGAGTGGCAGGGACCTGCAGGAACAGGCAAGGACAAGCAGGACCAGGCAGGGACCTGCAGGAACAGGCAAGGACCAGGCAGACACAGGCTGAGACCTGAAGGAACAGGTAGAGACTGGCAGGGACCTGCAGGGACAGGTAGGACAGGCAAGGACCAGGCAGACACCTTCAGGGACAGGCAGGGAGTGGCAGAGACCTGTAGGGACCTGCAGAACAGGCAGGGACAGAGAGAGACAGGGACACATGAGTCTCTGTCACCCTCTCCCGTCCAGCCCCAGGACAGGGGTTTGTGTCCCCTACTGTGTCCCCTTCAGGGGTCTCCTTGTCCTCAAACCTCCCAGCACCTTCCTCTGCTGCAGAGCTGGGGACACCCTCACCTCCCTACACTCACCCCCAGACCCCAAATCTCCCCAGATTCAGCTGCCAGCTCCCTTGAGCCCTCTCCAGCTAGGACAGGAGGTTCTGGGAGGGGTCCTGGCTGTTTGTCCCCCCCCTCCCCAACACCCCCTCTGTCCTCTCAGACCAGTACAGGGAGTACCAGTGGATTGGCTTGAACGACAGGACCATCGAGGGGGATTTCCAGTGGTCTGATGGAAGCCCCTTGGTAAGGTGGCTACCAGCCCTCAGGTGCCCTCCCACCCCCCAGGAGAAGACCCCTCCACTCCCAGCACCTCATCATCCTTCTCCATCCCTTGGGAACGTGCCCATGGGATGGGTCCTACCTTGCCTGGGACCAGGCTCTGAAAGCCCCAGTCCAAAAGCTTTGGCCAGGCTGAGCATCCCAAGGGGTGCCATGACCCCAGGATTTGGGGTGCCATGACCCCAGGATTGGAGGTGCCATAACCCCAGGATTTGGGGTGCCATGACCCCAGGATTTGGGGTGCTATTACCCCAGCATTGGGGGTGCTATCACCCCAGCATTGGAGGTGACATAACTCCAAGATTTGGGGTGCCATAACCCCAGGATTTGGGGTGCTATGACCCCAGGATTGGAGGTGCCATAACACCAGGATTTGAGGTGCTATTACCTCAGCATTGGGGGTGCTATCACCCCAGCATTGGAGGTGACATAACTCCAAGATTTGAGGTGCCATGACCCCAGGATTTGGGGTGCTATGACCCCAGGATTGGAGGTGTCATAACCCCAGGATTTGGGGTGCTATGACCCCAGGATTGGAGGTGCCATAACTGCAAGTTGTGGGGTGCTATGACCCCAGCATTTAGGGTGCTATGACCCCAGTATTTGAGGTGCCATGACCCCAGTATTTGAGGTGCCATAACCCCAGGATTTGGGGTGCCATAACACCAGGTTTTGGGGTGCTATGACCCCAGGATTTGGGGTGCCATGACCCCAGGATTGGAGGTGCCATAACTCCAAGATTTGGGGTGCCATGACCCCAGCATTGGGGGGTGCTATCACCCCAGCATTGGAGGTGCCATAACTCCAAGATTTGGGGTGCTATGACCCCAGTATTGGAGGTGCCATGACCCCAGGATTTGGGGTGCTATGACCCCAGGATTGGAGGTGCCATAACCCCAGGATTTGGGGTGCCATGACCCCAGGTTTTGAGGTGCCATAACCCCAGGTTTTGGGGTGCCATGACCCCAGGTTTTGGGGTGCCATGGCCATGCCAATGGGCATGGAGCTGGAACCTCATTCCCAAGGGAGATGTCACAGCCGGGAGGCTGCAGATGATCTGCACTGCTGCGTGTGTATTTCCCCTCCTTTAAAGGGTATGTTGGGGTGCCTCCTGCACCCCATCCTGCCTGTCCCCCACCCTCCCTCCTCCCCCAGCTCTATGAGAACTGGCACCCAGGGCAACCTGACAGCTACTTCCTCTCTGGGGAGAACTGTGTGGTCATCGTGTGGCACGATGGGGGCCAGTGGAGTGACGTGCCCTGCAACTACCACCTCTCCTACACCTGCAAAATGGGCTTGGGTAAGCAGTGACCCCTCCCCTGAGGGGTTTATTTTTGGGGAGAGGGGAGGTATCTGGGGCTGTCCCCACCCTCCATGACCCCAAAATATGTGTGGGTCATTCCCCACCTTCCCCTTCACTGGGGCAATGGGTCTGGAGGGGAGGATTCTTGACTCGTTTGGGAGTTGGGGTTTCTTTGGGGGGGGGGAGGTTTGCTTCAGTTTGGGGGTGCCCACCGCTGGCTGGCTGTAAGGAGCTCTTGCTCTCCTCCCTGGCAGTGCAGTGTGGGCCTCCCCCTGCTGTCAGCAACGCTCGTGCTTTCGGCACACCAAAGCAGCGCTACGAGATCGGCTCCATCACTCGCTACCAGTGCCTCCAGGGCTTCACCCAGCGCCGCTCACCCCTCATCCGCTGCCAGGAGGATGGCACCTGGGAGCCCCCCCAGCTGAGCTGCAGCCCTGGTGAGAGTGGAACTCTCCTTAAATCCTTCCTAACACCTATTTTTAGAGAGGTTTTTTTCCCCTTTATCTAGGGTTTCTTGTGTCTCCCTCTCCTCCAGGTGTGGTTCAGCACCTCACTGACTGAGTGGAGTCCCCAAGGGTAGAAGCCACCAACTTCCCCAAAACCCTGGAGCTGGTATGGATGGGGATGGCACTGGGATGCCAGGGTGGACCCCAGCATGGCATCAAACCTCATTGTTGGATGTCAGCCTCTTTGGTTGTTTTCTATCTGTACAAAGAAACCCTAATAATTAAAGATCCCCTTGAAGGGAACCAACAGTGACCTGAGAAGTGGCACAGGATGGGGGGGTTTTGTTCCTGGAGTCAAGGATGGGGACAAGCAGACAGGGGTTGGCCTCAGCATGCCAAGATCATCTCCAGTCTCTGCTCCAAGAGGCCTCTTCCTTGTGGCATCCTGGTGGCAGGGTGACATCCAAGCTGTGCCACAGCTCAGCACCCATCCTAGGCTGCAGGGGAGCTTCTGAACTTCCCAGGAGAGGCAGAAGGTGCTGCCACAGGCTTGGGGTGGGTACAATGCCACCCAACCCCCCCAAACCACCACCTTCTTTGTGCTTCTGTGGGTATTAAAACCAGTACATGGATGGCAGGGAGCAGTGGCTTGGTCATTTGAGGCAGCCCTGGCACAGGGGCATGGCACAGCCCTAAAATGGGAAGCATGGCAGCATCGTGGAGCTGGAAAGCCCCTGGCACAGCCTGGGCACAGCAAGGTCCCCAGGGAGTACAGAAAGAGAGAAGCAGATCTCTAAAGTGTCCCAAAATCACCATGTGAGAGATTGGAAGGGACCTCTGGAGACCATCCAGTCCAATCTCCCTGGCAGAGATGTCCCTGCATCCTGGTGGCACTAGAGATGGGTCAGGGCTCAGGCTTGGGTGTTACTCCTGGCAAAAACACACATGGGACTCAGAGGGGGCTGGTGGAGGGGGCACATGGTAGGTGCCTAGGGGTGCTGGCATCTCCCCAGGGCTGTTTTTCCCCCTGTCCTGTGCCAGCTCTGGTGGTTTTTTATAACTCTCCATGACCAGGTCACCCAGCAAAGCTCAGAAAGCCCCAGAGCAAAGTGCCAAAACCACTGATAACCCCAGAAAAGGGAGGGAGGGGATAATAGGGAGGTGTCCTGCACTGGCTGCTCCCCTCCTGGAGATGGAAAGCCCTCTTGGCCAGGGGAAAGGAAGCTGTAGCTTTGCCATGCAGCTTTGCCTTGGCTTTATTAATTGAGAAGGTGAAACTCCATTAGTGACACTCGTTAATGCCCAGGGCTTGCACCCACCAGAGCCCTCGTGGCTGTGGGGATCAAGGATGGGGCTGAGGGGTGCAGCACCAGGCTTGGGGAACAAGGAGGCTGTGCTGCCTGCTTGGGGGGGGTGTTGTTGGGGTACAGAGGGCTGGATTTGATCTCCTTCTCCTTCCTAGCCCAGCAATGGGTTTGGTTTCTCCAGCAAGCCCCTAACATCCAACAAGCCTTAAAGGAGGTTTGGCCATGGGGAGCAGCTCCATCAGCACCCAACCCCAACTCCACCCATCCATGGAGGCTGCACAAAGCACCCAGAATCACCAGGAGACCTCCCCCTTCTGCCCCACCTCAAGCTGATGGTGCTGCCCCTCTCCTGGTAGTCAACAGATGATGAAGGTTGGTGTCCCACCACCACCCCCATGGCTCAGCCCACCTCTCCTCCTTAGCATTCCTACTTCCCTGTGAAGCAGTAGGTGCCATAGGCCCTCATCTCCTTGTTGGGAAAGCCAAAGCTTCGGACCCCAGGGTCTGGGAGACCCCCACAGCGCTGGCGGGGGATGGCGATGGGATAGCGCACGCTGCCGTCTGCCAGCCACCCTCCATCACAACGATCCAGCTGGGAGAACTTCCAGGCAGAGTAGAGCTGCCCTACTTTGGCAATGGTAGCCCCATGGTTGTGGCAAGCTTGGGTGGCCTCCTTGAAGTTCAGGTGGCCCCGGATGAAGTAGACCTGGCCTGGAGATCAATGGGGATGTGGCGGGGTCTGGCAATTGGGAACAAGCCCAACCCTGTTGTAAAGGAGGGTGGGCATGGGGGATTTGGGGTTACTGGGGGAGGGCCAAAGGACTCCAGAAGTACCTTGAAGAGCAGAGGTGAAGCAGAAGGCATCAAATCGATCCTTCTGCTTGTCCCTGGCCCCGTAGGAGCGGACACCTGGCAGGAGGAGGCGACCCCCACATGGCTCCCGTGAGTTGATGATGGGGTAGTGGACAGTGCCCTCAAGGATCCAACCAGCATTGCACCAGTCCAGACCTTCTGTCCAAGCTGTAGGGCAAGAGGCAGCTCAGCACCAGGCTTTCCTTCCTTCCTTCTCACTCTGGCACTTTTGGGGCTG
>VWZX01004552.1:104503-118238 GCA_013399015.1 Galbula dea | reverse complement strand
AGAGGTGAGGCAGGAGGGAGCTCAGAGGTGAGGCAGGAGGGAGCTGGAGCTGCTGCTGCTGCTGCTGAGCTAGAGGTGAGGCAGGAGGGAGCTCAGAAGTGAGGCAGGAGGGAGCTCAGAGGTGAGGCAGGAGGGAGATGTTGCTGCTGCTGCTGAGCTCAGAGGTGAGCCAGAAGGGAGCTGGAGATGCTGCTGCTGCTGCTGCTACTGCTGAGCTCAGAGGTGAGGCAGGAGGGAGCTGGAGCTGCTACTGCTACTGGTGCTGCTGCTCCCCAGCCACCACCATCCCAGGTCCAGCTCTGGAACTCTGGCTCCCTCCTCTGTAAAACTCCCAGCTCTGCGTTGGAGGAGCATTAGGAGGACAAACAGGAGCAGGTTTCTGGGTTATTTGAGTCTCACCCTAGTCAGGGCCATGTAAGTGCTGCCACCATCCCCTTCAGGCACTGTGGAACTCCCTGCCTCACACCCTTTGGCACCAGCATCCCAAGCCTTAAGCTTGCAGGAGTGCTGGGATGCAGGATCCAAGCTGCAGGCTCAGCTCCTGGCCTCTCCCTTAGCCCTCCAACTCCCTCACTTACCCCTCAACAGTCCCAGGTCCAAGCCCATTCTTTCTCCTCCTTCTTCCCAGCATGGTCAGTGCTGACTTCTGCACCACAGCCATCCTGATCTCCACTGGAGCTGTCCTGGGAAGGGTGAACTCTGTCCAGAAGCTGCTGCTGACCCTGCTGGGTGTCCTCCTCTTCACCCTCAATCAATACATCCTGCTCAGCCTCCTGGGGGTGAGTCTCCAACCCAAGGGGACCCCTCACAAAAGGGGTGGGGGGGGTGGGGGATGACCATGAGGTGAGGTTTCTCAGATCAAGACCTATCTCCAGTAGAGATAAATCCCATTTCTTTCCTTCCTGCATGGTGTTTGTCCTCCCCAGGTGAGGGACAGTGGTGGCTCCTTGATTGTTCACACCTTTGGGGCTTATTTTGGCTTGATGGTTTCCCGACTCCTGCACCAGCCCCAGGTGGAGAAGAGGAAAGAGCAGCAGGAGAGGGGACAGCAGCCAGAGATCTTTGCTGTGGTTGGTATGGAGATGGAATCCTGCAATGCTGGAGTCATAGAGATGGTCATGGAACACCTCAGGTCTTGTGAGGAGCAGCTGAGGGAACTGGGGTTGTTTAGCCTGGAGAAGAGGAGGCTCAGGGGAGACCTTCTGGCTCTCTGCAGCTCCCTGAGAGGAGGCTGGAGCCATGGGGGGGGCTTGGGCTCTGCTGCCAAGGGAGAGGAGAAGAGGAACCAGCCTCAGGTTGCCCCAGGGGAGGTTCAGGTTGCCCATGAGGAAGGATTTGGGTTAAGCCTGGCCCAGGCTGCCCAGGGCAGTGGTGCAGCCCCCACCCCTGGAGGGGTTTCCAAGCCCTGGAGCTGTGGTGCTGAGACCCTGGGGCAGTGCTGCCCTGGCAGGGCTGGGGAACACTTGGCCTCCATGATCTTCAAGATCTTTTCCAACCTGAACAATTCTGTGGTTCTCTGGTGGTGGTAGCATCATCACCAACATTAGGGCAGTGTGGCTGTGGCTTTGACCAGCAGAATCCTGCAAACCATCAAAGACAGAAGTTCTCCCCCTCCCAGGGAACCTATCCAGGGGCTGCATCTCCTTCTCTAGGGGAAAAAAAACCCCTTTTCCTCATGTTCAAGCTAAACCTCCAAGCTGTGGCCACTTGCATCTCTTAGCACAAGCAAGAAGTTTCTTTCCCAGGAAGGATCAAGCTCAAGCTCAACCCCTGCCTCTTCCCTTTCCCCACAGGAACCCTCTACCTATGGATCTTCTGGCCCAATTTCACCTCAGCCACCACAGCCCATGCCAACACTGAGCCCTGGGCAGTGCTCAACACCTACTTCTCCTTGGCAGCCAGCACCTTGGCCACCTTTGTCCTCTCACCTCTCCTCTATGAGGAGAGCACCCTGCAGATGGTAAGTCCTCCTCTGGCCCAAACCCAAGTCTCCTGCATTGCCCATGTCTTTCTTAAGCCTCAGCCTAACCCCTGAGGAAGCCCTAATCCCCACAGCCCTGTCTTGATGTCCTCCATGAGGCCAATTCCCCACCTCATCTCCTGCTCCACCAGGTTCAGATCCAAGATGCCACCTTGGCCAGCGTGGCCATGATGGGCATGGCTGGGGAGATGTTGCTCACCCCCTTTGGGGCCCTCATTGCAGGATTTCTTGCTGGCCTCATCCCTCCTCTTGGCTTCAGATTCTTCACAGTAAGTCACCTGGGGACAGCTAAGGACCCCAGCCCCAGCTGGATCACTCCCATGCTGCAGAAGACCAGCATGGAGCTGCTGTGTTAACCTCCTTGAGCCACCACCCTCCACCTGAGCCCTGGATCTTCCTTTCTAGCCTATCTTGAGCTCCAGGCTGAAGATCCAGGACACATGTGGGGTTCACAATGTCCATGGTGTGCCAGGGATCCTGGGGGCCATGCTGGGGTCACTGCTGAGCATGCTGGCCACTGCAGATGCTTATGGTGGCAGGTGAGAAGAGCCAGAGCCATGGCTTCTAGTGGCTCCATGCACCCACCTAGGGCTACCAAGAACCCTCCAGGTGAAGGATGCTGCATGCAGCCACCCAAAGCCATGAGCTGAGCTCCTCCTTTCCTTACCTGGGAGAAGCAGCTCCTCAAACCCCCATCCCTGCTCCATGCCCCAGGCTGGAGCTGATCTTCCCACTGGTGGCTGAGGGCAACAGGACAGCCCCAACCCAGGCCCTCTGCCAGCTCTGTGCCCTGCTCATCACCCTGCTGCTGGCCACCCTTGGGGGCTGCCTCACTGGTGAGTCTTGCCTCCAGTGAGTTGGGATGGGATGGAGGTGAGGAGCAGGAGAAGAGGGGGAAAAGCCAAGAGCATCCAGAAAGGGCAGAGCACAGAGGTGCTCAGGGCTGCACAAACCTCCCTTGGCTTGGTCTGGGTCTGCCCCCGGGGCTGGGGCTGGTTCTGGGGCTCTTGCAGTCACTGGGACTGGTTCTGGGGCATTTCCAGCTGCTGGGATATGTTCTGGGGCTCTTGCAGTCACTGGGACTGCTTCTGGGGCTCTTGCAGCTGCTGAGGCTGATTCTGGGGCTTTTCCAGCTGCTGGGACTGGTTCTGGGGCTCTTGCAGTCCCTGGGGCTGGTTCTGGGGCTCTTGCAACTCCTGGAGCTGGTTCTGGGGCTCTTGCAGTTGCTGGGACTGGTTCTAGGGCTCTTGCAGTCACTGGGGCTGGTTCTGGGGCTCTTGCAGCTGCTAGGATAGGTTCTGGGGCTCTTCCAGCTGCTGGGGCTGGTTCTGGGGCTCTTGCAGTCCCTGGGACTGGTTCTAGGGCTCTTTCAGCTGCTGGGACTGGTTCTAGGGCTCTTGCAGTCCCTGGGACTGGTTCTGGGGCTCTTGCAGCTGCCGGGGCTGGTTCTGGGGCTGTTCCAGCTTCTGGGGCTGGTTCTGGGGCTCTTCCAGCTGCTGATGCTCCAAGCAGCCCCATCCCAGAGCTGCCACTAGATGTCAGGGGAAGCCTGGTGAGAGGAGCTGAGCTGTGCTGGCTCCACTCCTCAAACCTCCTCCTCTGGCTTTGGGTGTCCTCAGGAGCCATCCTGAGAACGAAAGGGCTGAGATCTCCTCCGGACACGCGGTACCTGGAAAACAGAGTCCTCTGGGAGGTAAAGCTGGGGGGGTTGGGGTCACAGGAGGGTTTATAGGGCTTAGGCTTGCAGCAGGACTTCTCCTGCTGCAGATGCTCTCCCTCCTTTCTCCCACAGCAGCATTTAAGGTGGGAGATCTGCCCCATCCAGTTCTGATTTGCCCCAGGCAAGGCCCATTTCTGCCCCTCTCCATGTCTCTGCCTTGCCACAGGTGGCTGAGGAAGGAGGTGACCACAGGGCAAGCAGCCAGAAGCCAAGCATCAGCACCTTGGTCTGATGAACTCAAGCACCCAGTGAGGTCCAGCATGACCAGGTTCAACCTTCTGCCAGCATCAGCAGTGCTGGGAAGCTTCTGGAGGCCTGGATTTCCCCAGCAGCTTGCTCCAGAACCACTCAGGTTTGTCCCCATGTGGGAGCCAGCTCTTGGTCCCAAAGGTTTGAGGAGCACTCAGGTGCCTCCCAGGCTTTGCAGGGTGAAGAGATGCTGTGCTGATAGGACTGCTTGCTGTGAGAGCAACCTAGCTTCCTCCAGGGACACTTCAACCTGTCCAGACCAGTGGCTCAGCCACTTCTTTGCTCTGCTCTGTGCCTCAGTTTCCCTCTCTGAGTGCTCTCTGAAGAGAGGAGAGCAAGGAGGAGGATTGTGGTGGGGAAGGAGAGGACCAAGCTCCAGAGAAACCAGTAAATATTGTCTACAGGCTCTTTTGGACACAACAACGAGAACACAAAGGTCATTTGGAGCTTCAGGCCTTGCCAGGGGATTCAGACAGCAGCTGCCCAGCTTTGCTGGGGGAGTTCCCTGCAGGTTCCTCTCCAGGGGGTAGAGCAAAGAACAAAATCTCCTTCATAGAGTCACAGAGTGGCTTGGGTGGGAAGAGACCTTCCAAGGGCATCTAGGGCAACCCCTGCACTCAGCAGGGACATCTCCAACCAGAGCAGGCTGCTCCCAGCCCCAACCAACCTGACCTGGGATGCTTCCAGGCATGGGACATCTCCTCCCAGCTCTCTGCCCAGCCTGGGCCAGGCTCTCCCCACCCTCAGCACCAACCATTGCTTCCTTCTCTCTCCTCTCCAGCTCCTCTGGCAGTCCCAAACCATCTCCCCTTGGCCTGGCCCTACAATTTCTTGCTGGCAAGGGCTGTGCAAGCCTGGCCCAGGCTGCCCAGGGCAGTGGTGCAGTCCCTACCCCTGGAGGGGTTTCCAAGCCCTGGAGCTGTGGTGCTGAGTGCCTTGGTGCCCTGGCAGTGCTGGTTCATGCTTGGACTCCATGATCTTCCAATTCTCTCCCATCCCAAATGACTCCATGGTTCTAGAAAGGGCTGAGGGTCCCCAGGGAGGGGTGGCACAGGAGGTGCCACCTCCCACAGAGCCAGGGGGAGCTGCCAGCTGCTGTCACCCCCTCTCCAGTGCCAGCCTCCAGCCCTCACCATAGGACACCACCTCTTCAGGGGCCAGGGCTAACACAGCAGGGTTTGGGGGCAGTAGTTTGGTGACAATTTGGGATCCCAACAGCTGCTGGCTGCTGATACAGACACTATTTGGTCTCTTTAAATGATTGCATCAAAGATATCCCCAAAAATAATGAAAGTAAAAGTAATATCATTGAAATAGAAAGAATAAAGCAGGCTGACCAGAAGCCATCACTTTTCAACAGGGCTCCTGGTCCTTTCTGAAGGGAATTAAATCAAATTAGAGACAATTTGGAGTCTGAAGCTTTGCTCCCCAGCAGAAATTGAGAACTTGGATCCCAAGTCAAACCAGCAAAGGTTCCAACTGTCCCAGTTTCAGTTAAAACTTGGTGGAAACATCACAGTTGCTGAATGCTTTGGTGCCACTGGATTGCCAGACCCCAGACAAGAGGGAAATGGTCCCTTGGCTCCATCCCTGCTGTGCCTTGGTGCCCATGGAGCTGCATGGGTGCATGGAGCTGCATGGGTGCAAGGAGGTGCATGGGTGCATGAGAGGGTTCCTGCTGGCCCTGCTCTGGGCAGAGCCCAGCCCCACTCAGGTCACAGGGGGGGACATGTCCCACGTGTCCAGGTCCCTGGGGCACATAACCTCTCCATGGGGTCACCTCCCAGAGGAGAGGTGTAAGGGGAGAAGAGATGCAGGAGGGAGATGAGATGCAAGAGGGAGAGGAGATGCAGCTGGGAGAAGAGATGCAGGAGGCAGAAGAGATGCAAGGGGAGAAGAGAGGCAGGAGGGAGAAGAGAGGCAGGGGGAGAAGAGAGGCAAGGGGAGAAGAGATACAGGAGGGAGAAGAGATGCAAGCAGCAGAAGAGATGCAAGAAGCAGAAGAGATGCAAGGAGCAGAAGAGATGCAAGAAGCAGAAGAGATGCAGGAGGGAGAAGAGAGACAGGAGGGAGAAGAGATGCAAGGGGAGAAGAGATGCAGGAGGGAGAAGAGAGACAGGAGGGAGAAGAGATGCAAGCAGCAGAAGAGATGCAAGAAGCAGAAGAGATGCAAGGAGCAGAAGAGATGCAGGAGGGAGAAGAAATGCAAGAGGGAGAAGAGATGCAAGGGGAGAAGAGGTGCAGGAGGGAGAAGAGATGCAGGGGGAGAAGAGATGCAGGAGAGAGAAAAAATGCAAGAGGGAGAAGAGATCCAGGAGGCAGAAGCAGCACGAAGGCTGATGCCCCACTGAGTGGGTACCAGGCTCCAGTCATCACCCCGCAGCTTAGGGTGCAGAACTCATCCCCGGCTCCAGCCCACTCCCTCCCCACCTCCCCCTCCTACAGCCCAACCCTCTTTTTTGCCTGTTTGGTTGTTTTTCCCCCCCCAGGCAGCTCCTTTCTCCCCTTTCTGCTCTCCTCCCAGCCCATTTCCAAAGCAACCCCTTGGGAGGGGAAGAAAAATCCCAGCAGGGAGATCATGGCCAGACCCCCAGCCGGAGGGGTCGGGTGTGAAATGAACCTCTCTCGTCCTCCTCCTCCTTCTCCTCCTTCTCTAGCCCAGCTCCAGCCCTTCTGAAAAGGTTGTTATGTTTAGTAATCGGATTAGGGGAGCCCTGTGCCCTCCCTATTCCCATTTACCAGCCTGCACAGCCCCGCGGCTTGGTTAAGGCAGCCGGCACCGAGCCGACTCCGAGCCGGCAGCCTCCTTCTCGCCCCTTGGGCTGGGGAAGGGAGAGAGGTGGCTGCTGAAAGCCCTGAAAGGTTTAGGCAGGGAACAAATTGCTTCTCTGTAGGGGCCCGTTTTCTTCCCAACTTGAACATAATGATGGCAGTTTGGTGAACAGATGGTGCAGCTAAAGCAGATAATCCCGGGAGGGAGAAAGGAGAAGCTGGAGCTGCTGGGAAAGGCTCCAGGGACCCAGCCTTGGATAGGGTTTGGGTGAGGATGGGAGATTTGTTCCCTGGCTGGAGGTTGGAGTGAGGTGAGGGATGTTGTCTTAGGCTCCTCAAGAACAAGCAACAGGGTGGAACAGCTTCAGCTGCTGATCTAGGGACTCAGATGTGGGGAAAGGGGTGGCTGGGGAAGGGCAGGGAAGGTGGGGAAGGGGCTAGAACACAAGGGTTGTGAGGAGCAGCTGAGGGAACTGGGCTTGCTTAGCCTGGAGAAGAGGAGGCTCAGGGGAGACCTTGAAGAGGAGGCAGCAGAGTGGCCAGGGGGGCAAGAAGGCCAAGAGCATCCTGGCTGGGATCAGCCCCAGGGAGGGCAGTAGGGCTAGAGCAGAGCTTGGCCTCCTGTCCTGGGCACTGGGGAGGCCACAGCTGGAATCCTGGGCTCAGCTTTGGGCTCCTGGCTCCAAGCAGCACCCAAAGGTGCTGGAGTGTGGCCAGAGCAGGAGAAGGAAGGTGGGGAAGGGGCTAGAGCCCAAGGACTGTGAGGAGCAGCTGAGGGAACTGGGCTTGCTTAGCCTGGAGAAGAGGAGGCTCAGGGGAGAGCTTCTGGCTCTCTGCAGCTCCCTGAGAGGAGGCTGGAGCCAGGAGGGGCTTGGGCTCTGCTGCCAAGTGCTAGGACAAGAGGAACCAGCCTCAGGTTGCCCCAGGGGAGGTTCAGCTTGGCCAGGAGGAAGGATTTGGGTTAGGCCTGACCCAGGCTGCCCAGGGCAGTGGTTCAGTCCCCACCCCTGGAGGGGTTTCCAAGCCCTGGGGCAGTGGTGCCCTGGCAGTGCTGGGGAATACTTGGCCTCCATGATCCTAAAGATCTTTTCCAACCTTTACAATTCTATCACCACACCCTGATGGGTCACAAGAAGCTTGGGTTAGCATCTCACCTTCATGCCTTTTGTGCTTTGAGGGTGGTTTGGGTGCCAGACACTGCTCCTGCCTCAGTTTCCCCAGCCCTATTGAAAGCATCACTTCTCCAGATCACTCAGGGACATATCCCATGAGCCAGCACCTCTTTCCCTGCAGAGGAGCAAAAGCAAGCTCATTTTATTCTCACTTTCCTATTTTGCTTCTCTCTCCAGCAGTACATGGAAAGAGCAGGAGGTTGGGTCCCTGGTCTGGGGGTGCTGGGCTCAGGGGTGCTGGGAGCTGCCTGCTGAGCAAGTCTTTATTGCAAATCCATCACCAGGAGAAGCCCAAAACCATGCAGGCAGAGGAGGACATGGACACAACAGCATGGAACCAGCCCTGCCTGTGCCACCCAGGCACCTGGGACCCTTTCCCCATGCCACAAGGCTCTGGAAAGCTGAAGGACATGCTCCAGAGCATGCACCACACCTCATCCCTGCTTCCAGGGTGGGGGGAGGGGGCATTTCATTCACCTACCCCCACCACTGCCACCACCTTGCCAGCCTGGTCCCCTGAGAGCCCTGTCTCTGACAGCTCCCTCTCCTGTGGCAGCCCAGCTGCTAAGAGACCTCCTGAAATCACCTCCTGCTAATGCAGGAGCTCCATCAGCTGCTCCAAGTGTGTGTGTGGGGAGGGGGGAGATGGTGGGGAGGGGGTTGGGTGTGAGAAGAGGCAGCAGTAACAGCAGGGCTGGGGAAACTAAGGCACACAAAGAGGTGCCTGGGAGTCCATTGGAATGAGAGGCAGGACAAAAGCCTGGGCTCTCTCAGCTCCTACATGTCCTTACACATCCCCCAGCAGGTCCCCAGCTCCCCCTCCCCCCCAGGAACAGCTGATGCCTGGTGCTGTCTGATGGAAAGCCAGAGCTAATCATCCCTTCCCACCTTCCTTAGGGTGTGAATCGTTATCCCAGTGACACCTGGAAAGCTCCTTGTCAGACAGGGCTGGTGCACACAGCTACTAATGGGCACCAGATGGGAGAGGAGAGGCTCCAGAGAGGAGCAAAGATCCAACCATCCTCATGCTGAACAAAGAGCAATGCCCCAAAGGCTTCCTGCTGGAGCACAGCATCACCAGCACCAAGCTGGGGGCAGCTGGAAGGTCAGCAGTGCTGTGGCATGGCAAGGGGAGAGCTTGGACTGCTCATGGTGGGAACCTAACCATCTAGAGGACTCCCCCAAGCATCCCCTGGCCCTTGGAGAAGACCTGGCACAGGCAAAGCACAGCCTGGATCTCTAAGGATCAATGTTGTGGAGCTCTGAGCTCATGACCAGCACCAAGACTGGGTCAGCAGTGCTGTGGCATGGCAAGGGGAGAGCCTGGTGGAGGAAGAGCCACTACTCATGGTGGGAACCATCTGGAGGACTCCCCCAAGCAGCCCCTGGCCCTTGGAGAAGACCTGGCACAGGCAAAGCACAGCCTGGATCTGTAGGGATGAAGGTTGTGGTGCTCTGCTCCTCACAGCCTGCTCAAAGCTTGGCACTGCTCACCCTCAAATCCACCAAGAGAGATCTGACTGTGGCCTTGGAGCATCCAAGCATCACCAGGAGGCTGACAGAGGCCACCCATGGGTGCAGACAAAGCCTCTGAGGACCCATGGGTTAGCTGGTGAGGACAGAGCATGAATTAGAGCTGGGTCCTTGAGCTGGGGCTGAGCCAGAGCCCTTCAGCTCCCTGCCCCTAAACTCCCCACTCATTACAGTAGCAAAAGACCTCCAAGATCATCAAATCCAAGCATAAACCAACCACTACCAAGTCCAACTTGGGGTGGGAGAGGGAGAGGGAGGGAGGGAAGAGCTCATCCTCTCTGCCAAGCACCTCTCCAGTGGCAGCCCCCACCCCAGTGTGGTGACAAAGGTCCTCATTCAGTGCCAGCAGCTAATGAGCCACCAAGCACTGGCAGCTTGGGGGCAAAAGCAATTAAAATCCTTGGCATGGTGGCTTCCTGGGTGGCTCTGTCCTTTCCTTCCTGCTGCCAGAGCCCCCTTTTTTGGGGGGAGGGGAGGGAGGTGAGTAGGCAATGCCAGGGTGAGCAGCAGCTCCAAAGGACCAGGGCTTTCCACAGGGGAACAATGAGCTCCTTCTTTGCTGCCTTCAAAGGATCATCCAAATCCAACCCAAAAGGCCCAGGAAAATTGGGAGTCAAGTTTATTTAGTGAGGGAGGATGGAGGGAAGGGGCCCCAGGACAAAGGGACAGTCACTAAGGGGCTCCTTCCCCACACTGATTGCCACTTGCTGGGTGATAGCCATTTGTCCTGCAGCTGAAGGGATCTCCTCAGGCTTGCAGCTTCAAAGGCTGCTTCTTAGAGCTGCCTCAGAGCTGGAAGGGACCTTGAAGATCATCTAGTCCCAACCCCCTGCCTGCCAGGGACACCTCCCACTAGCTCAGGTTGCTCACAGCCCCATCCAGCCTGGCCTGAAAAGCTTCCAGGGATGGATGGAGCTTCCCCAGCCTCTCTGGGCAACCTGTTCCAGTGTCTCCCTACCCTGACAGGGAAGAACTTCCTCCTCAGACCCAGCAGGAAGGCTAGTGTCTCCCCAGAAAGCAGGCTCAGGTGCCTGGAGTAGGTGGATGTGGTGCTGGGCATGAGGGTTTGGAAGGAGAGATGCTGCCCTGCTTGGGGATTTGAGGGTGGTTGGGTCATGGGTAGGGACAATGGGGCTTAGTTCTGCTGGAGGAGACCTCCTGGTGCTTTCCTCAACCCTACTGAAGCAGTGAGGAGAAGGAAAGCAGCACAGGGTGCCCCTGGGAGTGGCTGCAAGAGGGATATAGCTGGTAGCCAGAGGAGGAGAATGGGTTCTAGGTAGGACAAGGGAATTTGCTGCTCACAGCCAGCTGTCAGAGAATGGGAGAAGTATTTAGGTTGGAAAAGATCTTGAAGATCATGGAGTGCAGGTGTTGGCCAGCACTGCCAGGGCACCACTGCCCCAGGGCCTCAGCACCACAGCTCCAGGGCTTGGAAACCCCTCCAGGGGTGGGGACTGCACCACTGCCCTGGGCAGTCCGGGCCAGGCTTAACCCAAATCCTTCCTCATGGCCAAGCTGAACCTCCCCTGGGGCAACCTGAGGCTGGTTCCTCTTGTCCTAGCACTTGGCAGCAGAGCCCAAGCCCCTCCTGGCTCCAGCCTCCTCTCAGGGAGCTGCAGAGAGCCAGAAGCTCTCCCCTGAGCCTCCTCTTCTCCAGCCTAAGCAAGCCCAGTTCCCTCAGCTGCTCCTCACGGCCCTTGTGCTCTAGCCCCTTCCCCACCTTCCTTCTCCTGCTCTGGCCACACTCCAGCACCTTTGGGTGCTGCTTGGAGTCAGGAGCCCAAAGCTGAGCCCAGGGTTCCAGCTGTGGCCTCCCCAGTGCCCAGGGCAGGAGGCTAAGCTCTGCTCTAGCCCTGCTGCCCCCCTGGGGCTGATCCCAGCCAGGATGCTCTTGGTCTTCTTGCCCTCTGGCCACTCTGCTGCCTCCTCTTCAAGGTCTCCCCTGAGCCTCCTCTTCTCCAGGCTAAGCAAGCCCAGTTCCCTCAGCTGCTCCTCACAGCCCTTGTGCTCTAGCCCCTTCCCCCTCCTGCCCTGGCCACACTCCAGCACCTTTGGGTGCTGCTTGGAGTCAGGAGCCCAAAGCTGAGCCCAGGATGTGGCTGTTTCCAGTTTCCAAGTGCTCCAGCTGGGAAAACCCTCCTCAGATGCAAAAGTCTGAAGGACACAGCCTGACCACAGCAGAAACCTAAACCCAAACCCTGGAGAAGATGCTGCCATGGTGGCTGCAGCTTGTGGCCTTTCTGCTCCCACCTTTGGTGGCCAAAAACACTGGAGCCACAGGAAAGGAGGAAGAGGAGGCAGCAAACCTCCCCCAGAGCTGAGAGGTCAACTTTATTGACAAACTGCCTCTTGACTGGAGCAGGAGGAACAATGCCCCCCCCTCAGCCTGGGGTCAATTGGGACTGTGTAAAGCAAGAGGCCAAGCAGCAGTAGCAGCAGCAGCAGCAGCTCCAGGGAAGCTCTCTCTAGGCAAGTGGCCTTTGAGCACCATGTTTGCATAACCTTTTGACCTCTCCTTTTAGGCTTTAATTGAAATCCAAGCTGGGTGACAAATTGGCATGACCAGCAAGGCTGGAGGGGTGGGAGGGGGAAGAGGTTGGGAAGTCCTCTCCTTGCTGCTGCCTGTCACAGGCTCCCTGCCAAGAGCTTGACACCCAACTGGAGTGTTTGAAGCACATCTTGCTCCTTCTTCTCCTCCCATGTCACTCTCCAGAGGCTTTGGATATGCAACTGTCCATAAGTTTTTGGCCAAGCAGCTGTTCAGAGGCTTTGGGCAGGCAGCTGTCCTCCTCCACAGGCATCTCTGGCTGCAGGGTGGAATCACAGAGTGCTTTGGGTTGGGAGGAACCTTTAAAGGTCACCTGCTCCAACCTCTGGTGGTGATCACAGAGCCATGAAGGTTTGAAGTGAGCTCTAAAGTCATCAGGTCCAACCATCAACCTGTCACCAAACCATGGCCCTCAACAGCACAGCACCAGGGCTTGGAAACCCCTCCAGGGGTGGGAACTGCACCACTGCCCTGGGCAGCCTGGGCCAGGCCTAACCCAAATCCTTCCTCCTGGCCAAGCTGAGCCTCCCCTGGGGCAACCTGAGGCTGTTTCTTGTCCTCTCCCTGGTAACCCAGGAGAAGAAACCAAGCTCCAAGCCCTTAGAGCCACCAGACTCCTTCAGAAACCTCTGTCTGGGCTGAAGTCTCCTTGGGTCAAGCTGCTCTGATGCCTCCTTGACCCCAGAGCTTGTTAGCCCTGGCCAGAGGTGTTTGCAGCCTGGCAGAGCCCTTTCCTTCTCCTGTCCAAGGGCAAAGTCCCAGCCTTGTGTCCTGAACTAAAACCTGGGCTGTTTGGGGTTTTTGGAGCTTCTGAAGAACAAAACCACAAAGCAAAGGCTCAAAGCAGCTCCCACCCAGGCTGGAGATCCCCAAAGAGATGAAGGCAAAGAGGACTGAAGTCATCTCATTTCAGAAGGTCCTGGGAGAGAGGTGGGAACTGACAGAGACCCTTCCAGGGGTTGCAGGAACCTCATTGCCTCCAGAAACCAGACTGGACCCCCAAATTCCTTCAGCTGCTGCATGCAGGACATCAACCATGCAGAGCTGGTCCCAGGAAGGTCCCACTGCACCTGCAAAGGATGTCACAGCTGGTTAGAAGAACTCTCTGGAGCTCCAGCACCACCTTCTAAAGGGCTACATATTATTTATTCCCTTCCCTTCTCCCCTGCCCCACAACACCAACATCATCAGATGCTCAGTTAGGAGTTTTCCTGCCTCCCAGCTTGAGATCTAATAACTGGAAATCACTCCCAGATGAATTCCAGCAGCTCTTGAGAGGGGAGGGAGGAAGATCTGCTCTCAGATGCAACCAGAACCTCAACACACAAAGAGCACAAGGGAGGCTTGAACCAATTCCAGCCTCTGTGATTTCCACCTGCAGGCAGGAGCCCATCCCTGGGTCCCTGTGGCTGCTGCTCACCCTGCAGGAGGGGTCCTGGTGGGGTCTGGGAGGGGTCCTGGGAGGGTCTGAGGGGGTCTTGGGGTCTGCTCTGAAGTGTTTCAAGCTTTGGAGCATCAACCACCCTCTTGGTGTCTGCTTTGGGGGCTCTACTAAGAAGAGAAGGCTCCAGGGAGAGCTGCCTGCAGCCTGGCAGTGCTTAGGGGAGGGACTTTGGAGCAGGAGCTGTTGGGCCAGGCCAAGGGGAGATGGTTTGGGACTGCCAGAGGAGCTGGAGAGGAGAGAGAAGGAAGCAATGGTTGGTGCTGAGGGTGGGGAGAGAGGTGGGAGGAGATGTCCCATGCCTGGAAGCATCCCAGGT
>VWZX01004552.1:51702-68381 GCA_013399015.1 Galbula dea | reverse complement strand
CCCCAACTCAGGAGCAGGCCAGACTGCTAGAACCCCAAGAGCAGGCTTAGCCCCAGCTCAGGAGCATCCCAAACTGCCAGAACCCCAAGAGCAGGCTTAGCCCCAGCTCAGGAGCAGCCCAAACTGCCAGAACCAGAGGAGAACACCTCAAGCTTCACCCATCCCAGCAGCACTCCAAAACCCTGACCATCACCACACACCTCCCACCTCCTTCAACCTTCTTCCAACGCTTCTAGCAGGAAAAAAACACCCTTCATTCTCTCTTTTATGCCATGCTTCTCCTTGCACTTAGCCCCTAGACCTGCTCCAAGGATCAGGTCCATGAAGGAGCTGAGGCAGCTCCGTTCCCAATCCCACCTCCCAGTTGGGGCACTGGGAAGGCAGCAAACACAAGAGCTCAGAGCTGTCAATCCAGCTCCCAGCTCTCAAAAGATTGATTAAGGACCCGGGGGGGGGGGGGAGGAGGAGAAAAAGAGAAGAAGAAAAAAAACAAACAAAAGAGAAAAGAGAACTTATGGCCATGAGCTGAGAGGCGGGGAAAGGAGGGGAGGGGGGGAAAGGAGCTTTGGGCAAGTTAAAATTCCGACGGAGAAGCTGGAGCTGAACTATAGAGTCTAGACAAGCATTCAGAGCCCTGGCCCCTGATTGTTCGAGAGCCTCTATTGTCTTAATTAACCATTGGAGCCCAAAAAATGGGAGCAGACGAAGCTTTTCTTCTGGGCTCCACCCCTCCCCTGCGCAGACAAACAGAGAAGCGAGTCAAGTGCTGGGATTTAAAATCCCCGCCTTGGGCCAGAGACACCTTTTTGGGGGGAGAGGGGTGATGGGGGAAAGGATAGCAAAGTGCCTTGGAATAACTCCAACCACTTCCCAAAGCAGCAGCAGAGGGAAAAGGGAAAGCTGGGGGTGGGCAAAAAGAAACTCGACGGGAAAGAAATGCGACTCCTGCAGCCAGAGGAATGACAGAATCCCGGCTTGGGTTGGAGAGGACCTTAAAGAGCATCGAGCTCCAACCTCCTGCCCTGAACACCTCTCCAGGGCAGGGACATCCCCAGCCTCTCAGGGAAACATGATTTGGGTCTTTTCGTCTCCTTCTGGGCCGTAACAAAGCTTGAGAAGGATGCGAGGTTGATTTTAGGGCTGGAAGTGGTTGATTTGCTGGTAAGGTTAAGGGTAGGGAAGAAGTCACTGCTTGGTGATGGGCACAGGGATGTCACCAGCACCCAGAGCATCTTCCAGCCTCTGCCAGCCCCCAGCACATCATGGAAGTCACCACCCTGCTGCTGGGTGGTGCCAAGCAAATCTCACCTGGATGCTTGGGGGTGAGCACAACCCCTTCCCACCACTGCTGGCAGCTCCCCATGGCACCTGGATGAGGAGCAGAGCAGCCAGGAGACAGTTAAGGACCTCCAGGGGAATCCTGCCAGTGTCCCTCACTACTTCAGTGCCCAAAACCCCTCAGGCAGCAGCTCCAAAAGCATCCTTGGAGCAGTTTCCCTCTTCCTGACCCCACCACAACCAGCCTCTGAGCAGCCTAGGCTGGCTGCTGCCCTGGTGCCTTCCAGCCCAAAGGGTTCCCAAAAGGCTGCAGGCTTCTCTAAAACATCTGACTCTTCCCCAACTGCACAGAGGGGCTTTTTGGGGAGGTTTTTTTTGGTGGAGGGGGAAGGATTTGGGGTTTTTCTTGAGGGTATCAGGGGGTTCTCTCCCTGGGAATCTCTGCAGGGGCTTAAGTTAAGTAAATGAATAGCAAAGAAGGTGAAATTCTCCTCTCATGACCCCAGCAGAAAGGCAGGGGCTGCTCTTCTGAGTCCAAGAAGCATCTGGACAACACCTTCAGGGACATGGGGTCAAGTTTTGGGTCATCCTCTGCATGGAGTTGGGCTCCACAGACCTTGTAGGTCCAACTCAGGACAAGATTCTATGCTTCTCAGCCAGCAGAAATGCAGGAGCAAGTCAGAAACACCTCAGAGCTGGACTCCAAACCTGGGGGGTGGGGGGGCAGCAGATTTAGGAGCAGGTAGGGACCTATCCCCATCCTCCACTCAGCCTTGCAAAGCCTTGGCTGCAGGAGGTGTGGAAACCAAAGGCAAGAAGGAGGTCAAGAGTCTTCTCTTCACTCTTGGGGAAGGTTGATCTCTTCCCAGCAGCTCAGAGATGGTATCAGGAAGCCTTTCAGCTGCCAATCACCACCAAGGAATGAAGGAAGGATTAAGAGGATTAGCACAGTCCAGGAGCTGCTTCTAAGAAGTGTTCCCCAGCCAAGAAAGCTGATCTGCAGGGCAAGGAGGACCCAGGCAGGACCTCTGGCTTCACCAAGAGAGAGGAGCAAGGAGTTTGCAAGTGAAAAGAGGTCCAAAATGTGCCCTGGCTTTTCATGGTCCTCCCTCAGGAGGTCCTCATAGACCTACCACAGCTCTACAACCCCCCCGAGCTGTCCCTAGGGCCCTCCCAAGGTGCAAAGAGCAAGATTTGGGAGGAGAAAAAGCCACTGCTACCTCACCACCCTCACAACCACCTCTGCAAAGTCCCAGAGTCCATCTCCCTTCCTTCCTAGGAGCTACACAGGGCACATGACAACAAGGACCAGCCAGCCTTCACCCTTGGAGCCCTGCAGGTGACATCTGGGATGCATGAGACCCAGCAAGGCAGGTTAGTCTCCACTCATCCCATGGTCATGCAGCCTTTCCCTCCACCACCACCTCACTAGGACACTCCAACCACAGCAAGAGCAACCTCAGAAACATCTACCAGACCCTACAAAGATGATCAAAGGTCACCAACACCCTCAGGAAAACCTTGAGCATCATCTCCAACAAGAAAAGCAGAGACTTCAGCAGGTACAAGTGTCCTGACTAAGAGCTGAGGTGCAGAAGGTCCAAGGGTGGCAGAGATGCACCCCACAGCAAGGGCAGGAGATGAAGACAAAGCAGATCCCTTCCACAGCCTCCTGACCCCACCCTGGTCACTGCCCTGCTTGCTCCTGGGTCTCAGGTGTCTTCTCCTCAGGCCCATGGCTGGGACTTGGTCTTGTTTCCATCAGCTGTTGGCACTCAGCTTGATGTCCACCCAGGTGCAGGTGGGACCTAGAGCAGGTGGATCTGGACTGGTGGGAGCTTGGTGTCTGATCTGAGCATCACAGGCATGCTTCATCAACACATGCATGTTCCAACCACCATGTGGGTGCTCCATCCATCATGTGGGTGCTCCAACCACCATGTGTGTGCTCCAACCATCATCTGCATGCTCCAACTATCATATGCATGTTCCAATCATCATGTGCATGCTCCATCCATCATGTGTGTGCTCTATCATGTGTGTGCTCCATCCCATGTGTGCTCCAACCATCATGTGTGTGCTCCAACCGTCATCTGCATGTTCCAACCATCATGTGTGTGCTCCAACCATCATGTGTGTGCTCCAGCCATCATGTGTGTGCTCCAACCATCATATGTGTGCTCCATCCACCATGTGCATGTTCCAACCATCATGTGTGTTCTCCAGCCATCATGTGTGTGCTCCATCCATCATGTGTGTGCTCCAACCATCATGTGTGTGCTCCAGCCATCATGTGCATGCTCCATCCATCATGTGTGTGCTCCAACCATCATATGTGTGCTCCAACCATCATATGTGTGCTCCATCCACCATGTGCATGTTCCAACCATCATGTGTGTGCTCCAGCCATCATGTGCGTGCTCCATCCATCATGTGTGTGCTCCAACCATCATGTGTGTGCTCCAGCCATCATGTGCATGCTCCATCCATCATGTGTGTTCTCCATCCACCATGTGCATTCTCCATCCACCTCATGTGTGCTCCAACCATCATGTGTGTGCTCCAACCATCATGTGCATGCTCCATCCATCATGTGTGTGCTCCATCCATCGTGTGTGTGCTCCAACCATCATGTGTGTGCTCCAAACATCATGTGCATGCTCCATCCACCATGTGCATGCTCCATCCATCCTATGTGTGCTCCAACTATCATGTATGTGCTCCATCCATCATGTGCATGCTCCATCCACCTCATGTGTGCTCCAACTATCGTGTCCATGCTCCATCCACCCCATGTGTGCTCCAACCATCATGTGCATGCTCCAACCACCCTCTGTGTGCTTCAACCATCATGTGCATGCTCCAACCTTCATGTTCATGCTCTGTCCATCCCATGTGTGCTCCAACCATCATGAGCATGCTCCATCACATGTGTGCTCCAACCATTGTGTGCATGCTCCACCACCACATGTGTGCTCTAACCGTCATGTGCATGCTCCATCACACATGTGCTCCATCACCATCATGCTCCAGCCACCATCTGCATGCTCCATCACACATGTGTGTTCTAGCCATCATGTGCATGCTCCATCACATGTGTGCATGCTCCATCCATCACATGTGTGTTCTAGCCATCATGTGCATGCTCCATCACACGTGTACATGCTCCATCATACATGTGCTCCATCACCTTCATGCTCCAGCCACCACCTGCATGCTCCACCACACATGTTCTCCCCCATCACCTGTGCTCTCCACCCCACACCCCCATGCTTCTCCCCTCAGGTGTATTCTCCACTCCCATGACCAAACTCCAACCACCACAGGCATTCTCCATCACCCAGCTAGGCCTGGCTTAGGGAGGCCACAGACAAGACCTAAACCTTGGAAGGAGAGGTCTAGAGGATGGCCAAGGTGTTGCTGCTTCTCAACACCCCCATCCCCCTTCAGACAGCACCTGAGGGTCTTTATCTTCACCAACACCTCCAGCCAAGCTCTTAACATTACCAGAATAACATTAATAACAATTAGTATTATTATTTCAGCCTTATCTGATGAGGTTAGGCTCAGCTGAGCCTCCAAAACACCTTCAATCACCTTGCAAACTCCCCCTCCTTACAAATGGAGCCACCACAAACATTTCCAAGCAATCCAAGCTTTATTTCCCAGTAATCCAAGCTTTATTTCCAGTCAATCCAAGCTTTATTCCCCAACAATCCAAGCTTTATTTCCAGGCAATCCAAGCTTTATTCCCCAGTAATCCAAGCTTTATTTCCTCCCAATCCAAGCTTTATTCCCCAACAATCCAAGCTTTATTTCCAGGCAATCCAAGCTTTATTCCCCAGTAATCCAAGCTTTATTTCCTCCCAATCCAAGCTTTATTTCCCAGCAATCCAAGCTTTATTTCCTCCCAATCCAAGCTTTATTTCCCAGCNCAGGCAATCCAAGCTTTATTCCCCAGTAATCCAAGCTTTATTTCCTCCCAATCCAAGCTTTATTTCCCAGCAATCCAAGCTTTATTTCCTCCCAATCCAAGCTTTATTCCCCAACAATCCAAGCTTTATTTCCAGGCAACCCAAGCTTTATTTCCTACCAATCCTTTTTTTTTCCCCCCCCCTTCTTTGATTTACTTTGAAATAGGCAAGGGAAAGAAGTAATCAATCAATCAGTCAATCCATCAATTAATCCATCCATCCATCCACCCATCTTCACAAGCAGAAGAGGACAGAGGCTGAGGAAACATCCCCCAGGTTCCAGGTGCCTTTAGCATTTAAGGTTTGCCCAGGAATCAGATTTCTGGCCCAGGACTGATGAGAAATACCCAAGATGAAGAAAACCCCAACCCCTCCCAGGCTGTCAGGAGAGAAAGGAAGGAAGGAAAAGCACAGCAGCAGTTTGGGAATGTTGTGGTTTGAGGCAGAGACATTCAGCAGCAATTAACCCATATCTCCCTGGCTGGGGAGACTGAGGCTCTGGGCTTCTTCCTTTCCTTTTCCTTTTCCTCTTCCTTTCCTTTTCCTCTTCTTTTCCTTTCTTTTGTGGAAGTTCTTCACTGTCAGGGTGAGGAGACACTGGCACAGGTTGCCCAGAGAGGCTGTGGAAGCCTCATCCATCCCTGGAAGCTTTTCAGTCTAGGCTGGATGGGGCTGTGGGCAACCTGCCTTTTTTTTTTCTCTTCCACCTTTGGCTTATTCCCCTGAAATCAAAAGAAAACAGAGAAGAAAATGATTGCCAACACTCCCACCTCCACTTCCACTCTTCTCCTCCTGCTTTGCTGCTTTTCCCTTCTCAACAACCTCCTGGAACCTTCTTAACACTCTCCTGAGCTTCTCCAACCTCCCTTCCCACCCCACCCCACCCCACCACCCTGAGGTTGGGTCACCCACCCAACCTCCCCCTGCTCCTGCAGGACAGGATTCAGTTCAGGTTGCATGAAGCTTCTGGTCTTGCTCCTCAGGGGTTTCTGCTGGACACAGATTTGGGTCCCAATTTGCATAATTGGACACTTCCCTTGTGCCTGGGTCCTTAATTAGAGGAGCCAGTGAGGAGAGAGCTTTGTGAGGAGCATCTTAAACCTCCTGTGTCCTGGGCATGAGCCTGTCTCCAGCTCAGCTCCAGAACCACCCTTCCTACATCTCCTCCAGGAGAACCTGTCCCACATCTCCTCCAGGAGAACCTGTCCCACATCTCCTCCAGGAGAACCCTTCCCACATCTCCTCCAGGAGAACCTGGCCCAAATGTCCTCCAGGAGAACCTGTCCCACATCTCCTCCCTGCAGACCTCTGACCACCAAACCATGGTGGATCCAGCCCCATGCTTGCCCTCTCCACCCATGAGACCCCCACCCAGAGAGATGCCAGCCCCAAAGAAGAGGAGCTGTGCCTGGCATGCCAGTCCCTGCTCTCCAGCTACTCAGGAGACCTCCTGCAGACCCTGCAGACCTCCTCCCTTTCCCACCCCAAAGGGTGCAGGTTGAGGTGCACCATCAGGAGTCTCTCTCTTGTCCATGCTGCATGTTTCCAACAGGACCAAAAAGAGGATGGAACAGAACAGAGCTCCAAGTGTCCTCTTTCCCCCCTCTTCAATCATTCCAGAACTTCCCATGGCAGGAAGAAACCCAGCCCAGGGGCTGTTTGCTAGGAGGATCCAAGATCTGAGCTCTTTTGGAGGTGGCACAAGATAAGGTCCAGGTTGGTGCCTGGAACTCACACAGACCCCAGGCTGCATTTCCCAACCTGGTGCCCCCAGCCTCTGGTACTTGCAGGAGAGCAAGTTCCTGCAGCCTCCTGAACTCTTGGTTTGGAAAGCAGTGACCTTGGGGGGGATTTTAGACCAGACAAAGACTTGAGAAGTCAAGGCCTTATTTTAACCAAGCCCTGGAGATGCCAAAAGCATGGTCAGATCCTGGTGTTAGCTCTGGGCTCTCTCACAAGAGCAACCCTTGGCAGTAAACCCAACTTGGGAGAGAGTTATTGAGGACAGGAAGCCAGGATGATGTTTGCAGGTCTTCAAGAGCATCCAGTGGAGCTCAGGAACATGCTGAAGTGAGAAATAATCATCAAAAAGAGACCCAAACCCCAATTATTTGGCCTAAATATCAGTGGGGCTGAAACAAGCTGTGTCTATGGTATTGTTCTTAGTGTTGTTAGCAGCAGCAGCACAATCATCACCACCACCATCGTCATCACCACCACCACCATCATCACCACCACCATCATCACCACCACCATCATCACCACCACCATCATCACCACCACCATCATCACCACCACCATCATCACCACCACCATCATCACCACCACCATCATCACCACCACCATCATCACCACCACCATCATCACCACCACCATCATCACCACCACCATCATCACCACCACCATCATCACCACCACCATCATCACCACCACCATCATCACCACCACCATCATCACCACCACCATCATCACCACCACCATCATCACCACCACCATCATCACCACCACCATCATCACCACCACCATCATCACCACCACCATCATCACCACCACCATCATCACCACCACCATCATCACCACCACCATCATCACCACCACCATCATCACCACCACCATCATCACCACCACCATCATCACCACCACCATCATCACCACCACCATCATCACCACCACCATCATCACCACCACCATCATCACCACCACCATCATCACCACCACCATCATCACCACCACCATCATCACCACCACCATCATCACCACCACCATCATCACCACCACCATCATCACCACCACCATCATCACCACCACCATCATCACCACCACCATCATCACCACCACCATCATCACCACCACCATCATCACCACCACCATCATCACCACCACCATCATCACCACCACCATCATCACCACCACCATCATCACCACCACCATCATCACCACCACCATCATCACCACCACCATCATCACCACCACCATCATCACCACCACCATCATCACCACCACCATCATCACCACCACCATCATCACCATCATCATCACCACCACCATCACCACCACCACCACCATCATCATCATCATCATCATCACCATCTCCACCACCACCATTACCATCATCATCATCACCACCATCACCAATCACCATCATTACCATGATCAACCACCACCACCCCCATCATCAATCATCACCACCACCATCACCACCAACACCTCTANTCATCACCACCACCATCACCACCACCACCTCTAGCCAAGACCAACCGCCCCCCCACCCCCCTTGCCCCAAAGCCAAATCCCCTAGTCCCCAGCTGAGGTCATGCCTTGCCCCAAATCCCCTTTGGGAGCTTTAGCAGCAGCAGCTCTTGGTACCAGCAGCAGCAGCAGCAACAGCAGCAGCAGCAGCAGCAGCTGCAAGGAGCAAATCAAAAGCATGTGAGCAGATTAAAGAATCAATCTCCTCGTTTGATGCAGAGGAAAT
Source organism: Galbula dea (assembly GCA_013399015.1). Lineage (NCBI taxonomy): Eukaryota > Metazoa > Chordata > Aves > Piciformes > Galbulidae > Galbula > Galbula dea. The sequence goes on along the minus strand of VWZX01004552.1, from coordinate 59,654 downwards.
CCTGCTAATGACCAAGAAGGGGCTTATTTCCTGGAGTCACTCTGTTTGAAGTCATCAAAACTGCTAAGACTTAATTACTCTCCTCCATGGAAGGGAGAACTTTCAGCTCCTTCTCCTTCCTGCCTTGTCCTCTGCTGCCACCGCTCTGCTTTCCAGCTCCTCCTGGACCTACAATGGTTCTTGAGTCCAGTGAAGTCCTCACCAACCCTCAGGGAGCCTGCAGGGAAGGGTTCAAAGGGGTTTGAGGAGGAGGTGGTCATGGCATAAAGGTTGTGAGCATCATCTCCAGGCTGTCTGCAGACATCTCCCAAAGCAGGGCTTCAGAAACTGTTTGCCTCATCCTAAACCTGGGGGTGGGAAAGGGACTGGCAGTGATGGGACCAAGACAGGATCTCCACAAGACCTTAAAGAACTCCTTGGACCTTAGTGAGCTGCTAGCCTTTGGTCTAGGGACACATCATGATTGCCTTCCAAGGTCATTTGTCCAACCCCTGCACCAGCAGGGACATCTCCAGCCAGAGCAGGTTGCTCCCAGCCCCAACCAACCTGACCTGGGATGCTTCCAGGCATGGGACATCTCCTCCCACCTCTCTGCCCAACCTGGGCCAGGCTCTCCCCATCCTCCCTTCACCTTGGAAGCAGTGACCCAAGAGACTCATGGAGGAGAAGGCATTTAGGTTCAGTTTTATCAAACCTTGCCATGCTGGAGGCAATCTCAAGGGGAGCTGAATGCTCCTGAGTCCATCCCTAGCTCTGAAGCTGCTCCTAGTGTTCAAGCAAAGCCACCTCTGGCAAGGAAGCAAAGCCCATGGGAGCCAAACCCTCTCTCAGGGTAAGATTAGAGTCTCCAAGCCTCATCCTTCTTCTGAAGGCAACCTCCAGGGAGCAGGTTTGATGCAGAGCTGCCCGTGATCCATGGTTGAGGAGCACCAGAACACTTCAGATTTAGGGTTGACTCAGCTCAGCTCTGGCTTTCTTGGGTTTCCCCAAATTATTTTCATCTTCCAATGAAAGTGGGGACAAATTTTGGAGCAATTTGGGCAAATTTTGCTGAATTTCCTTCATCACATCCTCCCCAAACCTCAGCTGGGTCTGTGATGCTACACAGACATCACTACTAGGAGTAGTAGCAGCAAGAATAAACCTTGCTGCTCTGCCCTGGAGGTTCTCTCAGGGAGCTGTGGAGCTCTGTGCTGCTGCTTGGAATTCTGCACATACCAGCCTGGCTTGGAGACATCCCAGGAATGCTGCTGTGGAGTCATGAGGCTTCACAGCCAGGAACTGAAGCTGAAAAGGGGTTGGGTTTCTTGCTTTGCTTTGCTTTGCTTTGAAGATGGAAAGGGGAAGAAAAATATCTGCTAAGCTCAGGTTTGACCTGACTGGGAAATGCAACTGAGCTCCACAGGAGAGCCTGAAAAATCCTTTTTGGGCTATCAGAGCTGGAAAGCCCCAGGCTGGAGAACATCCCTAAAAACCTTCTACTTGCAGAAGAACCGTGGTGGTTTTGCTGTTGGGTGAGCACCAAGCTCAGCAGCAGCCACACCAGAGGGGTTGGCATCTCCCTGTTCTCCCTGCTCTCAGTGAGCTCCTTCCTAGGTGCTTTTGGCTGCAGGTGAGGTCCCAGAGATGTCCCAGGGCTGTTGGGATCTGCATCCACACAGACCTGAGGGGTGAGAGAGCTCAGCTTCCAGCCCAGTGACATATCTGCTCCAGGTTCCCATGGCTCCTCCAAGACTTGGGGTTCTCCTTTTGGAAGTGAGCAACCACCTGGAGCTCAGAGCTCTCCTTGCTGTCTCTTGCACAACATCAATCCAAATCATATTTCCCTGAGAACATTCCAGCATCCAGCCTCTTCCAGCTGATGGGAATAGTTTGAGCTGGACCTGAAAGAAACTTCTCACCTCTCAGGGCTTCTGGAATGGAGAAGAAGCCAAGATGAGCCTAACACTGCTCATTTCCTGCCTCACCTCTTCAGCTCTAAGGTCTCAAAGGAGGATCTTTGGTGAGTTGAACATCCTCATCTTCACTGGCTGGCAAGAGAGCAGCCAGAAAGGAACCTGGATTTTACCCAAAAGAGGCTTTCTGGGGCTGGAGACTTTCTTCTCTGTCATCTATCATGGTCACAAGCCAGGAGGAGAAGCAGATCTGGGGTTGAGCTCCAGGTCTTGGCCATGACAGCCATGACCTACTGGGGGTGGGAAGGAGCTCAGGCTTGCATCTCCACTGCCTAGTGCTGAGAAGACAGACAGACACACAGATTTAACACCCCCCCTGGTTCTAGCCCTGTCCTATGTCTCCATGTCATGCTTCTAAGAGCAGAGCAAACTAAAGATCTGGAGCCTGCTTCTTTGCCTGCTGCCCTGAGGCCACAGGTGATGGGCATCTTCCACCTGCAAGCTCCAGAAAGAGCTTGGGCAGGAGCTATTTCTGCTCCTGCAAAACCAAACACATCCAGAAGACCTAAACCTTTCCACAAATGAAGCCCAAGGGCTTCAAGGCAAGAAGGTTCTGCTCCCCATCCCTGTTTTGTCTCCAAGAGGACACCCAGGAAACCTCAAACCTCAGGTGAAGCTTTAAGGCAAGAAGGTTCTGCTCTCCATCCCTGTTTTGTCTCCAAGGAGGACATCCAGAAAACCTCAAACCTCAGGTGAAGCCCAAGGGCTTCAAGGCAAGAAGGTTCTGCTCCCCATCCCTGTTTTGTCTCCAAGGAGAACATCCAGAAAACCTCAAACCTCAGGTGAAAGCCCAAGGGCTTCAAGGCAAGAAAGTCCTGCTCCCCATCCCTCTTTTGCCTCCAAGGAGGACATCCAGGAAACCTCAAGCCTCAAGCAAAAAGCACAAGGGCTTCAAGGCAAGAAGGTTCTGCTCTCCATCCCTGTTTTGTCTCCAAGGAGGACATCCAGAAAACCTCAAACCCCAGGTGAAGCACAAGGGCTTTCAAGGCAAGAAGGTCCTGCTCCCTCTCCTCTTTAGCTCTCCTAGCAGGAAGGGGAGTGAGGAGAAGACCTCAGGGCACAGCCCGAGCTCAGCTCCTTTCCTCCCTTCCCCTTCATTATCTGCAGTTTGTACACAGACATCATTAGGGATTCATTCGGTTTCCCTAGCAGCAGGCATTAGTCTGGCTTCCCTTTTTCACTCCCCCCCGACCCCCCTTAACCCTCCTAGCCCCCCCTAACTCCCCTAACTCTACCCCCCTTTATTTTTAGTGTCTTANCCCTCCCCTCCTTCCCCTCTACCCAACCCACCGCCCCCCTCCCTCCCTCCACCGCCTCCCGGCAGCTGAATGCCTCCGGTTGGCCGTGAACTTGGAAGGATCCAAAGCTTCATTCCCAGGCCCTCGGCACGTCAAACGAGGCCATGGCAGGAGCTGGAGGCTCCAGATGGGTTGGGGAGAGGTGGGGAAGCCCTCCCCGCATAGCGGAGGCGCGGGGAGCAGGTCCCATAGCAACGGTACAGTAGCGGGAGCGCAGCGGGGGTCTGGGAAGAGAGGCAAAGCCCTTGGAAAAATACAGGATGGGGCTAGACAATGCTTCCCCTTCTCCCATATCATAAATTACACGGCAGGGACAAAAGGGTGGACGGAGCCTGCCCTCTTGCCGGCTCCCACAGCCTGTCTCTTCACTTGGGTGTCGTCGGGAGCAGGCTCAGGAGGAGGTTTGCAAAGGAGGGAGGTGGTGGGGTTGCACTTCCCAGCCTGGGATATCTCCTTCACCTTTCCACTGTCTCCTAAAGGCTATCTCCTTCCCTCTGCAGCCTCTCTGTTTGGTGGCATCCAGCTCATGGCAGCAGTGTCACCCATCCCAGCCTGCCTGCGGTCCCTCGGCCCATGCTAACCATGCCCAGGGTGGAGGAGAAATAGTCCAGAGGTAGGATGCTTTCTTCTCCTTCTGTTCCTCAGGGAAAAAGCCCTTTTGCTCCTTTCTTCTCTCTGTGGCTCCATCCTGGGAGCATTTTGCCTCTAGAGCTGATGGTGGTAACAGCTCAGCTCAGCTTCTCCCATGAGCTTTTGCCTGGTGATGCCTGGGGTTAGACCAGGCTCCATCCCAGCCATCCCTGGGTTCCCTGTGCAAAGCAGGACACTAGGATCCACCAACAGCCAAGGTGCTGGTCCTCCTTAGAGAGGCTTCATCCCACAGAGACCCTGAGATGTTCAGGGCTTCCCTTGGCACCCACAACCACCAGGCAGCATCAGGTTAAAAGAGAAGGGGACCTCAAGCTGAACCCACCCAGACCCAGCCATGGAGGTGCTGAAGCTCCACCAGCAATGGTTGCTGATGTTCTTTCAACCTCTCCACACTTGGCCTGGCTCCCACCTACATTTGACACCTTTTCTTGCCAAGAAAACCCTAAAGCTAGCATGTCATGGTGCTTTCTTCCTAAGGGAAGACCCTTTTTAAGTTGCCAGAGTGGTTTGAAGTCTCCCTGGTCTGGCCACACACTGACATCTGTGTAGACATTTTGGCTGGAGGAGAATTTGCCTTCACCACTGTTGGTAGAGTCAGGACTGAAACCACCACGGCCACAGGCTCCAATCCCTGTTAACAGTAGCCACATCAGTACAGAGCATCAACCAGTGTACTGGGAGAGGTGTCTGGAACTGGGGGAGCTGCAGGAGTCTCAGCAGGGACAGATGTCCAAGCCAGCAGCCAGTCTGACCTCACCCACCCCAGGTTCAACTCCCGCAGATGAGGATGCTACAAGAACCACAGCTTCTGGCTACAGTAGGAGCTCAAAGCACACAAACAGGGAGCTAGAGGATGGCAGAGGAGAACTCAACCAGGCAAAAGCACCAAGGTGTCATCTCTAGGCCACAGTGCAAAGAAGTCCAAAGTCTGCTCTGGTTCTCCAGTAGCTGGAGGACAACCTGGGCTATGGCTCCTGGCATTTCTCCACTGCTGTCCTAGCACCAAAGGTGATGTGCTGGCTCTTCAGGAGCAGACATCTGACCAAAGGTCTCCACAGCCTGGTGGAGACCAAAGGTCTCCCATGGCTGGTGAGGTCTCTTACCAACAGCAGCACTTGAGCATGCTGGAGCAGGGCTGCACGTGGAGATTTAGCAAGGTTGGGACAATATCTGCTTGGACATAGGGAACAGGATCTCACCCAAGGTGTCACTCCACCAGCTGATAGCTGAGGGATGTTCTCAGACCAAGAGAGATCAAGACCTCTCCTTGCTGAGCTGAGCCCAAGCCAAGTCAAGAGTCTTCCCATACACTTAACTCATGCAAGAAAAAGGTCTTTGTACTGGAAACCTTTTGGGACTCCTTCTGCCCCATGCCATGGGTGACCACTCCAAAGGATGTGAGCAACCCAGCTCCAGGGGTCAAGGGCAACCTCTGCACTGCTCCAGCCCAGCAGCTAGACCTGTGACACGATTGCATTGGGTCTGGGGAGGGGGGGAACCCCCTCACCCGGGTACAATGACTGTCTATTCTGCTGATCACAAGCCTAATCCTCTTTGCTTTTTTAATTGGCATTTGGGCTAAGCTGATTTAAACCTCTTCACCTTGTTGGGTTTCCCCCTCCCCACTCTTTTCTTTTCTTGGGGGTTTGGGGTTTTTCTTTTCCTTCTCTTTGGCCCAAATAACGATGCTGCCATCACCAAGTCGCCAGCACAATGACATCTTTGTGAGAGAGGAGAGGAGAGGAGAGGAAAGAAGGGAGGGAGGGAGGGGGGGAGAAAGGGAAATGTGCTGAACCCACTCAGGAACAATGCAGAGTTTGTGATTCAGGCTTGACCACTGGCAAAGGACTTGCTTCAGCTGCTGGCTCGTTAAGAAAGGCACTGTCCTTCCCCAGCCCCACTCCCCCCTGCCTCTCACCTCCACCTCAGGCCAGCTGCCCACCACCACGAGGCTCTACCTGATGTCCCCATCCCTTGGATGCCATCCAGCAGCGTGGTACCCACATCCTACCTCAGTCTCATCGGGGAGCTGCCCAGGAGGTGATGTGCAGTGGTGGCATGGAGACATCTCAGTGTCTTCTCCATCCACACTGGTGGTGGTGTCCCCACACTGAAGCTCTGTGGTTGTTGACAGCCCTGAGCAGCCTGGATGGATGTTGTTGCAAATTGGGATGGTGCTGCAGGTCGCAGTCAGCTGGCAGGAGGTGGAGGAGAAGAAGGGTGCAGGTGAGATCAGCTGTGGTCAGGAGCTTCTGCTGAAGGTTCTCACAAGACAGGTCCTGCTGGCAGTTCCTGCATGGCCAAGGGTCTCCAGGCTCATACAGCTCCCACTCCTGAGTTCCTGTTAGAGTGAGCTGATCTGAGTTAAAACCAGAAGCATCAGCAGCACCTTCATCACCCTCTTTCCATTTGAAGGACCAAAAACCACCCCCAATGCCCCCACCCACCCAAGAACCCCGCTGGTGGGAAAGACACTTCTCATGGGGTTTGAGGATTATGAGTTAACCAACCATCCAAAGTTCAATACAGAACAAACCCCACAGTTGTTGGAGACTTTGGGCCAAGTGGATGCTGAGGAAGGTGGTGACAACCACAGAGCTGTTGACCTCTTTTGTCCTCCAGAATGTGGTCACTGTTGCCTCCCACCAGCCCTTGAGGATTTGTCTCTTTGGGGACACACAGCTCATCCCAGCAGGGTGTTGGTGCTGGATACAGCCCAGTGCAAGAGCTTATGGAAAGCCTTATAATAATGATAACAATTAATTAATTAATCCACTTACCAAGACATTCCCTGGGAACTTTCAGGGGGGCCAGGGTCCTGCCATTGACCAGCCAGAAAATAAGGAGAACATCACCCAGGGTGAACCTGAACCTCTGCTCCTCCCTGGCAAGGAGAGAAAGAAAAGAGGATGGGAATGCATGAAGTGTTAGCCCCATCCTCCCCTGGCTGGAGTACACCAAAAGAAGGAGATTCCAGCCACGTTTCTGACACAAAAGGGGAAGGAGGAAGGAAGAAGTCTGCTAGAAAACTCTCAGCATCCTTGGAACTGTGCTGGTTTCCAACCCTCAGCCCTGGGGAGATGTCCTGCACCCTGCAGGGACTAAAAGGAGCCAAAGTCTGCTCCGAGGAAGATCTGAAATAGAGGAAAGCTCTTGTTGCACCATCAATCATTCCTTGTCCCCCACTGAGCACGGTGCCAGCATCCTGCTCAGGTCATGGTGGCAATTCTGCCAACCCCAAGTCCTCAAGAACTCCAAGGCAGGGCCAAGCACTAGAAATCCAAGTCAAAAACCCCACCAAGACTCTTGAAACCCAAACCCAAACCCTGCAGCACCCTATGAGCAGGAAAGATTGATCCAGAGGCTGAGAAATCCAGGTTGCCCCAAGAGCCAGGAGGGAGATCTATCACCAGCAGGAGAAGACAGTTGGATCAGAGAAGACACCTGGATCAAAGAAGACACCATCACCAGCAGGAGCCACGTCAGGAGACGTGGAGTGAGGAGCCTGACACCACACATGCTTTGTGACCACAGCACTCCCCACACTGATGGAGGAGAACCAAGCAGAGACCTCCAGAACCAGCAACATCACTGCCTAAAGATAACCAACCCATGCAGCCAGGACCTGCTCCTGCACATGGCTCTGGAGCCAAACAGCCAGGACCTGCTCCTACACATGGCTCTGGAGCTAAACAGCCAGGACCTGCTCCTGCATCTGGCTCTGGAGCTAAACAGCCAGGACCTGCTCCTGCACACGGTCATCTCCTCCCCAGCTCTTCACAGGCTGCCCTTGGTCTGAAGCACCCAGTGCAGGCTTCTCCTTGGCTTGTTGAACAGAGCAGGAGCTCTGGGCTGGAGAAAGAGCTGCTTCTGCTGCCCACTGATGGCACCAACAATGGACAAGGCTCCAGAAACCAGAGGCAAAATCCTGCTCCGTGGCAAGGAAGCAGTGGAGGGAGTGATGCTGGCGGGAGCAGAGCAAGGATGCTCAGGCTCCAAGCCTTCTGTCCAGCATCACTTCCTGACTCATTGATGTGCCTCAGCCCAG
>VWZX01004552.1:27086-42961 GCA_013399015.1 Galbula dea | reverse complement strand
TTTGCCTTGTTTTTTCCCCTCCAACAACCCCGAAGCACAAACACTCGAGAGTCAAAATTTGCCCAGGACCCACGTCCTCTAAGAAAGCAAAGCTCAAGCTCCTTCCACCAACTCTGCAGCAGCAACAAAAGTCCCTTTCAAGCCTTCCCAGACGCAAGTCCTTCAGCTCAATTAGTCAGGCACACAGAGACACACAAAAAGGTTCCCATTCAGCCTAGTGGCTGGCTGTGGAGGACAAGGGCGAAGAAAGGATCTTTCTCCCACGCTTTCACTGGGTGTCATAACAAGCAGAAAGCCCTCTTAGAAAGGGGGGAGTAGTGGGGGGGGGGGGGGGAGGAGGAGATTACTGGAGATAAGAGTCCGATGGAGGAGCTGCTGCTGCTGCAGAAGCCGAGGGGGAGGAGGTGATGAGGTTGGGAGGATCCTAAAGGTGGGGTGAGGGTGGGTGGTTGCTGCTGAGGGCATCAGATTCCGGTATGAAGGTCTACAATGACCCCCTAAAAAGATGATGATGGTCTCCTCACCACCACCCTGGTACAAACACACACACACACACACACACACACATGCAGAATAATCCCAGTTCTCCATGGCAACCTCAGACTGGAGAAGGGAGGTTGCTTGCCTTCACCCCAGCATCGCTGCCCTGGCTCAGCTGAGATGGGCAGAGGTGGGCAGGCAGCAGCACAGGCAGACCTTTTGTTGCCTGCTCCTCACAAGATCAGGGGTTGGCTTGAGCAAAGAGTGGGTCAAGAAGGTCCAAAGCTTCTGTGGCAAAGCTCTGCCTCCAGAAACCCTGTGGTTATCTTGAGCAAAGAGGGGGCCAAGACGGTCCAAAGCTTCTGTGGCAAACCTGTCCCTCCAGTGGCACCCAGCAAAGCCAGAAGGGTCAAGACTTGCACCTGCCAAGCAAACCTGAGCAGGTAGAAAAAGCCCTTTGGGTACCAGCAGTGCCTTGCAGAATGAATCTAATCTCCCAGCTGAATTCCCTGCTTAATTCCCTTGCACATCTAAGTTATATATTCCTCTCTTCCTGATTCCCCAACAGCTTTCCCATTGACTCCACACGTGGCCACAGAGGCTGCTGCACTTCCAGCCCTTTCTAAGCCATCATTCCTCTCCCAAAACAGGCAGTACAGAAGCTAATTCAATGCAAACACTAGAAAATTTAGGGGTTTGGGGTGGCTTGAGTTTGGTTTTTAATTCCTCCTGCTCATCCCACCACTCTGGGCAGCACCAAGAAGCACAGGAAAAGGATATCCAAGTGGAACAATGCTTTAAAAGGGTCAAGGAGTGGATATAAATTCTCCAGCTGAGGGATAGAGAGCCAAGAAACTCTCTTGGAATACATTATCCCATAATTGTAGGGTTTCAAGCACTTTTCTCCCCAGCAGCTGGTGCCTGCTTATGCCAAGGAAAGGTTATTTGGCCCAGATGAATTTCTGCCTGGTTCAACCTGAGAATCCCTAAACCAATCCTGTGAAATACCTGAAAAGCTGAGTATTTCACCTAAAATAACAGGAATTTACCAAAAGCCAGAGGGGAGGAACAGATAAACCCAAATGACCTTCTCAAGGAGAACCCTTTCTCCTTTCCAGTGTCTCCAAAAGGGTGATGCAGATCTAGAGGACACCTTTTCCCTCCCCACACTGATCCAGAGGACCTCTTTTTCCCCCTAAAGAGGTAAGTTTTGAGCTTCTAGCAAACAGGAACCTGCTGAAGGTCAAATTAAACCTAGTTTATCTGCACCAAGCCAAGCCACAGGCAGGGCTCAGGGCCAGGCCATCTCCCCACACCAAAGAACATCCAGGCTTTTGTATTTCCAACACTTATTCATCAGCTTTTTTTTTCCTCTGAGACCCTGAATTTTCTCCCTGTCCCAGAGCAAGTTCCATCTCATGCCTTCCCCCTGCCTACAAAAATCCATTGCTTAAAACCAAGAAGATGTGGATGCTGCTTCCTCCAGCCCCAGCATCCTGGCACTAACCTCCTTTGTCCCTGCTCCAGCAATAACTAAGAGCCCTGAATGGGGAATTAAAATGATTTTTACACCTAGCCTGGGCTGTCAAAAGCTGAAGCTCAGGCCACAGCCATCACTGCTGGGTGAGGATTACACAGCTTAGCTTTACACTTACAGATGCCAGGACCAAGGTTAGACTCAGCTGCAGCAGGATAAATCCTGGAGTTAGACAGCAGCATGAGACTGTGATCCACTGATAACCAGAGATGGATTCCTCCAGGAGCACCCATCCAAGACCTTCCCACTAAGCCTTGCAGACCCCAGGACATAAAGACCACTTCTCAGCCTCATCCCTAGGATTCAGGAGGTCTCTCAGCACGGCTGGCACAGGGCTTCTGAACCAAGACTTCCCAGCTCTCTTCCTGCAAAACAAACCACATCCATCACAGCTTTGAAGGTGACCAGCTCCTGCCTGCTCCAAAGCCCATCTGCCACCAGCCTTTCCCCCTTCGTCTGCCAGCGGTGGGGGCATGGCAGCAGACAGGGAGGTGTCAGGACTCACACGCACATGTCCCTTCCCATCTCTATCCCTGAAAGAAATCCTGCAGGCCAAGCCAAAATGCAACCCCTAGGACTATTTTTAGGACCACGCTGACGATGCTGTCACACGAGCCAGGGCCAGCAAAACCTCCCGCGGTGGCACTGGGTGACGGGGAGGTGGGGGGGAGGAGGTGGTGGGTGACGAGAGGCGAAGCTGCCAGCGACCGCCACGGTTCCACCATCACATCCAATCACCCCCCACTGCATCTGAGCGACCTGCCGTCTCCTTCCAGCAGCCTGAAGACCACAGAGCTCATCATTTTCCTTCCAACCATCCTCCCTCCGGGGCATTGCCACCTGCTTTCCCCAGGCAGGGTGCAGGAGAACCGTCTGGTTCCATTTGCTGGATGCTCAGCCCCAACGTTCACACCCTGGGAGGGGGAGGTGGGGGGAGAAATCTCTTCTCCTTTTTGGCTCCTGCCATAGGGAGACCAGCACCAGGTCCCTCAGAGCCATCACAAGGGGTTGGAAACTAGCTTGCCAAGTGCCATGCATCGACCACAGATGGGGTTGGAGGGAGGGATCAGAAGGACAAGGAGCAGCACCAAGAGGCAGCAGCCTTGCACCCCTTGCCCGGTCCCTGCACTGAAATGGGGGGTGCTGGGGTCCCAGAGCTCACCCAGTTCATTCAGAGAATCACCTCAGCCTCTGTTCCCACATGCTTGCCACTTGCTGAAATTAAAACAGGGCCCTGATCTGGTTCCTGTGGAGGCTTAAGGCACCTACTCAGCCTCTTGATCTAATCCCAACAGGAAAAAAAAAAGAAAAAAAAAATCATTTCCCTTGAAAACGCTCAGGGTTTGGAAGCCCTGATTGTTTGGAGGGGCAAAACTCTGTTCTCGGCACAAAGACGAGCTCCCCTCTCCAGCACTGAGCTCCCCAGCCCGGCCCCGAGCTCCTCATTCCAGTCCCGAGCTTCCTTCTCCAGCCCTGAGCTCCCCAGTCCAGCTCCGAGCTCCCCTCTCAGCCCTGAGCTCCCCTTTTCCAGCCCCGAGCTCCCCTTCTCCAGCCCCGAGCTCCCCTTCTCCAGCCCTGGGCCAGCAGCTGGAGGCTTCAATAAGCATTTTTGAGCCCTGCAGGTAGCGATGGCAGGAAGCCTTATGCTCCCTCCTGCCACAGTGATCACCCCCAAACCTAGCCAGACAGGATGTCCTGGGACAACACTTCTCATGGACCCAACACCCCAAATGCCTCAGAGCTTCTGGGAGCAATGCAGGGGAGCAAGTCAATGAGGACAACCAGCCCTGCCTCGATAGTACCTTTCAAACCATCCCAGTTTCCACTCAAATCTGGCTCAGAGGAAGGAAATATTTTCTCTATTTCGAATATCTAGAGATATTAAAAGATAATTTCTATCCTATTAGAGATATGTGGTTTCTGTGTGGCTGCACCTCGGCGCCGTCCTACAGCTGCCCAAGCCAGCAGCGGGAGGGGAAGGGACAACCCCTGCTCTGTGGAGATCTCCAAGGGTTTGGGTCACCAGGATCTCCTTTGCTTTGCTGTTCAGAATTGCAGAAGGCCAGCAGAAAATCCCTGTAGTCAGAAGAAGCCTGTCAGAGAGAGAGGGAGAGGGAGAGAGAGAGGGAGAAAGGGAGAGGGGGGGAGGAAGGGAGGGCGAGAGGGGNAAAAAGGAAAAAAGGAAAAAAGGAAAAAAGGAAAAAAGGAAAAAAGGAAAAAAGGAAAAAAGGAAAAAAGGAAAAAAGGAAAAAAGGAAAAAAGGAAAAAAGGAAAAAAGGAAAAAAGGAAAAAAGGAAAAAAGGAAAAAAGGAAAAAAGGAAAAAAGGAAAAAAGGAAAAAAGGAAAAAAGGAAAAAAGGAAAAAAGGAAAAAAGGAAAAAAGGAAAAAAGGAAAAAAGGAAAAAAGGAAAAAAGGAAAAAAGGAAAAAAGGAAAAAAGGAAAAAAGGAAAAAAGGAAAAAAGGAAAAAAGGAAAAAAGGAAAAAAGGAAAAAAGGAAAAAAGGAAAAAAGGAAAAAAGGAAAAAAGGAAAAAAGGAAAAAAGGAAAAAAGGAAAAAAGGAAAAAAGGAAAAAAGGAAAAAAGGAAAAAAGGAAAAAAGGAAAGGAAAAAGGAAAAAGGAAAAGAAAAAGGAAAAAGGAAAAAGGAAAAGAAAAAGAAAAAAAAAAGAAAGAAAAAGAAAAAAGAAAAAAATCTTGATTTTTTTTTTTTTAATCAAATCAATTTTTAACCTATTTTGTCAGAGTTTGGGGCTGGGAATTTGCTGATGTAGTTTCTGAGAGCTCTCAGCTTTCCCTTCCACATAGCAGCAGCTCCTGGCCACAGCAGCCCAGGCCCAGGTGAATCTCTCTGCCTGTCCCCAGCCCCTGACCATCGCTTCACAGCCAACAACACCCTGACCTGCTGCACCCATGGCACGAGCCTGGACCCCAGAGCTGACTCAACCCTAGATGAATTCAAGAGACTGAATTGACTTAATAATTATTACTAATTCTAATTGGCTAGATTAATTCTCCAGGAGCCACCAAACCATGGAAACAAGAAATGAGCATTGCATTTGCTCCTGATTTTTCTCTCCCTGCTCCAACCTCGCTGCTTCCAAGCAAGGAAAAGAAGGTGGAGAACTAATCCCTCACGGTGGAACACGTGAGGGCATCTCCCTTTCCTGTCTCCAGCAGTTAGGTAGGCAGAAGGGAGAAAGGAGAAGACAGTGCTGAGTGTGAAGCAGTCACATCACCGTGTCCAAGGAAGCTTTAAATGGCCACATGTAAGCTGCAATTTGGATCAACGTCACCCTCAACGCCTTGGCTTTTCCTACTGCTCAGGTCCTATGCTAGCAAATGGAGGAGAAAAGGGAGGGAAAAAATGGTCATCAATCAGCTGTTTGCTAGATCATTTTGTGTTCATGAAGGTCTTTGGGAGAGCTCAGCTCTTGGGAACCCTTACCCACCACTGGTGGAACTGATCTACTGGACTGAAGAGAAAACTGAGTGACCACATCTGAGAGTACCTCTGGGTGCTGCAGCAAAGCTCCAGCTCCTGGAACCCCAAGAGATCCCATCTCATGGTCTGCCCCATGAGGTGAAACTTGGTCTCCATCTGCCCTGCCAAGCTAGGAGCACAAAGGGATGGGTGAAGACGTGGAGGTGCTTTAACACCACAGTGTCTCCACGTCCCTGAGCAGAAAGAGGAGATGACAACCCTTTTAAGGACTGAATTTTGCAGCAGAGAATGAGGTGCACCTGCTCTGGAGAGCTGGCTTGGGCATGGTGGGTTTAAAACCCATCCTTTCCATCACCAACCTCCGAGGCCACCTCCTGCCCTTGGTCCTGGTCCACCACAGATGAGCTCTCTCCACTCTGGGTTGACTCCTCACCACGTTTCACCTTTGTCCCACCTCTCATCTCCCCTATTCTTGCCCATGCCTTTGTTATACCCAAGGAAGTGACACCATCAAACCACAGCCTATGGCAGTGCTGCCTTGGCCCTGCATGGACTGTGATTGGTCACCTAGGAACACCAAAAGATGATCACACAGCCCCTGATTGGACAAAAGAAGCTTTTTATCCCTCCCTCCCCCCTCTACCTCCTTGAACAATGGCACATGGCAGCTCACCAGTGCTCACCCAGGAACAGAAGGCCCTTGTCCCACCACACCCTTTTGCACGAGGACTTTGGGGCCACCACCCAATGCAGACACATCCCAGTCCATGAGCCTGGTGGGTACTGGTTTGACTAGCACCTGCTCTCCTCCCAACTCATCATCCTCAGAGGGATGAAGGAGGAGAGCTCCTTGTGGTGGCATCCTGCTGCCACCAAAGCCAAGGGCATCCAGCTTCACCCTAGAAGACATTTAGGGTGTGAGCATCCACGGAAGATCCTCTCTTCCCTTGCATAGAGGATCTCATCCCTCCTTCCGTGGAGGATCCCATCCCTCCTTCCACAGACCAAGGCTCAAATGCTTCCTGGAGCTGGTTCTCTGTTACTTTGTCCTCTGCAACCTCCCTCTCCAGCTGAGGACAAGCCACCAAGCCAGGAGAGCAGCACTTTGCCCTCACCCAAGGGAGGAAGAGGAGGAGCAGCAGCAAGAAGGCAACAGAGAAGCAGCAATAAACTAAGAGGTGGGAAAAACTCGCTGAGGCTCCTGCCACCACCAGCAGGGGCTGCAGGAAGGGTGCAGGGAAGGAGAGCAGCACCTGAAGAACCTCAGAGAGAAGACAGCAGAGAGCTGCTCCTCAAGCTTTCCCCAAGCACTTGAGCTAAATTATTCAGAATGACAAGGTTGGGGGTGACTGAGGGGAAAAAAATATAATAGTTTTATTCATTTAAGGCAATGAGCAAGAGAAATGCTTCAGATTCTACTCAAGAAGGTGCCAGGGACAGCTTCTTCTGCCTCTTATTTTGGGTCTTTTGAAGGTCCTGATGAGCACGAGAGCGAAACGAGCGGGTCCAGAGTGGGGCAAACCCAAACCCATCGTTCTTTTTTGACCTTCCTCTCCCACAAAAAGGTTTTCCTAGTGTTGCAAAAGCTCTAACTACTCTTTCCCAACATTTGATGCTTATAAATTCCATTTCCCCCCCCCAATTCTAATCTAAATCCATCACCTGATCTTTGTGTGTTCTCCTCCGTGAGAGCACCAGACCTCTCCCAAGAGAGGTGTTTGGCAGGTGGCATCTAAGGCAACCAGTTGGAGCAGTAAGCAACCAGCTCACCTTTTTGAGCCCAAATTCCCTTCTACAGTAAAAAAAAACCCCAAAACAACCCCCCAAAACTGAAATAAATTCCAAAATTCTCCTTTTCCATCCCAAAGAGGTCAAATAGAGCCCAGTGAAGGGAGGAAGGAGCAGGAGGAGTCTGCAGGGAGGTTCAGCCACAGCAAATCAGGCCCCCAGTAAAACTCCTGTGCTTTCAGGCACGAGTTAAGCACCCCTGGTTTTTGTGAATTGCCCAAATCTTGGGATTTTGAGGCCATTTGAGGAAATGTGATTAGAGAAAGGGTGAAAAGAGGGAAGGGAAAGGGAGAAATAAGCCAAGGAAACCAACCCGAAAGGATGGCCCAGGGTCACCCAAGTTCTTCGTCCTAATCCTGAGAGCAAGTTGGGTCTGTGCAGGGAGAGAAAGGAAGGTGGAACAGGGGAGGTGTTGGGAGGGGAGGAAATCAGAGTAAAACAGTAGTAAAGTAAAGCAGTAATAAAGCAAAATAATAATAATAAAGCAAAATAATAATAATAAAGCAAAATAATAATAAAGTAAAATAATAATAAAGTAAAATAATAATAAAGTAAAATAGTAGTAAAATAATAAATCAAAATAATAAAGCAGTAGTAAAGTAAAAATAATTAAAAAATTAAATCAATAATAAAATAAAGCAAAATAATGAAGCAAAATAAAATAAATAGATTAAAATAAAAGCAATTGGGAAGGGTTTGGGAAATGCCTGCTAACAATCCTGACTCTGCCACTGCTTTACTAAACAGCTCATCCAAGCCCATAACCTCTAGTGATTTATGGATCCTTGGATGCTCTCTGACTTGCTTACTCCATGGGAAGCTCCTCCTGGAGCTGGAGTTGGGTTTCCTGGACTTAACTCATTGGGGAAAAGCCCAAGATTGGGAAGTTTGAGTTGGTTCAGGTTGGGTCAATTCCTGGTAGCAGCTGGGAGGAAGGGAGAGGGAGAGAGGGAGAGAGAAAGGGAGAGGGAGGAGAAGCCACAGCCTGGACCTTGGGTTCTTGCCCAGGCCCAGATGATGTCTTCACATGCACAGAACAACTGAGCTCTTGCTTCACACAGAAATAGCACAGGAGGCAAAGAGGCTCTGAGAAATCAAGCAGAATAGAACAAGGGCAAACAAAACATAAAATAAAATCAAGGCAAACAAAACATAAAATAAAATCAAGGCAAACAAAACATAAAATAAAATCAAGGCAAACAAAACATAAAATAAAATCAAGGCAAATAAAATATCAAATAAAATCAAGGCAAATAAATAAAATAAAATAAAAGCAAATAACTAAAATAAAGTCAAATAACTAAAACAAAGTCAAATAACTAAAACAAAGGCAAATAAATAAAGTGAAGCAGAATAAAGAAGTGAAGTAAAATAAAGTGAAGCAAAATAATAAAGTAAAATAGCAAAGTAAAGTACTAAAGTAAAGTAAAATAAGGTGAAGTACAATAAGGTAAAATAAAGTAAAATAAAATAATTAAAGTAAAAGCAACTCAAGAAAAATAAAGAAAACGGAAGTACAATAAAATAAAGTCAAATCAAATCAAATAAACCAAAATCAAATCATTTCTAAAATCCTACCTTGGTTTTCAATCCCAGGCTCCAAAAGTTGAATGCTTTGGGTTTTCCTCCTCGGTTTTTTTTGGGCTTCTTTTCCCATTTCTCATTTCCTTTCTCTTCCTTTTTTGGGTGGTTTTGTTGGTTTGTTTGTTTTTGGTTTGTTTTTTTTTTTAGGTGAGTCGTTGGTTTGGTTTTTTTTTTTTCTTTTCTTTTCTTTTTCTTTTCCATGCCAGTTTCTTCTTTTCCTCCTCTTCCTCTGGAGGAATTTCTCCTTCTCTTCTCCTCCTCCTCAGGCGTGTACTGGGGTTATTTTTACTTTCGGTTATCTAGCTTTATGAAGACTTGACACCACTCATACAGCTAGATAACCAAAGATAACAACCAACCCCTGGCGTCTACAGCACCAGCAGGGTAAATCCCAACCTCTTCTTCTCCAGGAGAGACCCAGGGAGGAAGCACTTGGATTTTAGGGATGGAAAATGAATAAAGAAGAAACAAAACAAAACAAAACAAAGAGATGCAAATATTAGCTCCGAGTGACTCCGGGTACCCAGGGTAAAACCTTTCTCAGCATCGCAGGCGCAGGCAGGATCAGGCTCCTGGAGGAAGGGAATTTGGAGCAGGATTAACCAATTTTTGGGGGGATCTTTGGAAGCCAAAGAATGTTCTGCAGGTGTTAGGAATTCTTTGGAATGAGGGTTGGATTCGTGAGTTCAAACCGGTTAACAGCCAGAGGAAAATCTGGTTTGTGGCTGTTAAGTTTCACATAGGCATCAAAGACTTAAGAGGGTTTTTTTCCTGCCCGAGATAAAATAGGTGGGAAAATAAAAATAAGGAAGTAAGGAAATAGGTAAAAATGGTAGAAATAAAAATAAAAATAGGAAAAAAAAGAAAAGAAAAAAGCTAAAAATAAAAGAAAATGGAAAAATGAAAGAAAAAAACCCAGAAAAATGAAAGGAAAACCCCACAAAAACAGAAGAAAAAAACCCAGAAAAATAAAATAATAAAACTAAAAGAAAATAAGAATAATAAAAATAAAAAATAATAAAACCAGTGTAAAAATAAAAATAAAAATAGATTTAAAATATCTTAAAATTTAGAAACCCAAACCTGCCGCTTCAAATAAATCCTAACTTGTGCTGCTTTGGCTTCAGCCAAGGTCTGAGGGGATGAGAAGCGATGAAAACCCAGAGAACTCACAAGGAAACGGTGAAAGGGAAGGCAGAAGGATGGGAAGAAGAGAGGGAAGGAGGGAGGGAGGGAAGGAGCCAGGGAACGACTCCTGTCCGCGGCTCAAGACCTCGACCCTGCGCAGAGACCTGCAGTCCTCTTCTCTTCAGGGGGAGCCTAGCATCCTTCTCCTTCCTTTCCTCGCATCCTTCTCCTTCCTTTCCTCGCATCCTTCTCCTTCCTTCCTTCAGGGCTCCGAATCCCTGCATCCTTCCTTAGGAGGAGGTGGAACCAGCAACCCTCTCCTTTCAAGGGGTGACCTGCTCCCTTCCATCTTTCCTCCCTCCGGGAAGGAACCCACCTGCCTCCTTCCTTCCTTCTCCTTCAGGGGCATCCCGCATCCCTCCATCCTTCATGGGAACCCGCACCTTTCCATCCTTCCTCTGCCTTTAGGGGCATCCCACCTCCCTCCATCCATCAGGAGAGGAACCCGCATCCCTTCATCCTTGTTTCTCCTTCAGGGTCATCCCACATCCCTCCATTCTTCAGGAGAGGAACCCGCATCCCTCCATCCTTCCTCCGGGCTCCTCTCATCCTTCAGGAGAGGAACCCGCATACCTCCCTCCTTTGGAGGAGGAACCCGCACCCTTCCATCCTTCCTCCAGCCCTCATCCTTCTCCTTCCAAGACACCTGCTCGCCTCCATCCATCCTCCACCCGCATCCCTCCCGCTCCGGATCCTTTAGAAGGAATTCTCGGAGCTTCGGCTCCATTCTTCTCCACACCTCCTCCGCGGATTTGCCCGCGGAGAATATGCGCAGAGTCAGGATCCGCCCGGCCGGAGGGAGGAAGGGAGGAAGGGAGGGAGGAAGAAAGGGAGGAAGGAAGGAAGGAAGGAAGGAAGGAAGGAAGACTCGGCACTGCCTGGCATCAAGGCTCAGCTAGGCTAGGCTAGGCTAGGCTGGGCTGGGCTAGGTAGGCTAGGTTAAGCTAAGCTAAGCTAAGCTAAGCTCTGCTCCTACCTGCTCCCGCAGCCGCTCCCGCAGCCTCTGCTCCGGGGGGAGCAGCGCGCGGCACTTTTCATTCATGCTTTCACACTCCCGGCCCTCGCCGCCGCCTCTCATTGGCTGCTTCTCCCCTGACGTCACCTGCCCTGGCTCCCACCCTCCTCTGCAGCGCCTATCAGTTCATCAATGGGCGGGGGAGGGGCCGCGAGAGGCGCGCACACGCGTATCGTCATCACCCATCACCCCCCTCCCAAGCCCTCTCAACCCCATCACCACCATCATCCTCTCCATCAGCATCATCCCTCCCAGCATCCATCATCCCAACCACCCTTAGTCTTGTCACCCCCATCACCACCATCATCATCATCATCATTCTCCTCAGCATCCATCACTCCAGCCCTGTCACCTCCAATACCTTCATCATCATCATCCTCCTCAGAGCCCAACACAGCCACCCATCACCCAAACCACCCCCAGCCCTGTCATCCACATCAACACCCCATTCACCATCATCATCATCATCTCCAGAGCCCAGCACCAGCACCTATCACCCACTCCTGCGCTATCACCATCACCAGCATTACGACCACCACCATCTCCACCACCTTCATCACCTCAGCACCCTTATCCCCACCACCATCTCTACCCCATCCTCATCACCACCACCCTCATGGGCATTACAACCATCACCCTCATCACCACTACCATCAGCACCATCCTCAGCACCACCACCCTCATCATCACCAACCCTCATCACCACCAACCCTCAACCATCTCCAACACCAAGTACCACCACCACAGCTGTGACCACCATCACTATCACCACCTTTCCACCTCTCCAGACCTCCTCCATCTCTCTGGCCTCTCAGAGGCCACCTTCTGGGAGAACAAAAGGACCTCTCCACCCACACCCCATCAGTCCTGGTGTCCAACCAATAGCAGACCCTGGCCACAGACCCCAGACCAAATCCCATTCCTATTTTGTTGCTGCAGTTTCACCTCCTCTGGCTCCACATTAATTACTTTTTAATTTCCCTATTACAATACAAATAACATCAAAATAAAATGATTTTTCTCTCAAACACAAATGTGGACCCAGGGACCATCATGGTCCTGCAGGAGGTCATCTGATGGATCCACCATCATCCTGGAACCAGGAACCATCTGGGTCCTGGAGGGTACCCAGAGACCATCCCAGTCCTGGAGAAGATCGTCTGATGGACCCATCATCACCATCATCCTGGGGTCCCCAAACCTATCTGGAGTGGTCTTAGCAGCACAGACAATCCCAACCCTGGTGGCTTCCAACCTGTTTTTGCTGTGAGCCACCAGCTGCAGCACGGGGGCTTGGGGGTGGAGGTCTGGGGTGCGGTGGGTTGTGCCTTTTCCCCCTTCACATCCACTTCCAGCCCTGCTTGGGGGGGAAAACGTGGATTTTGGGACCATCCTGCTGAATACTAATGGGAAGGGAGGCATACAGCACCCATGGGGGCACCCAGGGGCACCTCCCATCCCTCTTTTAGGCAAAAAAAGCTCTTTCCTAGCCCATCCCTGAGCCATTCCCCCGCCCTGGAATGATCTCCTCATGGGTCACCCTCCAGGATCCTCCTGGACTAGGTGACCGAGCTGGGGAAGGTCTCAGGCAGTGCCCACGTGTGGAGTGGCTCCAGCTTCAACCATTCCTCACCGTGGGATGGGATTCTGGGGACACAGCTCCAGATTATCCTTCCTTTTTTCTCCTCTTCTTTAATTAAATCCATGTCAATAAAATGAAATGAAATGAAATGAAGGAAAATAAAATAAAATGAAATGAAATGAAGGAAAATAAAATGAAATAAAACAATGACATGAAATAAAATAAAATAAAATAAAATATAATAAAATAAAATCAATGCAGTTTAAAAATGCAATTTAGAAATAAAAGAATAAAAATTAAAATAAATCAGCAGAAAATAAAATAAAAGCAAACCAAACCCAACCAAACCCGAACCAAAGGAAAACAAAAAAAAGCAACAGAAAATAAACCAAATCAAACTAAACCAAAGCGAACTAAGCTAAATTAAACTAAACTACACTAAACCAAACTAAAACTAAACCAAACCAAACCAAACCAAACTGAACCAAACCAAACCAAACCAAACTGAACTAAACCAACCCAAACTAAACCAACCCAAACTAAACCGAAACACAATCAAACTCTAAACTGCCGTTTCTGCCTCCTCTCTCAACCCGAATTCATTTTTCTTTTAAGCTGCCAGAAGAAGAAAGGCAACAAAAGTTGGGATTTATCCCAGGACAGGGATTCAGCTTCCAAATTTCTCCTCTCCCTGGGATTCTCCTGGTGCGAGAGCATTGCTCTCTCTGTATTGCTAGGGAGGCAGATACGTAAGGAGAGAGGTACAGATGGATTTGTACACCTGTAGGTAGAGATGGTATCAATATATTGACGTAGATGAGATATAGATGATATAGATACAGATACAGATGCAGATATATAGATATAGATGAGATATAGATGATATAGATACAGATGCAGATATAAATACAGATATATATATAGATATAGATGATATACATACAAATCCATATAGAGATATAGATATAGATAGATAGATAAACATATATAGATATATATGATATGAACAGATATACATACACATAGATATACACAGATATAGATACAGATATTGATATATTTGTCTGTATAGCTGTATAGATACACGTAAATACATATATAGACAGAGATACATATATAGAGATACAGGGACATATAGATAGCTAGACATACCGATACCTCTATTGATAGATATCCTATACACTGTCTCTATATCGATCTATCTCCATCACCATCTCCTCCCGATGCAGGAGGATTGAGGGAAGGACACGAGCAGCGGCAGCAGCAGCGGCAGCGGCAGCAGCTGCTGCCCCAAGTGCGTTCGAAGCTTTCTCAGCTCAAGGAAATCTCATTTTGTGCTGTGCTGCTTGACACGAAAATCACTTTTTTTCCCGGCAAAGTGAAGGTTGGCAAAACCCAGCCCAGAGAAGAGCAGGAGCTGCTGCCCCCATCCCAGCGGGAATGAGGAGTTGTGAGGTTTAGGGATCCGGGAATTGCCGAAAGATCAAATGGATTGGAGGAGGAGGAGGAGGAAAAGGGAGCTGAGTTGAGCAGGGATCGGTCCCTGTGGAGCCACAAACCTAGACACAAACTAGAGGAAAAAACCCAAACGCTGCATAGGTGAATTTGATTTGGATTTGAGTTAGATCTTTTTTTATTCTTTTCTTCTGATTTTTAGATTTTATGTTGATTTTTTAATTTTATTTTGGGTTTCATTTTATTTCGAATTTTAGATTATTTTGATTTTTTATTTTATTTTTAATATTTTTATTTTATTTTGATTTTGATTTTATTTTGATTTTGATTTTATTTTGATTTTATTTTGATTTTTTATTTTATTCTGATTTTTTATTTTATTTTGGTTTTTTATATTATTCTGCATTTTAATTTTAATGATTTTATTTTGCTTTTAAACTTTATTTTTCCTTTTTATTTTATTTTTAATTTTAATTTTAATTTTATTTTTATTTTTACTCTGTTTTTTTTAATTTTTCCTTTCTTTTTCTTTTTCCTTTCTCTATTTTCTATTTCTTTTTCCTTTTCTATTTCTTTTCCCCTTTCTCCTTCTTTTTTCTTTCAGCTAAATTTTTGTCATTTAATTTTCATCTCCCTTCTTCCTCTCCTCCCTCCCAGCGCCTACAAGGGCGATTCAGTGCAGAGCACAAGGATGCGGATTTTTAAGCCAAAAAAACCCCCAAATTCCAAAATCAATTCAAGTTTCAATTTTAAGGTGGTTTTGGCTTTCTGGTTTTGTTTGTTTGTTTGTTTATTTGGGGTTTTTTTGCCAATGGGGAAAGGAATAAAATCCGCGGTGAGACATTTTCCAGCCCTGCTGTAGCCGGGAAGGGAGATCCCGGTTGGGACACAACCTCCCACATCCAAACCTTCCATCTGGACCAAAAAAAGATGCTCAAATATCCCCAAAATACTCATTTTTTGATGGTGGGGGAGGGTGATGATTTTCCTAACCTGCTGCGGGCCAGGAATTCACGGAAGAGTTAACCGGAGAGAAGCTGCTTGGACCTGGGTGGGATTGGAGGGATGAGAAATTAAATGCGATTTCAGAAGGGGGTAGGAATGATCCAGCCCTGCCCCTCCGCACCCGCGGAACCTCCGCGCTGCCTCTGCCCGAACGCCAATTTCGGTTGTTTCAGCCCAAGCGATCGCGATTTGCTTGGTCGAGAATGAGGTGAGGATGCAGGGATACCACCCCTAGAGCTGCGCATCGCATATCACCCCCCAAAAAATCCTCCTCGACCCAAAAATCTTCCTCAATCCTCCCCCAAAAATCCTCCACTCCCCAATTCCTTTTCCTCCCCCCAAAAATCCTCCACACCTCCCCAAAAAATCCTTCTCCCCTCCAAAATTCTTTCTCCTCCCGAAAAAAGTCCTCCTTCACCTCCCGAAAAATCCTTCTCCTCCCAAAAACAGTCCTCCTCCACCTCCCCAAAATCCATCTCTATCCCCCCAAAAGTCCTTCTCCAACCCAAATCCTCCTCCACCCAAAAAAGTCATCCTCAATCCCCCCAAAATCCTTCTCCATCCTCCAAAAATCCTCTTCAACCCCCAAATATCTTTCACCTTACAAAAAAATCATCCTCAACCCCCTCAAAATCCTTTCCCACCCCCAAAAATCCTCCTCAACCCCTAAACAATCCTTCTCTACCCCCAAAAAATCCTCTTCACTCCCCAAAATCCGTCCCCCAAAAAACTCCTTTTCCCCAACCAAAATCGTCCTCCACCCGAAAAAGTCATCTTCAACCCCCCCCCAATCCCCTCGCC
>VWZX01004552.1:0-10193 GCA_013399015.1 Galbula dea | reverse complement strand
ACCCCCCCCATCCAATCACCCCCATCTCACCACACCCCACCCTACTATTTGAAGGTTCAAGGCATCATTGAAGGTCCTGCTCCCCCCTCCAACCTCCTCCTGGGGTGAGCAGGTGACTTCTTACCCCATCCTGCTGCAGCAGCATCACTCAAACCAGACCCTGTGACCTTCTTCCATTCTCCTCCTCCTCCTCCTCCTCCTCTCTGCACCAGCCAGGGCTGAAATCCCAATTAGCAGAGCAGAGACCTCCCCAGCTCCCCACATCCTCCAGCACATGGACATGTCCTTTATTCCACATCATCCCACCAAGGGACACCATGGACCCAAGCAGAACCATCCCCATCCCCACCAATACAAACACCCCAAAACCCAGCCAGAGCCTGGGAAAGACCAGCCTTCCCAGGGTGGGGGTCACAGCCATCCCCCAGTGCTGGCATCACAGATGCATCCCCCCCACCCCCCAAAAAAAAACAACATCCACCCAGCATCACCCTGGAGGGGCTGGAGGGGACTGGTGTTGGGGGAAGGGGAAGGGGAAGGGGAAGGGGAAAGGGAAGAGGAAAGGGTTGCATCGCTCACTGGTCAGTCCCAGAGTGCCAAGCACATTGGGGTGCAGAGCATCTCAGAGGCATCTGGAGGTGCAGAGCATCCCAGGTATCTTGGGGTGCAGAGCATCTCAGAGGCATCTTGGGATTCAGAGAACCTTGGGGTGCAGAGCATCCCAGAGGCTTCTTGGGGTGCAGAGAATCTCAGAGGCATCTGAAGGTGCAGAGCACTTCAGGGTGCAGAGAATCTCAGGGTGCAAGAGCATCCCAGAGGCACCTTGGGGTGCAGAGCATCTCAAGGTGCACAGCATCCCAGAAGCATCTTGGGGTGCAGAGAATCTCAGGGTGCAGAGCATCCCAGAGGCACCCTGGGGTGCAGAGCAGCTCAGGGTGCAGAGCACACCAGAGCCCTCTGAAGCTGCAGAGCATCCCAGAGGCACCTTAGGGTGGAGAGCATCTCAGGGTGCACAGCATCCCAGAAGCATCTTGGGGTGCAGAGAATCTCAGAGTGCACAGCATCCCAGAGGCACCTTGGGGTGCAGAGCAGCTCAGGGTGCAGAGCAGCTCAGGGTGCAGAGCACACCAGAGGCCTCTGAAGCTGCAGAGCATCCCAGAGGCACCTTAGGGTGGAGAGCATCTCAGGGTGCACAGCATCCCAGAGGCACCTTGGGGTGCAGAGCAGCTCAGGGTGCAAGAGCATCCCAGAGGCATCTGAAGGTGCAGAGCATCCAAGAGGCACCTTAAGGTGCAGAGAATCTCAGGGTGCAAAGCATCCCAGAGGCATCTGAAGGTGCAGAGCATCCAAGAGGCACCTCGGGGTGCAGAGCATCTCAGGGTGCAGAGCATCCCAGAGGCACCTTAGGGTGCAGAGCAGCTCAGGGTGCAGAGCATCCCAGAGGCATCTGAAGGTGCAGAGCATCCCAGAGGCACCCTGGGGTGCAGAGCATCCCAGAGACACCTTAGGGTGCAGAGCATCTCAGGGTGCAAGAGCATCCCAGAGGCATCTGAAGGTGCAGAGCATTCCAGAGGCACCCTGGGGTGCAGAGCAGCTGCGATGCCCTGGGGGTGCCATGTGCAGGCAGGAGCCCCAGGAGGGGGCAGGGACCCAGGCTCCAGAGCCTCTGGGCAGTGACCAAACCCAGGCAGCCAGGGAGGGGAAATCTCCTTTTGGAAAGAGCTCAGTGCATTTCTGATATGAAAATAGACACAACTGGATTTCATTTCCCCCCAGAAAACCCCAACAACAACCAAACCAACCCCCAAAAAACCCCAAAACCCCCCCAAATTACCCCCAAAAGCACAGGAGCCCCAATACAATAATTAGCTTTGTTTTGGGTTGAGGTTTTTGTTGCTGTTTTCTTTTCTCTTCATATTTTTTTTCTCACCCTTTGCATTTTTTCACCACTCCTTTGTTCAGGTTCCCTTTTTTTGTCCTTTTTTGGGTCTTTTTGTCCTTTTGGGGGCTTTTTTTCCTCCTTTCTTGTGTCTTTTTGTCCTTTTTTGGGGTTGTTTGCCCTTTTTGGGGCTTTTTTTTTGTCCTTTCTCGTGTCTTTTTGTCCATTTTTGGGTATTTTTTAGTCCTTTTTGGGGGTTTTTTGTACTTTTTGGGGGGTTTTTTTGTCCTTTTTGGGGTTTTTTGTCCTTTTTGGGGTTTTTTTGTCCTTTTGGGGATTTTTTTTTTGTCCTTTTGGGGTTTTTTTTGTCCTTTTGGGGGGTTTTTTTGTCCATTTTTGATTTTTTTTGTCCTTTTTGGGGGTTTTTTGTCCTTTTGGGGATTTTTTTTTTGTCCTTTTGGGGTTTTTTTTGTCCTTTTGGGGTTTTTTTTTGTCCATTTTTGATTTTTTTTGTCCTTTTTGGGATTTTTTTTGTCCTTTTGGGGTTTTTTTTGTCCTTTTGGGGGGTTTTTTGTCCATTTTTGATTTTTTTTGTCCATTTTTGATTTTTTTTGTCCTTTTGGGGATTTTTTTTGTCCTTTTTGGGGTTTTTTTTGTCCTTTTTTGATTTTTTTGTCCTTTTTTGTCTTTTTTTGGTAATTTTTGGGGGGTAAATTTTCTCTTTTTTGTTGTAAATATTTTTTTTTTGGTCTTTTTTTATTTTTTTTCTCTGTAAATACTATTTTTTTTTCATTTCCTTTTAAATCTCCATGCATTTTACACCTTTAGAATAAGCCTTTGAGAATAAATAAGCTCCATTTTTGCTTCCACATCTCTTAAAAACTGCAGCATTTTTTTCCAACTCTCACTTCTCACCTCCCCTCGTGCAACTTGGGTTTGTTTTGCAACAGCCCCTGCCCAAAAAAACAAATGAGGAGGGGGAAAAGAAAATCAAACCAAACCAAGCTAAAGCCTAGACAACAGGCAGGGGAAAAACAGAACAACAATAAAAAGGGGGGGGAAAAAAAAAAAGGAAAATCAAATTAAACCCAAAAAGCTCCAGAACTGGAAGTGTCAGCAGCAGGGAGGAGCAAGAGGAATCAAACCCAAGGGGGCAGAAAACAAGAGGTAACTGCTAGAAGCACAAAGGAGGGTGTTGGGTGTCTTAGATTGTCATTCTTCTCATTGTCTTCTGAGCATGAAGAGGAGGTTTCTGGGTCCTACAAGGCTGGGGAAGGAGAAAGAATGACCCAAAGGAGAAGAAAACAGAATAGAGAGATATATCTATAATAACAATAAAAGAAAAGATTCCCAACAAACCAAGCCCCCTGAGCATCCTCCTCCTCCAGCAGGAGGTGGTGGTGGTGGTGGTGGTGGTGCCTCTTGGGTCTGGCTTGAGGAGGAGGAGGACACAGAAGGGTTTCACCACCATGAGGAAGGTCATGCTGTGGCTAGGGCAGCCCAGAGCCACCCTTGCCTGTGGCATCAACCCAAGGAGAGTCCTGGTTGCCATGTCCCAGCATGGGGACACCATGCCATGGTGCCAACCCTCTTCTCCTTCCCTTTCCAGGTAGATCTCAACCTCTCCAGACCCCAGAGTGGTTTGGATCAGCTTGGTTCTTCTGATGAGCTTTTGACTCTTCCAACCTCTCAAGCTTCCTTCCAGGAACCTCCAACCCTGGGGAGCTTTGGGGAGTCAAGGCATGGAGTTGATGAGCAAAGAGAAGAGAAGAGGTGGGGTTTGGGTGGGTGGGGGGGTGGTTTTTGGTGGATCTCTGCTGCTCTGCAGCGATGCTTTGGTGGCATGGAGATGGTTGAGCATTGGGGGGTGGAGGTCTTCAAGCAAGTTCTCCTCACTGAGGTCTCTGGAGCAAGGTGGTCTCCCAGCAAGGGCAGGGTAGGAAGTGGTTGCTTGGGTTTAGGTTTCTTTTGGTGAAGCAGAGACAAAGAAATCCAAAAGGAGAGCAAGAGAGCAAGGAGATGTCCTTCATCCTGCTGGGGTTCCAAAGCAAGGCCATGCAAGGAGCTCAGCTGCATGTCCAGGTTGGGATTGGGCAGTGAGGAAGACCAAGGTCCACAGCCTCCTTCCTGCTTCCCAGATGGAGAAATGAAGGTGGAGAGTGAAGATCTGAGCAGCCTCCTCCAGCTCATGGTGGTACCTACTGGGTCTGGCTCAGGGAGGAGGACAAGGAAGGGTTTAAGCACCCAGAACCTGCCAGGAACCATCCTTGGTGCTGTGGAGCTTCCAGCACCCAGCTGGAGCTCTTCAGAGGAGAAGAATTCAGAACTGATGAGCAAACAAAATCCTCATTTGGGGCAACTTTTGTGGCAGCAATTTGGGATTGCCAAGCTTTCCATGGGGCAGTTGCAGCTGGTGCATCTCCAGGGGGTCCCCACAGGGTGGGGGGGATTGAGGGAGGAGCTGCTCACTCCAGGCTTTTGGAGGAGATGTTGGTAGCTAGGCAAGGTTTCAGCAGGTCAGCCCCAGGCTGAGCCCCAGGGAACTCCAATCCCTCTGCCCAATCTCTGCATCCAAAGTGATTCCAGCAGCAGGGAGGAGAAGGAGAAGTCCCAAGGTGGAGGTTGGCTCAGAAGGGATGTGCCAGTGACCAGCATGACCACAGCACCTCTCAAGCCAGTGGCTCCTGCCCAGCAGGGCAGGATGGGACCCCATCTTTGCTTCCTCTTTCTCCCCTCAAACTGGAGAAACTTCCCATTTTGGGGAGGATCTCCTCTCCTCCTCCATCCAACCCCTCCCTCCCAGCTGCTCCTTTCCTAAGAATCCACTTGCTGATTGCTTTGCCAATTAGAAACTTGCAGGGGAGGGAAAGGAAAGACTCAGTTGGCAACAGGTTATCCCAAACCCCTACATTTCCTTGCTTTGCATCATCTCCACTCCTTTTTCTGCCTCCTTTCAGCAAGCTGAGGTGGCCACTGGCTGCTTGGCCAAAGAGCTCCAGGAGAAGGATAAATCCAACCAGGACTTTTTTTTCCTCCTCTCTCTTTGCAACACCTTGGGGAGAATCCAGCCCCCAAGCAGCTCTTGGTTCCTCACCAGCTCCTGGAGCACATCCAGGCTCTGGTTGTCCAAAGGAACCATCTAGCAGAGGGTTGGGATCTGGGAAGGTGATCCATGGGGATGAGCAGGGCTGGGATGGGGATGAGGAATCAGCATCCTGGAGAAGAGCATCTAGAGGGAGGAAAATCCAACCCTAAAGCCAGGAATAAAGCTTTCTCCTCCAAAGCTTCAAGCTGCTGGAGCTAAGCTGCTGCCTTTTGGGGTCAGGGAGCTGGTGCCCATCCCTGGGAAGCTGCTTCTCCTCTCCTTCTCCTAACACTAAACCACTCTGCTGGGATCTCCCACACCTCTCACCTTCCCCTTCTGACACCTCCAGGCCCAATCCCAAAGGATCAGGATTCCAGTGGCATCCTTCCACTGAAAGAAACCAAAAGCAAACCAAACCCCAACCCTGCAGCAATACAAACCAATCTTTCCCCATTCCAAGGCTTTTCCCCTCTGCTATCAGGATGCACTTTGCAGGTTTAAAACTCCCATGGAGAGAATTCCCAGCCTGAAAGGATGCTTCCTGCACCTGCTTCCCCTGGAAACAGGATTAAGCCTTAAAGAAATCCTCTTCTTCCTCCCTCCAAATGCCTTCCTGGGATGTGGGCAGCAGGAGAGGATCTGCATCCCATTTAGCACAGGAGCTGGGGCTCCACATGCTGGCCCTGCTTGAGGCCAACCTGTCCTAGGACAACTACCTCAGGAAAAGCCTTTCCCAGGAGAAGTCTTCCTCAGGAAATCCCTTTTCAAGGAAAACTGGTGCCTGCCAAAGTCCTTCAACCTTCTCAAGAGCTGGGCTGTGCCTGAACTGCTCCTCTCTCTGCACATGGACCTAGGAGAACCTGCTCAAAGGTGCATTTTGAGGATGCTCCATGGCCTGTTGGGATGCTCCATGACCTACTGGGATGCTCCATGACCTACTGGAATGCTCCATGGCTCATCAGGATGCTCCATGCCCTATTGGGATGCTTCAAGCCCTGTTGGGATGCTCCATGGCCCTGTTGGGGTACTCCATGCCCTATTGGGATGCTTCAAGCCCTGTTGGGATGCTCTATGCCCCTGTTGGGGTGCTCCATGGCCCTGTTGGGGTGCTCCATGCCCCACTAGGATGCTCTATGTCCCATTGGGATGCTCCATGCCCCATCTCCTCTCGGATCCCATCCTGCCACAGATGCTCTTCTCTAGGGATATGATCCAACCTCCCAGGGGGGATCAAGGTCCCCAGGATCTCACTGGTCAACAGGCACCAACTGCCACCTGCTCTGCCCAGGGGTGAGCATCATGGGGATGAACATTGCAGGGATGAGCATCATGGGGATGAACACTGCAGGGATGAGCATCACAGGGAATGAGTACCATGGATATAAGCATCATGGGATAAGCATTGTATGGATGACCCTTGCAGGGATAAGCATCATGGAGATGACCACTGCAGGAATGAGCATTGCAGGGATGAGCATCATGGAGATGACCATTGCAGGGATGAGCATTGCAGGGATGAGCATCATGGGGATAACCACTGGAGGGATGAGCATCATGGGGATGAACATTGGAAGGATGAGCATCATGGGGATGACCATTGCAGGGATGAGCATCATGGGGATGACCATTGGAGGGATGAGCATCATGGGGATAACCACTGGAGGGATGAGCATCATGGGGATGAACATTGGAAGGATGAGCATCATGGGGATGACCATTGCAGGGATGAGCATCATGGGGATGACCATTGGAGGGATGAGCATCATGGGGATGACCCTTGGAGGGATGATCATCATGAAGATGACCATTGCAGGGATGAGCATCATGGGGATGAGCATTGGAGGGATGAGCATCATGGGGATGAGCATTGCAAGGATGAGCATCATGGAGATGACCATTGGAAGGGATGAGCATCATGGGGATGAGCATCATTTTTCTCCAGGAGGACAGGGCTATTTGGACTCCCATCCCCCAGCATCCCCCCCATTCCCACCTCTTCCCATCTGAGGAACACCAGACCCCCTGCATGCATCACCCGCCGCGCTCAGACGAACACCTCCCAACCCCTAACGCTGCTGACGATCACCTCCCACCCCAACCCCACCAACCCCAAGCCGTTTTGCCACCTGGAGTTTCCTTTCTCTCACCTTTTCCCCCCTTTCCTCTTCCTTCCCCCATCCTCCCACCCCACACCAGGAGCCAGCCTCCCCTCCACTCCACTCCCTCCCGTTATGTGACCCAGGTATCCAACCGCATCCTCTTGACGGAAGGGTTGTCGCCCTCGGGCTCGCTGCTGGCTCGCAGCAACCCCAGGGAGGAGCCGAAGTCGGGGCGGTTGGGATCGTCCCGCTCGCCGCCGCCGCTGCCGCCGCTGCCGCCGCCGCCGCCGCTGCCCTCGTAGGAGCTGGTGTTGCTGCTGAGGCTGTCGACGGGCGAGCGGCCGCTGGGCTCGTGGCGGGCTGGGTGGGGGAAGGTGCTGAGTGGGGTGGCAGTGTTCCTCTCCCGGTTGGGGGAGACGGGCTCCGACTTGATGTTGATGTTGGGGTTGGTGTTGACGGTCAAGGTGGTGGTGTGGGGTAAGTGAGGACTGCCTTGGCTGGGGAGGAGAAAGGAAGGGGAGAGAGAGAGAGAGGTGGAGGAGGAGATAAGGGGAAGTCTCTTGTTAGATAGCTTTCTGTTGGGTCTTGGACGCTTCAAGCCATACAGTTTGTAAGATAGAGATCCTGGGGCTGAACTGAGGCAGGATTGGGAGTCTGGATTGAGTCTATGATCCTATGGCTCCATGATCCTATGGCTCCATGGTTCCATGATTCTATGGTTCTATGATACCATGATTCCATGGTTCCATGATTCCATGATCCCATGGTTCCATGATCCCATGGTTCCATGACTCCATGGTTCCATGACTCCATGACTCCATGGTCCCAGGATTCCATGGTTTCATGGTTCCATGACTCCATGATCCCATGGCTCCACGATTCCATGGCTCCATGATTCCATGATCTCATGGTTCCATGATCCCATGGTTCCATGGCTCCATGGTTCCATGACTCCATGGTTTCATGGTTCCATGATCCCATGGTTCCATGGCTCCATGATTCCATGATTCTATGGTTCTATGATACTATGATGCCATGATCCCATGGCTCCATGATTCCATGATCTCATGGTTCCATGATCCTATGGCTCCATGATTCCATGACTCCATGGCTCCATGATCCCATGGTTCCATGGCTCCATGGTTCCATGATCCCGTGGTTCCATGGCTCCATGATTCCATGATCTCATGGTTCCATGATCCCACGGCTCCATGATTCCATGATCCCATGGTTCCATGGGTCCATGATTCCATGACTCCATGGCTCCATGACTCCATGGTTCCATGTTTCTATGACTCTATAATTCTGAATTTAGATTATTAATCTGGATTATATTCTGCATCTGATTTACACTGTTCATCTGGAATGAATTCTGACTCTTAGATTACGACTGGGTTCAGAACTGGAATTAGGAATCCTTAGGACTCCAGAACTCCTAATCCACACACACACCACAAGGCATCACTGCTGAGCCAGGGTCAGGCCCTGAGGGATGCATCCCTCCTCCTCCTCCAGCACCCTGTGAGCTGCATCCCTCCTCCTCCTCCAGCACCCTGTGGGCTGCATCCCTCCTTCTCCTCCAGCACCCTATGAGCTGCATCCCTCCTCCTCCTCCTCCAGCACCCTGAGAGCTTCAGCCCTCTTCCTCCTCCAGCACCCTGTGAGCTGCATCCCTCCTTCTCCAGCACCCTGTGGGCTGCATACCTCCTCCTCCTCCAGCACCCTGTGGGCTGCATCCCTCCTCCTCCTTCTCCAGCACCCTGTGGGCTGCATCCCTCCCTCACCAGCACCCTATGAGCTGCATCACTCCCTCACCAGCACCCTGCCCTCAGAGACCACCACCCACCACAGCACAGCCCTGAGGACCCCAGGGTCTCTCCTACCACAGTAGCAGTGGCAAGTTCATAGAATCCTAGACTCATTATGGTTGGAGAAGACCTCTGAGCTCATCCAGTCCAACCATCTACTCACCACTAAACCATGACCCCAAGCACCACATCCACACATCTTCTGAACCCTTCCAGGGATGGTGATGCCACCACCTGCCTGAGCAGCCTGGACCAATGCCTGATAACCCTCCCACAGGGAAGAAATTCTTCCTAATATCTAAACTGAACCTTTCTTGGTGCAGCTTGAAGTCATTTCCTCTTGTCTTAGGATGTCCCAAACATCACAAGCTTCCTCCTGAAGCCATGAGCATGTCTGCTCCTGCTTCCCAGCAGCAAACCCACTCCAATCCCTGGCTTCTTACAGCAGGAGGGTGAGGATAACCCAACAGAGGCACATGAACACCTTTGGCACCTTGGAGGAGCTGCCCATTTCCCTCTTTCCTTCACAGCTTCGTGGCTCCTGGTCCCCATTTCACTTACATTAAATTTCCTAGTGAGACAGGAACCAGGTGCTGCTGCTGCTGCTGTTGCTGCTGTTGCTGTTGTTGTTGCTGCTGCTGCTGCTGCTGTTGTTGCTGTTGTTGTTGCTGCTGCTGTTGCTGCTGCTGCTGTTGCTGCTGTTGTTGCTGCCAGGCTGAGATGTTGCCCAGGGACAGCCCACCAGGAGAGCTGAAGGTTGGCAGTGAGGACAACTCAGCACTTGTCAGCTGATAATCTGGAAAGGAAGGAGCCCTTTGGTCATTCCAGTGTCAAACCTACCCCTGTGGAACATGGTGAGAAGGTGGAGACCTGCTGAAGGGACATCAACCAGCCACCACTTAGACAACATCAGCTGTCAGCTGCATGGGGATGATGCTCATGGGACAAGGCTCTTAGAATCCCCAAATGCCAGGATGTTGGGGGTTGGGAGTGACCTCTGGGGATCATCTAGTCCAACTGTGTGTGTCCCTCCCTCAAGTAGGTTGCCCAGGATCATACCCAGGGGGGGTTTAGACCCCTCTGGTTGATACTGACCTCCCTACCCTGACTGATGCTGGACCACCCAGTAGCTGCTGAACCCCCTCAGGAGATACTGAATTCCTCCAGTAGGTACTGAATTCCTCCAGTAGATACTCACCCCCTGCTAGATGCTGACCCCCTGGTCTGGGATAACCCCCAGGTAGACGCTGACCCCCTCCCAGTAGATGCTAAACCCCCCCGGTAGATGCTGAACCCTATGCTAGATGTTGATCCCGAACTGT
>VWZX01004551.1:52463-120967 GCA_013399015.1 Galbula dea | reverse complement strand
GAGTGGCTGAAAACAAGGGTGTTTCAACTCCTGATACAGTCAATTTTAGACACAATCCAGGGGTGGTATTTTGCATTGTTCCGTACTCACTCTCAATTCTTGGGTTGGTGTTTCCTTGATCTGACTGTTTATCTGAGTTGTACCCATTACAGACGCTATGCACTCTTTACTGCTATATTACTGTGTTTAGTGCTGGTTTACATTGCACTTATGTGGCTGGTGGATGTGCCTCTGTACTATGGGGTTTATTTTGTGACTTTGTCTACTGACTACACTTACAGTTTCTCTCAGGGGTGTTACACTCTTTTCGGTAGTCTGGACCTACCCGAGTCTGAGATTCCACTCAGTTTGGAGATTTCATATACAGCTATATTGAAGACATCACGTTGCCTTCACCATTAACATTATTATTAGCATTTAATTGTTTGTTCTTTGTCCTGAATCTCATTTTCGTGTGGTATTTTTGCAAGCGTGTATATCTGGCAGCCTCCTTGTCCTCCCCTCACACCACCTCTGCCACGGCAGCCACCTCCGCCCCCACCGGAGAGCTTGGTTCAGCCCAGGCAGCTGAACAGACTGAGGCAAGCCGGTCTGAGCCTCCTCCTATCACTCCTGCTTCCACAGCAGCAGATAACACTGCTCCTGCAGCTGTACTAACTTCAGCAGCAAACGGCCCAGAGCCCAGCACGTCTACAGCAGCAACAGACTCTGTCCAGCCAGCTTCAAGCAGCCATGACATGCCAGCACCAGGTCCTGCAGCTGCCCAGAGCCCACAAGCTTCCTCACTCCCCCTTACTGACTCTGCTGCTATACAGAGCAACTGCAAACATTGTGGTGCTAAGAGCCCACAAGCCTCTTTGTCCTCCCCTCAGTCGTTCTGCTTCTGTAGCTGTGCCAACTTCAGGAGGGAGTACAGCTACGGTATCAGCCTCTGTGACCGCTCCTACCCAGCCTGTAGCAGTGCAAGTTGCTCCTGTGAAAAAAAGTAAAGACCTGCCCTCTTGCTCACCTAGCCCAGCTCCCCCAGTAACCCGTGATGGGGAAGGGCCATCTGCAGTCAAACCAGAAGTGAAACCGAACATTCCTGTAAGAAAGATGTAAAGGCTGATGCTCCTGTGACTGGGAAAAAGCATCTAACAAAAACAGATCGCCCAGTGGTATCAGATGTGTCAGATGATAATGGAGCAAGTGATCCTGCACCAAGCTCACCTGGGGAAGGTCCTTCTGCCAGAGCAGACTCCTGGGGAAAAAGCCCCTCTAGCAGGGAGCAAGTGTATAAAAACAGAACAAAACGTGTCAGCCTTTCAGCCATTCAGAAAGGCACTGGGGAGAAATGCTGGTTCTACCTTCAGGGATGTTATGTGTTTAAAAATATGGGGAAGATATTTGCTGGAGTAGGCAGCTGAAAACTTGAAAACCATACAACAGAAAAAGAAAATCTTAAACTTCCTCTTTCCAACAAAATCAGAGCATTTCTAAGTCAAGGCTCCTCTTTCCACTCATTTCCACTAGCTGTGATTTTTGTTCATGAAGACCTTGCTCTCTCTAATGTGTACTCAGCTGTAAAGTAAATATGGAATCACTGCAAAACGCCAGCAATGATTCTGCACACTGCTCCTCCCTGGTGTGACATACAGCATGGCTGGAAATGAAGCAGTAGGACACACAGGACTTCCCAGGCTTCAGAGATGCCTGATACCAATTCTACCAGCTCCAACAAAGGAATGCTGCCACTTACAGATCAAAGGCAGTGTTGCAACTGTCATCTGCTCCCTGTAAAAGTCTAAAAACTACTTGGTGTTTATTAATGGAATTAGGACTGGGAACTTGAAGATCACAAGCCAGTAGCTTCTTAAATAAACTAAAGGAACAGCCTTTCAAGTTTGTTACAGGAAGAAGTTTATGTTTTCAGTTAGACTGCCAAGATTTTATGGACTGAGAAACTGTGCAGTGAAAAGATAAAAGTCTTCAGGGACTTGATAGGCTGAGCAAACAATGTGTGCAATATTCAATATGCACATGAAGATGGTTTTGTTATTTAAGCACCATTAACAGAATCACAGCCTCTGCCTGCACTGAAGCCTGTGAAGAAATGATTTCCATGTCTTGATACAGAAAAGTCTTGTTTGAAACCTGCTGCCATTTTTACAGGAAACACTGACTGCTTCAGATCATGTTTTAGGAAAGTGGTTAAACATCCTTGGATGCTGCAGCACTGATACTATAGCAACAATAAAAAGACATGACATTTACCTCTTCAAATAGCAGACTACAGAATCACAGTATCACAGAATCTCCTGAGCTGGAAGGGACCCACAAGGATCATGGAGTCGAACTCCTATTTAGGCACAGGACAACCCCAAAGTCACCCCATGTGTCTAAGTGCATTGTCCAAATGCTTCTTAAACTCCCTGAGAGTTGGTGCCATGACAGCTCCCTGGGGAGCTCCACCACCCTCTGGGTGAGGAACCTCTTCCTAACATCCAACCTGAACCTCCCCTGGCACAGGGGTTGGACTCCATGATCCTTGTGTGTCCCTTCCAACTCAGGAGATTCTGTGATTCTGTGATTCAGTACTCAAGAAGGGTAGGAGAACTACGATTACCAAGCAAATCTAAAAATTGTTTCTCCCTAATTTCCTGAGTAAATGAGCCAGCTCTCCCCAGCTACTATGTTTATTCCTGCTGTCATGACATATCAACAGGCACAAAAGCAGTAAAGAAGGTGTGGGAAGAGTGCTTGTGGTCTGAGGAGGGGGAAGGAAAAGCATGACAGGCATGGCCAAGCCCTTGTGGCTGCCACCAGCATTGCTGCTGCTGCTGCTGCTGCTGCTGCTGCTGCTGCTGCTGCTGTTGCTGAAAGAGGTTGTATTTAGGCAATGGCGTAAGGCAGGAGCCCAGCAAAATTAGGGATTACAGTCATCTTCTGCCTGGATCCCAACACCACCTCAAGGACACATGCTTTTTCTGCTGGGACAAACTCATTGGAACTCTGATGGCTAAAATTTATTCCTCCTGGATTATTCAGTATACTACCTGCTTTGGCAATGAGTCTTCCCATTTCCACATTTCAGGGATTCATTCTGAACACAGAGACGGAAAAAGGCAGGACCTGTCACAGCTCTGCCGGTGTTGGTCCTTACAATATCTCCTGAACATTACTGGTTAATATGCACACTGCTCTACACTCTCCAGCGATATCACTGGAGTTCTGGATTTCAACATGCAAAAGGTAACCCTGTGCTCTCATCTCACCTAAGTATGTTTTAATTTGGAGGTAACAGCAGCTCCAACAAAACCAGCCCCTAATGCCATAAACACAATTCAGGCAATGTCACTTCTTTTCAAGGGGAATTAAACAGTAAGAATAATGCAGCAAGTCCATTTCGGAAAGTCAGTTCCCTCTTTTGGTCTCCTCTCCCCAATAACCTGTGACAGGATCAGAGGGAACAGCCTCATAGAATCATAGAATCGTCAGAGTTGGAAGGGACCTTCAAGATCATCTAGTTCCAACCCCCTGCCTGCCAGGGACACCTCCCACTACATCAGCTTGCCCACAGCCCCATCCAGCCTGGCCTTCAAAGCTTGCAGGGATGAAGCTTCCACAGCCTCTCTGGGCAACCTGTTCCAGTGTCTCCCCACCCTAACAGTGAAGAACTTCCTCCTCATATCCAACCTGAATCTACTCTTCTCTGTCTTACACCCATTTCCCCTGGTTCTATCACTGTCTGACCTCCTAAAAAGTCCCTCCCCAGCACCAGGGGAGGCTTAGGTTGGAGATGAGGAACAAAGTCTTCCCTGAAAGGGTTCTCAAGGCCTAGCACAGCCTCCCCAGGGCAGTGGTGGAGACATCATCACTGTAGAGGTTTAAAAGATGTGGCTACCTTATTTAGTGGTGACCTGGCAGCGCTGGGTTAACAATTGGACCGCACGATCCGAAAAGTATCTTCTTTTCTACGACAGCGCTGGCTGCTGCCGACCCCACAGCGCAGCCCCTGAGGGAGGTCTCCAGCCCCCTACGGTGACCACCCCCCTCAGCCCACAGGCAGCACCGCCCGCCGCTCCCGCCAAAACACACCTCCCGGCATGCCCCGCGACGCTCAGCGGCGCTCAGCCGTCAGCTACGGACGCGCTGCTGTAAAGCGCAGCCGCCCTGTCGCAAAGCGTGACGCGCCGCTGTAAAGTGCGGCTGGTTGGTGTCGCGGTCGGTTCTGGCGCCATGTACCACAGCAGCACGCAGCGGCGGCACTGGACCTTCGCCGCTGAGGAGGAGCTGGCGCGCTGCCGGGACGATGCCAACCGCAAGTTCCACAGCAAAGCGGTGGCGAGCGGCAAGGTGCGGGGACGAGGGTCCGTGAAGAAGAGGGTCGGTGGTGGGGAGGGGTCCCGGGGTCGTAGCCGGCTGCGGCTTCCTCCCGGCACCTCTCAGGGGAGGTAGACGGGCAGGAAGAGGCAGTGCAGGAGCGCAGCCGGTCAGTCAGGCTCGGCTTTGCTCCCCTCAAGGTGCAGCCCAACGACCCCGTCCTCCTGGAGCCTCACGAGGAGCTGACGATATACAAGTACTACGAAAGGCGATTGCTGGACTTCTGCGCCGTCTTCAAGCCTGCCATGCCGAGATCTGTGGTGGTAAGCGCCAGCGCCTGCTGGGTGCGACTGCTCGGCTTACGGGCGGTGGAGGTGCAGGCTTTGCCCCCCTTCCGTGTCGCTTGTTCCTTTACTTGCTTGGTTGTCTCTTTTTCTGGAAAGCACGAATGTCTTTCTGGTTTTTTTTTTCTCTCCCTCTGCTGCCATCTGTGTTTCAGAAAGCTTTTTACTTCCTGCTGCTTTCTGGGCGGTGCAGCTGTTCCTAAAAGAGTTATTTCTCCACTTCCTCCGTCTCTTGTGGCTGTTATACTTGCATGGGTGACTTTGAACTGTTGTCTTTCCTCTCCCTTCTGCAAAGAGTAGAAACAAACCTAGCGATAGGTGGATTGATGACACGATAAAATGGGAGGTGGTCCCAAAGCTGGACTGTCACCTGGCATTGGAGCAAACTGCTTCCAGCACCTGTACTGGTAGCAAACTAACCTGCAAAGGAGAAAAAAGAAATTCTCTTTGAACTCTGGTGCACTGAGGCCAGAATAGCTCATTTCAGAGGAGAGTGTGGGCTTACAGCTGAAGCAGGGAGTGAAATTGTGTTTCTGTTGTTGCCTAGCCTTTGAGATGTGTAACCTATGTTGTCCCCTGTCAGGTTTTCTGGCAGGTGTGGTAAATAACACCAGGTGAAGAGTGGTTAAAGAGGCATTTGAAAAGTTTCAGTAGGCTGCCATTACATGCTCAGCAGAGCCAGGACCTTCTGTTTCAGAAGTGGCCCTCATAGAGCATGTGTGCTGCATCTGACTCACCAAGTAATGGTGTTGGAAAACATCTGCCTCTGTGCCCATGGTGGTCAGATCAGCTTGGAAATTTGGCATTGACTGCAGTACTTCTAGACACACAGACACAGAAGCATCAGCATTGAACCTGTTGGGCTATTTACTGGTGGAACATGCCAGGTTACTCAGCAGCTTTTCAGGATAACTTTCTCGGTGCTTGGTTTTTCAGTTTAATTTCAGATTTTTCTCATGAAGATATTTAAGCTTTTTGAGCATGACCTTCTTAAATAGATCTGAAAAGGGAGGAAAAGGTAACCAAGCTGCCCTTTTGTCAGGCTCTTGCAGGCATAAATGGATTAGACTTGGAGGTCTTCAGTGACGTGGCCCTGTGTGCCCCTGAGTGCCTCGCTGTATTCTGTATGTCTACAGTCTATATTCAACCTGGCCTGCTCTGCCCTCTGGTTCTACTTCTTTAGTTTTCTTTCTTCTTAATCCATCTTTGCTTCCCCAGTAACTGTTCCCTCCCTTTGTTGTTTGTTTGTTGTTGCTTCAGGGAACAGCTTGCATGTACTTCAAACGCTTCTACCTCAACAACTCAGTGATGGAGTATCACCCTCGGATAATCATGTGAGTTACCAACACATCCTGAATTACTCTGTCCAGGGGAACACTGGGGGGTGTAATCTTTGTACCTGTAAAGACCTGAGGAAATGAGAGAGGCAACCTGAGAGCTTAACTCTGGGAGGAGAGACAAAGTGTGGTGCCTCCTGGTTTCCATTTGGAGGCGTTTGCTGGCTTCAGAGCGTGGTGTTTTGGAGAGAGAAACTCTCTGCACAGAACTCTTGACTGCATTTGTCAGCTGTTGGCTTTTCCTTCCCCCTCCCCTCCTGAAGGTTAACTTTGCTTTTCCTTCCCCCTCCCCTCCTCAAGGTTAACCTGTGCATTCCTGGCCTGTAAAGTAGATGAATTCAATGTGTCCAGTGCACAGTTTGTTGGCAACCTTCAAGAAAGTCCAGCTGGACAGGAGAAGGCTCTTGAACAAATACTGGAATATGAACTACTCCTTATGCAGCAACTCAACTTCCATCTTGTTGTCCACAATCCCTACAGACCATTTGAGGGATTTCTAATTGACCTGAAGGTAGGGTTACTTTCTAGGTTCTGTTCTCTGTATGCTAACATGAAACAAATCTGTAATGGTTGTGTCAGGGGCATCTTTTCTGCCCCTGATCTTAGCAAGATCTCCTTCTTGAAGTGGTAAGCAGCTACCTGAAAGGAAGTTGGGGTAGTAGTGCTCTTTAAGCACCTTCTTTTTGCGAGGAGAAGGTGGGCTGCTACCTTTTAGCTTTACAGAGTCTTCTTGAGCTGAGGAATCAGAAGATGAAGAACAGCTCCTGAACTTCCCCAAATCCTTGCTTTTCAGACTCGCTATCCCATGCTGGAGAACCCTGAAGTGTTGAGGAAAACAGCTGATGACTTCCTCAGTCGAGTGGCTCTGACTGATGCCTACCTGCTCTTCACTCCCTCACAGATAGCTCTCACTGCCATATTGTCTAGTGGTTCAAGAGCAGGAATTAATATGGAAAGGTAATCTTTGTTCTTTCTTTAGTATTACTATGATAAGTATGATTTAAGCAGTTCATGTGCATCTTGTGTTACAATTGGTTTATTCTGGACATTCTTAACTGGTATTAGAGTGAAGAAAGTGGAAATACAGTACAAACT
Source organism: Galbula dea (assembly GCA_013399015.1). Classification (NCBI taxonomy): domain Eukaryota; kingdom Metazoa; phylum Chordata; class Aves; order Piciformes; family Galbulidae; genus Galbula; species Galbula dea. The sequence goes on along the minus strand of VWZX01004551.1, from coordinate 113,889 downwards.
GAGAGTGTGGAGCAGCTAGAGACTTTAAACTTACCCTAAAATCTCACTTTTTTTTACTTTAAGTTATCTATAAGTGTCCTGGTTTGGGTTAGAACAGAACTGATTCTGCTCAGAGACTGGACTTTTCAGCTAACAGTCCTCTGGGAAACTGCACTTTCTGAAACCAACAGCATGTTTTCATGGCCACTGCCAGCTTCTAGCAGTGCTAAGGCCTCAGGTTTAGATGTGCTACCAGGGACTGGGATGCAGAGCAAGGTCACTGCTGAATCTTGTGTCTCCTGTTGGGCGGTGCAGGGTAAAGGCTGCTCCTTCAGGGAGGGGCAGACAGGGCAGGTGACCCCAAATTGACCAACTGAAGTATTCCATCCCATAGATGTCATATTGATATAGAAACTGGGGGTCAGCTCCCCCTGGGGAGTGGTTCTTAGCTTTTGCTTTGGCTCTGGCTCTTTCTTCTTCTCCTGCCCTCAATCCTGACCCCTAAGCTCCTGCATCCAGTGCCAGGCTCCAGCCCCTGAGCCTGGCTCATCTGCTGCTGAGGCCTTGCTGCAGTATCAGTGGTGACAGAGTTACCATCAAGGGGGTTTGGGTTTGGGATTGGGTTCTGTACATGTTTGTATAGATCTCATTTATCATTATTATTACTACTAAAGTAGTTTTAGTTTTATTTTCCAACCCACAAGTCTCTCTTATCCCCTTTCCCTTCTCTTGGCAGGCAGAAGAGGGGGGTAACAGGGAGCATCTGTCATTGGGTTGGTGGTCAGCCCAGCCTCCACCCTCAGCACTGAGCTTACAGATTCCAATAACATTACACTGGACTGACAGGTACCAGGCATGCAGAAACTAAGAGCTGTATTTGGCAGGTACAACTGCAAAAGGACCAAGGATCAGGCAGTGTTTTCAATCACTCCTGGTATCAGCACAAGGTTTAATACTTCAGTCTGAAGTCTGCAAGAGCAGTGATGCTAACAGAGAAGCTCTCAGCTTAGTCATTACCATCTTGATGGTGGCTGGGAGCTGCATCTGATAGAGCTGTGTATGCCTCTGAAGTAAGTGTGGAGTTAAGGCAGGCTGAACAGATGCCTTGGAGTCTTTGGACTTGTGTCATTTGGCCATAAGGATGCTTCTCAGAAGGGATAAAAGTGCTTGCTTGTTGTGGATCTTGGTGAGGATTGTTGCTCCTGTATGTTGAGGTTTTACCTGGCTGGTGTGTGTATTCATGCTCTTCCTAGAAGGAAGTTTGAATCTGAGGGAAGAGGAAGGGAGCCACAGACTCCTGAAAGGCAGCATTTAGGATTTGCTTTTGGCTGCCAAAAGATAACAGCCCCATCTTGCCAGCTTTGCTGTCTGTTGGCCTGCCTGAAGGCCTGCCCTCCTGTACAGCACTCCTGTCCTGTTTGCTTTTCCAGCAGCTGCAGTGTGCAGTGGTGAGATCCTACTTGGGCAGGCTGTAGAAGGTTAAACAGAAGTTGACTTAATTCAGGGAGACTTCCTTAGAGATGTTTAATTCTGCAGTGGTGGAACTTTGGCTGCTTCCCTGCTTGGGGAATCCATTTGTCACATGCTTGAGGACTGTTGCAAGTGGCAGGTTCCTTTCTTCTTGCTGTGTAGCCCTTCTGGAAACAGTGTCCTTGCTCAGTCTGGTGATAAAGGTGAACAATGAACAACACAGGTGTTGTGAACTGATGTTGCTTGCCACAGACCATTAGGACACTCGAAGAGCTTCACTCTGCCATGTCTCTCTGCAGTTACTTATCAGAAAGTCTCCTGCTGAAAGAAGACAGAATGTCTCTGCCTGAGCTCCTAGAGACTGTAAAACGTAAGTAAATGTTGGGGAAATAGGGTGGACAGTATCCCCAAAGGAGGGAAACCTGCCTTCTTTTGCTTTCCCCCCAAACAGCAAAAGCTTAAAGCAGGAGGGTTGTGCTTCAGGTGGTCTTCTTCACCTCAGGGCATGCCTAAAGTAAGTCAGACATGGGCAGTAGAAAACCACCTAGCATAGGGAGGCAAGGGGAGAGAACAGAGACTTTCTGTGTTCTCAACATGAAATCCAAAGGGAAAGGGCCTGATGCTTCTCAGAGCACAGGTGCTAGAGTCAGTTAAAGGCCAGCAACTGACTCAGAAGTGAGAAATCCATTTGGGGAACTAGATAATGGCTTTTCTAAGTCAGAATGAAATGCTTCCTTTCAGTCACTGTCTTAAAAAGGACAGCTTCAGGCAAAAAGCCTCTTCCACCAGAGGGAACCTTTGCTGAGCTGATCATGGTGGGAAGAGAGATGCCAGGAGTTAGGCTTCATCTGTTTGGCACTTACAAACATGTTCAGGTTTGCTGTTCCTGACACCAGCAATCCTACACATCTTCTGAAACAGTTCTGTATCTTCCATAGTCTTCATCTTAAGTACCAGGAGTGCTAGTGTGGTTGAGCTGAGGCAATGGGAGAGGAGTCCCCTGACTATCCCAGCCTTTTCATGTTGGTCAGAGAAGGGAATATGAAATTCCCAGTCAGTAATCAGTTGTTTCTTCAGTTATTAGCTCAAAGCTAATGGATGCATTTGAAGTGGGAAGGGGCAGCCTTAAAAATAGTCCTTTGAATAAACTTACTTCAGTAGTGACTGCACCATACAAGCCACCAGGGTTTACCAGTTCAACTTGATTTATAAAGCTCAAAAAGCTCTTCCCTTTCTCCTCCTGCTGACATAGCCACTGTTCTGGTTTCCATTGCTGAGATGCCAGGGGGGTGCTGGGATCACTTACTCTTCACTGGGCACTGTTCTGGAAGGTGCCTTTTATCCCTCCTCAAACAGGTGATGGCTGGAAGGAGGTTGTGAGCCCTCTGTAAGTGGTGTCACAGAGAGCTGGTGGCAGAGGAACAAACCTTGCTTCTAGCTGCAGATATCATTTGCATTCTTAACAAGAGTGAAACCAGTCTTTGAGGGTTTGTTAAGAGTGCTGAATGCAAGAAAGACTTGTGTGTTTCTAAGCTTGTTAGCCCAGTGATGTGACCTCCACATGGTGACAGGTGACCTGGAGGAAATCCAGACTGAGTGATGCTAACAGCTGGGTTCAGTGCAGCACTTTGTGCTCACCTTCTGCTCTGCCTTGATGTTACTTAGGTGTAAGATGCTAGCTAAGCCTTACACAGGCAGTCTTTTGAGCCTCTGAAATTTGAGTGCTGTTTGGGATGGGAAGTGTGGTAAGCCAGCAGTTTGGGAGGAGCTGACACTTTGAAAGCCTAATCTTTGCTTTGGCACATAGAAGGTTTTACTGGGTAGGCTTTTCTGTCTCTGCTCTCTGCAGCATGTTGCCTGCTGCTTAAGTCTGAAAACTAGGTAAAAAGGTTTCAAGCTGTGGACTTCAAAACTTACTGGACACAGGTTTGGTTTGGTTTGATTTTGCTCACCATTCTGATTTTTTTTTTTTAAGTGTAGTTTTTTGGGGGTTGGGGCTTTTTTTTGGCTAGTAGAAGCTGCTTGAAAATGCATCCTGTGCTCCTGTCATGGTGAGGGAAGGGATGGTCAGCTGTTGGCCCAAGCTTAGCTCTGGGGGATAAGCAGTAACAGTAGCTAGAACAAGCTTGGGTGGTTGGCAGGTGTGGTTGGATGGCCACCAAGCTGCTCTATCACTCCCCCCTTCAGCTGGACAGGGAAGAGAAAAGAGAACAAAAGGCTTTTGTGGGTCGAGATAAGGACAGGGAGAGATCACTCAGCAGTTACCATCACAGACAAAACTTGACATGGGGAAATCATTCTTCTGAGAGAACCTCAGCAGCTCCCCTGCTACCAAAACCTGGCCACACAAACCCACTTACAGCAAGGCAGAGCTTAGGTCACGTGCTGAAGAGCTCTGTTGTTGCCACTGTAGGCATGAAAAATCTCATGAAGAAATATGAACTGCCAAGGCCTGAGGAGGTCACTGCTCTGAAACAGAAACTGGAGAAGTGTCACAGCCTGGAGCTTGCAGTGAATACAAACACGTGAGTAGAGACTTGCTCTTTGCTGCCTTCCACTTCTGCCTCTCTGACTGCTGCAGAAACATTCAGGTTCTCTGACCTGAGGGAGTGGTTGAAAACAGGAACAGCCAAATGGGCACAGAAGGATCTCTGCTGACATACTGACTGTGTGGGTGTCTCCAGGAAGCTGAGAACCGAGACTGGAGGTGTTGCTTTCAGTGGGCTAAGCTGGATGGAGTGGCTGACACGCTGGAGGGCTGTGCTGCCATTCAGCCAGACTTAGAGAGGCTGGAGAGTTGGGCAGGGAGACATGGAATGAGATTCAGTAAGGGGAAGTGTGGAGTCTTGCACCTGGGAAAGACCAAGCCCATGGATCAGGATAGGCTGGGGGCTGAGCTGTTGGAGAGCAGGGAAGGGGAAAGGGATCTGGGGGTCCTGGTGGATGGAAGCGTGAGGATGAGCCAGCAGTGTGTTCTTGTGGCCAGGAGGCCAATGGGATTCTGGGCTGGATTAGAAGAGCTGTGGTCAATAGGTCAAGAGAGGTTCTTCTCCCCCTTCACTCTACCCTGGGGAGGCGACATCTGGAATCTTGTGTCCAGTTCTGGGCCCCTCAGCTGAAGAAGGATAGGGGACTGCTGGAAAGAGCCCAGCCCAGAGCCATCAAGATGCTGAAGGGGCTGGAACCTCTTCCTGATGAGGAGAGGCTGAGGGAGCTGGGGCTCTTGAGCTTGGAGCAGAGGAGACTAAGGGGTGACCTCATCTATGCTGTGAAATATGTGCAGGGTGTGTGTCAGGAGGATGGGGTCAGGCTCTTCTCAGTGGAGCCCAGTGACAGGACAAGGGGCAATGGCTGTAAGCTGAAGCACAGGAGGTTCCAGGTGAAGACAAGCCCAAATGTTTTGCCACTTGAGATGCCAGAGCCCTGGCCCAGACTGCCCAGAGAGGTTGGGGAGTCTCCTTCTCTGGAGAGATTCCAAACCCATCTGGATGTGCTTTTGTGTCACCTGGTGTAGGGAATCCTGCTGTGTCAGGGGGGTTGGACTAGATGAGCTTTCCAGGTCCTTCCACTTCCTAACATTCTGTGGTTTTGTTGTGCTGAAGTGCACTGCAAGCTGTAATAACTGATGATTTTCTAGCACACAACTGGAATCCTGGGTGGCTTCTCAGGTCTGGCCACATATTCTCATGTCCTACCTCATGAGAATCAAGGGCTTTAAAGATCACATGATTAACCCTTTACACAGTTCTGTTTTTAATGTTTTCTTAAAGAGTTCTGTGGATGGCAAAGGACTTCTTGGTTTTTCTTTCTGCCCTTTTCCCTTCAGGTATCCACTGTGAACTGCAGCAAACTGCTAGTTGAGGCTTTGGTAGTTTCCTTAATCTAATCCTGTGGCTCAACAGGGAGTCTCTGACTTAGGAAATTACTTAAACCTTTCTTTTGTTTTTCTGGATGGGGCTTAGGAAGAAGAGGAAAGGTTATGAAGACGATGACTCTGTCTGCAAGAAACCTAAAACAGATGAGGTCAGTAACCTTACTGTACAAGCAGTTGTTTTTCCACTCTTAGCTGCCACCACTCAGGCCTCTGTCACTCTAGCCACCACATCAGCTGCTCAGTCAGTCACAGAGCATGAGCTCCCCCAGTGCCACAACCCTGGCACTCTGTGCTCCCTGGGGACTCAACCTCACTCCTCTCAACTAGTCAGAGGCTCAGATGTATCTCTGGGTAGGAGATGGCTACTCTTTTAAAGTGCATCCTGACCATGAACCACTTCACTGTTTCACTTCTTGGGATTCCCAGCACCTTTGGACCAATTCTAGCTTTAAGGATGATGCAGTATGTCCTTGAAACCACAAGGTTAGGGGTCTTGAACATCTCTTCTGGGGAAAGGCTGAGACAGCTGGGGCTGCTTAGCCTGGAGAGGAGAAGACTGAGGGGGGAGCTTATCAGTGCTGATCAGTACTTCATGGGTGGGGGTCAGGAGGCTGGGGCCAGGCTTTGTTCAGTGGTGCCCAGCGACAGGACAAGAGGGAACAGGCACAAACTGGGACAGAGGAAGTTCCAGCTAAACAGAAGGAGGAACTTCTTGATTTTGAGAGTGGCCCAGACTGGCCAGGGAGGTGGTGGAGTCCAAACCCCCCTGGATGCCTTCCTGTGCAACCTGCTGTAGGTGAGCCTGCTGTGGCAGGGGAGCTGGACTAGATGCTCTCCAGAGGTTCCTTCCAACCCCACACCTCCTGTGATTCTCTGAAAAGTAACACAGGTAGTGAGACAACCCTCTGCACCTCCTCATATTCTTTTGCACAGGCTTCAGCCACTTCACCTTTTTCAGCTCTTTAAAAAATGGAGCCAGAGTCTATTTTAGCCTGTGCTTGGGAGTGTTCTTTTGTGGGGAGGGAGAGGGAGGAACAGGCAGGTGATCCCTCCTGCTGCTTCCTGTGCTTCCCAGCTTCTTGGGACACACCACAGAAGCACCATGGAGCTGCATCCACGTTATTGCTTCTGGCAGGTGAGACTCCCTGATGCCACTGAGGCCAAGTAGCTGTGAAACTGAGATTTGGAACCTTCTGATGAAAGAAGTTTGTTTTTGAGCAGCCAGGAACTGAAGACTTGAAGAAGAATCCTCACTCTGCAGGTGGAAGCTTACCCCTCAGAATGCAGATCAGAGTGTATGCTGGCATATACTGAAGCAGGCTTCTTGCCACAGAAGTTTGATGTGTTTGTTTCTGCTGGCCAGTGTTTCTGGAAATGTTTTAATTTACTTTATTTAGCTGTTTGAACAAACCAGAAGGACTAGATTTTGGCATCAGCCCATTTGCTAGCAAGGCCTGCATCAGTTCCAGGGGGGGTAGCTTAGTACCTCAAGGGGAGAAGCCCAAGCATAAATCAGGTGAAGACAGACTGAGGAGGTTGACTGCACCAATGAAAACTGAATTCAGATAATCCTTCAGATGTAATCTGAGCACCTTTCAGAGCTTCCCTTTCTCATGTTGGCTGGCAGTTGCAGAGGATGCATTCTGGTGGAGGTATAGGTCTGTGAAGAGCCTTTGAACCTGGACTGCCCTCAACACTGAAGACATTGCACCTCCTGGTAGTGCCAGACACCTGAAGTGTGGCCTTCAGAAACACTGGCTAACAGCTGCAGAGGGTTGTCTGCCAGAAATCCTAACATCACATGCAAAGCTGTGTCATTTTGGTAACTCAGGGAGTCTTGCTACCATAAACTATCACAGTAGGCTGCTGTTGTGATGTGATGTCAAACTGGAATCTGAAAAGCTGTTTGAACATGATGAAATCAGCAGTGGAAGTTTTTTTTCTGACCAAGTGTGGAACCTCAAGCATGGGAGGGATGATAATTGTTCAGTGCTCTATCCACTTTGACTAGTGCTCACTCCAAAGGCCTGCCTCACAAAGCATGTTAAAACTGGCAACTCCACAAAGCCAGCACTTTGATAGCTGCCCACTTGGTGGGGCAGTGAAGCAGCCAGGGAACAGCTCCAGCTAAGCTCTGGAGACTCACTTCTTTCCTGACCCAGTTTAGCTGGAAGGGGAGGGGTCTGACTGTATTATGTAGGTTGAGGCAGTTTGCTCTTGGGGTTTCTCTGTCGTTTTGATGCACTGTTCTTCTTCCAAGAGAATAAACTGATCAGCACTTCATGATAAACTTTTGCACCATTTTAATGGCTCCTGAAACATAGGGTAAGCATTGATGGATCTGAACTGCCATGGGTTTGTTCTTACAGGGCTTTATTCCTGAGTAATTATCATCTGCAAGAGGAGATGTGAGCTGGGCAGGAACTGCTTAGTGTGCACTCAGCTCCAGCCTTGAGACTCCACTCACCTTGTAGTTAGCTGACATTAAGGATGTTTGGACATCTGGAAGACATTAGGCTGTAGCCTGTATGTGCACCATCAGTTCTGATCTATCTGTAAGGTTTTTCCTCTCTTGATTTATCAGTTCACAGCTGAAGTTACTGGCCAGGCCATACCTGGTGTGGAGAGCGGAGACACAGAGGGTACTGGCTGAGCAGGGGTGGAAGCCATGAAAAGTACAAGGGACTAGTAAAAGCTCTTGTGGAAGTCTCAGTGTTGTTAGCCATCATGAAGAAGCATGGGCTAAACCTCAGCCAGGTGCTGCAGAGGGGCTGCTGAAATGCCTCTTGTCTCCATGACTTTAGGAACAGGCACAGATAACCCTTTGAGGCTACAGGGCTTAGTCACCACTAGTTCAGGTATTGACTTTTTTGGTAGTCCTCCTTCTGTTCATGGAAGGCTTCTGTTAGGTGTGAAATCCTTGCCCTAAAGGGCATAACTTTCTCTGGTGTGGCTTTGGCAGGGGAGAGTGGTGCTGTTCCTGCAAACACTCTGGCATGCTTGCAGGAGCAAGGAGTAGGGCTTAGGCCTGGGAGGCTTTCAGTCCTGTGTCCTGGGATTAGCCACTATTAGCTAAAATCAGTTAAAAAACAGTGTCTTCCCTTTGATACAGTTAGTTGCCTGATTGATGTTCTGTTTCATTCCCTGCATGGAATACCAAGCACACTGGCCAATGCTGCTGGGGAGGGGCAGGGCCTGGAAAGGAAGGCAGGAAATGAAACCTTCATTGGAGTCTCCCAACAGAGCAGGGTGTGCTTCAAGAAACTCCTTGGACTGTGCTCAGATTTAGCAGTGGGAGCAAGCCTGGGCAGAACTGCAGATCAGGTGGAGCCTGAGGAAAGGAAATGCCTTCTGCTGCTGTTCAGCAGTTCCTGGCATGATGACCTTAGCTCAGGCATGTCATGAGAATCTGAAAGGGAACTGCAGGATGGGATGTTCTCTGAGTTCCTGAAGGTCTCTTTGGAGTGGCAGGTGCAGCAGCAGTTCCTGTGACACTCTATGCTGTGCATGAGTGTCCCTGCAGTCAGCTGTTGCCTGACCCATCCTGCTGGGAAGCACACCAAGCAATTCACACCTTGCTGAAGGCACTGTGTTTCTTTCTCTCTTGCTTTAGGAAGAGTGGAGTGATGATGATCTTGCAGACTAGATGTAACCTTGGAGGAAGATGAACTCCTGCCACTGCAGAGGTGACTGCTGGGTGTCAAGGGTCAGCCTGTGCTGCAGGTTCCTTACTCTGTGTCCTGAGGTATTTATTCTGTTGGTGGTTGGGGGTTTCCTTTCCTATCTTTGCAATAAAGCATTCCACTTTGCTAAGATAATCAGCTGTTGTTCCATTCAGCTCTCATCCAGTCCAGGTGAAAGGTGAGTAAGAATTGTTTGCTTGCAGGAATCTGTCACTGTGGGAAGAGCTTTGGTTCAGGAAGGGTTTGAGATTTGAGTTCAGTGTGGGAGTGGAGTGTGGCTGCTGTCAGACTGGCCTGGATAAATCCTGCTGACAGACTTGGTCCTGCTTAAGAGCAGGGATCTGCTCCCCTCTTCCCAAGCTTGTCACAGAAGCACAGCTGTGCCCACAACCCTTGATGCACGTGGGAAGCTTTTCTCCAGTGTCCTAGGAGGCTGCAACAACATGTTCTGTGAGATGGAAAGTAACAGTCACACCTTTGTGACATCCTCTACAGCTGTGATCTCAGACCCAGGGCAACTGAGAAGAGTATTCTTAAAATCACCTGGTTAGATGTCTTCCACAGCTAGAGGAGTCTGTTTCTTCTTCATACAGTCCCTTAGAAGAGTCTACACTACCTACAAGGTTGGCAGTTTCCTAGCTCCACCCTCCTCCCTGCCTTTTTGTCTGTAGTTGTTCAATCCTGTAACCATGTCATGCTGCCTGCACCCAACCAACTCACCCACTTGCTCCAGTCTGTTTCTGAGGAGTCCTTCTCTAGCAGGGCCATCAGCTGACTAGGCAGGGAGGAAGAGCAGCTCTCCCAGGGGAGCTGCAGAAGGGCTGACACCATGTGCACACCAGCTTCCCCATCGACTGAAGAAATGTTGACAGCACAATTTCACTGCTGTGCCAAGGTTCTGAACTGGCTGGAAGCTCTAGGCAGAGCATTCAGCAGGAGTTCATCACCCCAGAAGATGCTGCAAGCTGGGACTTGTGTGACCTGTTATGCAGCCAGAAAAATTAGGCTGTTCATGACCTTTTCCTCCAAGATGAACTTTAATAGAGGCTTGACAGCAGTGATTTTATGGGATGCCCTGAAAAGTATTTTCAGTAGTACCAGGGTGTGCAAACATGTCTTCACTAGCTGTATGAAAAGCATCCCCTCTTGTCTACCAACTGTAGGCACCTGGGAGCTCTGCTACCAACCTCCCAGACAGCTGCAGGGACCAGGGCAGCACAGCAGGAGCCAGCCACAAGCCTAAGGACATGTGCTGGTGTGAGCAAAGAGCAACAGCTGACATCTGGACAGTTACAGTTTTGGGCCTCTCACTCCAAGGACATTGAGATGCTGGAGTGTGTCCAGAGAAGGGCAAGGAAGGTAGGGAAGGGTCTAGAGCACAAGTGTTGTGAGGAGCAGCTGAGGGAACTGGGCTTGGTTAGCCTGGAGAAGAGGAGGCTCAGGGGAGACCGTCTCACTCTCTGCAGCTCCCTGAGAGGAGGCTGGAGCCAGGTGGGGGTTGGTCTCTTCTCTCAGGTTAACAAGTAACAGGATGAGGGGGAACAGCCTCAAGTTACACCAGAGGCAGGTTTAGGTTGGATGTGAGGAACAATTTCTTCTCTGAAAGGGCTGTCAAGCTGTGGCCCAGGCTGCCCAAGGCAGTGGTGGAGTCACCATCCGTGGAGGGATTGAAAAGACATGGAGCACTTTGCAACATGGTTGAGTGGCAGGGTGGATTTAGGTCAATGGTTGGACTTGATGATCTTAGAGGTTTTTGGTTCCAACCTAAACAATTCCAGTTCAGCATAAGAGCAAATAGAAAAAGTAGTTCTAACAGCCAGGAGATGGCAGTGTAGTTGTTCTGATGGTGCGAGGGAGTGTTGATAGGAGACAATGGAGTGATAATCTCATTAGTCTTGTCATTGACTCTCAGCACCTTTTAATTCCTCAGCAGGTCACTGGCTAGAAAAGTGAGAAATGCTTGAAACACCTCTGAACCAACTGTGTTATTTGCATACTTTCAAGTCTCAGCATCTCCTTTCTCACCCCATGAGAGATCTGTACAAATGGAGACACAGGGAGGAGGGAGAGCTATGCTGAGGACTCATGCTGGCAAAGTGACACCACATAGAACTGTCAGAGGTGGGAGGGACCTTAAAGATCACCTAGGTCCAATGCCCCTGCCTGGCAGGGACACCTCCCACTAGATCAGGTTGCCCAGGGCCCCATCCATCCTGGCCTTCAAAGCTTCCAGGGATGAGGCTTCCACAGCCTCTCTGGGCAACCTGTTCTCGTGTCTCCCCACCCTCATGGTGTGACACCTAAATCTACCCTCCTCTAGCTTGCACCGTGTGTGCAGACAGAAAAGAACTTCCATAGCAGCTAAAGTTACCCAGGTTCTACCCAGAGCTGACCTGCAGTGTGACTGATCTGACACCCTTCTGTTTCCCTGATCCCAACCAGTGTTTCTGCTGGAGCTCCAGAGCACACACGAGACCAGAGCAGGAGCTCCTTTATCAAATGGTTTTAATGAACGCATGCAGGTCTGATACAATGATCAATAAATTTACTGAATTCAAATTATTGACTGTTGTAAACATCTTACAAAAGCATGGTGATTTCTCTGGATACACAGTTCTGGATGGAAGAAAACTCTTTTCAGACTGAATCAGTGGCACATCCATCAAAACAAAAGCTGACACAAGACCCCATTCTGCGTCGTCTCTGTCGAGATGATTCCGAGCGAGAGGAACGGCATGGTATAAAAAGTGTACAATAAAGATTGTTTCTACCATAACATCAAACTCTGGAAACTGTAAATACAAGTTAAAAGTGGTTGAAACAGTCAAAAAGTCATAATTATTGTAACCAGTCAGAAATTACAGTAAGAAATGTTATCCAGTTATAGGTGGCTGTCCCAACGAGAGCTTTCTTTTCGGGTCAGTTGATCACTCTTCTCCACCAGGACAGCAAAAACTTTGGCAATCAGAGGTGCTGAAAATGATTTTCAAAGTTCAAGACACAGTCACAGCATTTTCTTTGTGGAAGGTGAACTGTCCACCAAGGCTCAGAGGTTGTGAAAACTGTTTCCAAGTGGAAATAAACGAAACGAAACAAAACAACAACAACAAAACAAAAACATACCCCCAAAAGTGCAAATGTCCTGCACAGATAGCTTAAAAAAAGCTGCTGGCACAATGATTCACCAACAGAATCTTGTGTTTTCTTTTTGCATAGTTCACACATCACTGGGAATGTGACAGGGTGTGCTATTTTTTGGCAAGAGCAAGAAGAAAAGTGGTACTGGTGTGAGTCTCCATCTTGGGCATGCTGGATCGATGCAGAACTCAAGGTAGAGGGCTGCTACCTGGTGTTGTTAGACACAGAATACTGGTTTTGTTTCTGTTGAAGCAGTTCAGTGATAGCCAAAAGCTTCTTCAGAACATGCTGTAGGAAGAGGCAGGGAAACCAGACACATATCAGCTACTGGGAAGAGAACAGGGCTGCTGGAGAAGGGTCTTCAGCGTTGGCCTATCTGAGCTGCTAGCAGGTGGCTTAAAATAGAATAGAGCAAACCAAAAAGGAAGTGGCTGGTTCCCCAGTCAGTAAGGGAAGTCTAACACGGTCTGAAGAGCTTTGCCTCCCCACTGTGAGCCTCTGTGCTGCTCTCTGGGGTTGAACAGGAAGGCTGGCAAAGCCTTCTGCTAACAGACTGCTGGGGTCTGCTAGAGACCTTTGCCTTCTTTGCCTAAAACTGCACTAGCAAATTAGGAAGCAGAAATGAGGTTATCAGCTGAAACAGAAGAACCACCACAATCCTAAAACTAATGAGCCAGAGAGTCTTGTCAGGAGACAAGTCATCTTGTGGGCTTAGGCTTCCTCTGGAAACATGATAAAACCTCTTTGGTTTTGTTGAGTGAAGAAACACAAGTGTGGGCTAAGCTGTTAGCTTTACAACTCTCTGGGCTCGCTCTCTCTCATGGGTAACAGTCTCCTGCTGGAAAGCAGGTACTTTAAAACATTTATCAGTCATGCTTCCAGCCAGAAATACTAGAAAGGAATCCAGAGAGTGAGGAGTAACTCCAGAGAAAGGATCTGTACCTGGGGTGTGTTTGTGAAGCCCTGTCCCTCACCTGCATTACACCTCGCTCGTTGCTGAGGGTCCGCAGCTCATCTGAGTGCGCCACGCAGATCTCGTGCAGGGCTGCCAGATCACGAGACAGGTCAGTTCTAGAGTGCTCTGTAGTGTCTGGAAGCTCAGGAACATTCTTCAACAACAACAACAACAACAAAAAAGGAAGATGTGAGCAGTTGTTAGGGTGCTGAGTCCCTGTGCACACAGGGAGAGAAATCACAGCTCTACTGACACAGCTGTTGGACACCACGAGTTGGTCTCTCCAGCTCAGGTTCCAGTCCATCTCTCTCTCTCTCTCTCAGGAGTTATGGATTTCCTCCTCTCCACATGGTTTGTGACCATCATGCAATTTCTGCTTCTGCCAGAGAGGTTCTTACTGAAAGGATCTGGTATGGCTACACTACCCTTCAGCTGACCAGAAAGCTACTGCACACACAGTCTCTCACCTGCCTCCTAGGAACCCAACTGTTAGGTGCTTCTTTACAGAGAACAGCACCAACAGAAATCCATCCAAAGCCTGAACTATAACTAGTTAGTACTAGTAACCCCAGGAACTGGTCATAAACCAGTGACATTGCAAAGAAAACTCAGTCCAACAGTTCTTTTCAAACCAACAGCTTTCAGAGACCTCATGCAAAATCAGCTCTGTAAGGAAAACTGATGTATCATCATCTGCAGGAGCTGCAACTGAACCATCATTTGGTATCTTCTTTTTGTATCACTGTTATACCTTCAACAAGACATCTTCTTGTTCAACTAGACCTTCAACTAGACATCTTCTAGGTCACTTTTAAAGACTCAGTGCAGGAAGCTTGGCACAGGGTTTTTTTCCACCTTGGTTTCAAACTACTCATCCATCACACAAGGACCTAACTCCTCCAACAGCTGTCAGCCACAAAGCAGCAGCAGTCCGAAGAGTACAGGCACTGCAGTTCACTTCCCAAACTCCACTCCCTAGGGATACCTTGAGCTGAAATTCAACTTGCTACTTATTATCCTTTCATTCTCTGTTCAAGAGCCTAAGACACATTGTTGCTCACTTACCCCCAGCTCATCCAAGAACATGATCATGCGATGCTTGTTGCTCTTGATGAAGGGATTGACCCCTTCCATGTAGGGCTCCTTGGAATTTAAAAAGCATTCATTAAAACAAATCAAGGCCAAGAGAATTGTCACACCAAAAGTGAACACAGGGCACTCAGACAGATGACACTGCAGAACCAGTCTGTCACCTGCAGTGATTTTAGGTTTGGAAATGTCTTTCTAATATTTTGTGCGCAGCCAGTCAGGAGGCTAGAGAACTCTGTGACTTTCTGTTCAGAGGATTCAGAAACATTCTTACAGCTGCATGCTGACCTGAGTTTGCATGAAGAAAAATGTCTCTTGGTCACAGAATCACAGCATGTTAGGAGCTGGAAAGGACCTGGAATGCTCATCTAGTCCAACCCCCCTGCCACAGCAGGATTCCCTAGACCAGGTGACACAGAAGCATGTCCAGAGGGGGCTGGAATCTCTCCAGAGAAGGAGACTCCCCAACCTCTCTGGGCAGGCTGTTCCTGACCTAGCTGCAATGAACAAAGGCTCTGCTTGCAAAGGTATGATCTGCAATCAGTGTCCTCTTCCTTCTTCTTTCATTAACACTAGCATTCCATGCCATGTGTATCAGAGAAATGACTTTATAATGCCAGCCTGGAGTCACTTTCATTATGCTGAAATCAACAGATTTATCCCTCAACCAGGCTCCAGTTTTGTTGGCATTCTCTTGAGTGTTGCAGTAGAAACTCCACTGAAAGCTGAGGGCTTCTCAGTGCTGTAGGTACACTTGATTTACAGCATCAATTCTGTCTAGCACTATGCAAGTGAGTACAAATAGCAGGGACTTCCACTCATCACTTACTTTAAGAGGCCATTGCTGGAGCTCTTCATGGGATCTAACAAGTCATTAGGCACTGCTGAGGCCCCACGTCAAAGCCTGGGTTCAGTTTTGGCCTCCTGACTCCAAGAAGGACACTGAGGTTCTGGAGTGTGTCCAGAGAAGGGCAGTGAAGGTGGGGAAGGGTCTAGAGCACAGGTGTGGTGAGGAGCAGCTGAGGGAACTGGGCTTGGTTAGTCTGGAGAAGAGGAGGCTCAGGGGAGACCTGCTCACTCTCTGTGACTCCCTGAGAGGAGGCTGGAGGCAGGTGGGGGTTGAGCTCTTCTCCCAAGGACCAAGTGATAGGACCAGAGGGAATGGCTTCAAGTTGCATCAGGGGAGGCTCAGTTTAGGTATTAGGAGGAATTTCTTCCCCCAGAGGGTTCTCAGGCATTGGCCCAGGCTGCCCAGGGAGGTGGTGGAGTCACCATCCCTGGAAGAGTTCACGACACATGCAGATGTGGTGCCTGGGGCCATGGTTTAGTGGTGAGCATGGCAGTGTTGGGTGGATGGTTGGACTCCATGATCTGAGGGCTTTCCAACCTTAACTATGCTATGATTGCATGATTCACGTGAGTTTCTAGATCACTTCCTCTCAAAGGTTAACAGCTTCTTTCCCCAGTTTGGCCAGACTTCATGCTACTGCTGTGGTTCAGATCCACACCCTGCATAGCTCTACATGAAGAGGACAGAAGAAAGAGCAGGAAAAATGCTTCCTTACCAACGAGGACAAACAGGTGACCTGTCAGGCTTTGCAGGAGAAAACAGCAACAGATTTTGGCATGCATTACACAGGAAAACTGTCCTGGAAACCTAGTTCTATAGTCTGTTCTGTGCCTGTAAAAGTGATATTCACCTTAGCTCCAAATTCCACCAGGTTTGCTAAGTTCTGCACAGACTTGGCGACCAGCGTCAGCGTTCTTGCAGCAGTAGGGGAAGGAGAATCTGTCAGGGAGACAAAGCAGAGTCACTGCCCATTTCATCCCAAACCAGCAGGCACATGAAAGTAAAACTCTTCTCCCATTCCTAGTTTGGTTTTTTAATGGAATAAAATTCCCTTTAATACTATTAACAGAGCTGCAGCTGGAAGATGTCACTTGAAGTCACACTTCTGTTGCTTTAGTCACGCCCACAAAGCAACAACCAGCCTCTGGTTGTCTGGAAGAGCTGCAGACAGAACCAGCATGCCAAACCAAGTGGTGTCACTAAGAGTTAGGGGAGGGAAGAACCATCTGCACAAAAATGAAACTGTTCTGTTGAAAGGATTCCTTGTTGTTAGAATACAAAGGAAAATCATCTAGCTTTAGAACAGATGAAAAAGGAAGTTTCCCTTCTTTGTGTACACCCACAGGAGCGGGCTCTGACAAGGCACACAGACTACACTTCAAGTCACCTGGCATCAGGAAAAGACAGCAACCCTGGCTTCTACTCCCATGCAACCCCAGTCACTTGCTGTACATAACATTACCCTTAACACTTGCTGCTAACCACTCAGTCACTCAAAAGCTTCCTTTTCCTCCTGTTACAATACAAATGCCCAAGTGAATGCTCTCACCATGTGAAATCTTCCCCTGCCCCCTCCTGGTGCAGTGCACCTAGAGCAGTTAACTGAAGCAGCCACGGAGAATCGTTTCTTTCCTCCCAGTTACAGTTAAAAGTGGCCTGGATGAAAGCCAGGCTTTTGAAGGGGGCAAAACCTGCATGGTCCTTACACTAGCTGTAAATTCTGTGTGAGGAGGGATGCTCTTCACTGCCTACCCACAGCTTCTGTTGGTTCTTCCCCTCCCCTACCAAAGCCCTCTGAAAAGATACCCACCACGCCCAGTACTTGGTACAACACCAGCCTCTCAGGCAGCAGTGCTGGAAACCCTCACTAGCTTTGGAATCTGGAACTTCAGGTTAGGGGAACTGATCTCAGGAAGGGAACTACTTGAAAAACTCCAAGAGGCTTGAAACAAAGGATTTTAACTCTTGAAACAAAGATATCTCTTTCCTCAGAGTTGCTGGGGGTGACAGGAGTGATGCTGACACTGAGTCATACCCATACAGCCAGCCTTCAGGATACTGTTTTCCTTCTTATGGGGAGAAGGTACGTTGGAAGCTTTGCTCCAAAAGAAATCTCTTTCTGAAGAGCATTAAAAGCTCTACACAGAGTCTGCAAGTTCACCTGAGCAGTGTTCCAAGAAGATTAGCTAGATCACAGAATCATTAAGGTTGGAGAAGACTTCTAAGATCACCAAGACCAACCATCAGGCTGTACCTGAGCAGGGACTTTCAGAGACAAGCTTAAAGGGGTTTAGTCAGATTCACAGATGACTTGTTTTCACACCTGCAGACACAAAGCAACCCAAGTTAGGAGCCACCTAACTTGCCAAGTACCTGAAGATAATAACATCCTCAAGGATGGCTCACTGTGTACCATGCCATGTTTCTCAAATGCCTTGCTGGGCAAGAGAAAGGATTTGTGTGCCTGACACAGGTCTTCTCAGCCTTAAACCAGCTTTTCTGAATCAGATTTCTGATTTCCTGCTATTTCCCAATCATCATTTTACTGAAGAAACTGCTGGGCAGAGAAGGAGGAAAAGCAATGGCTACTGCAAACCAAACACCCTCTAGGTGGGGCTGATCTTTGTCAAGGCAAAAAGAACCAACCCACCCCCAACAACCAAACACAAACCCCAGAAAACAAAGATGAAGGAAAACACATGCAAACCTGTAAAGCTCAGAAACTCAGATGTCTGAACATTTTAACTTTAGGAGTAAGAGTTTTCAGTATTTTTATGCCTCTCCTCTTCCCCCTCACCCCCAAGTTAGGTTAAAAATGCCCATGATGCTTAAGGCTGCCCTTGGCTAATCCATGCCTCCTCCATTTAAGCTTCCTAAGAGGATAGCCCCAGCCCAGCAGGGTGTCAGAGGCAGCCCCTGATGTCCCTTGGAGCTCTGTGGGAGAATGCCATTGGGATCATGGCCAGCCCTGTGCCACAGGTTTCCTACAGCAACCCTGGTCTTGCCAACAGGAAGATTCCCTGGGGCTGTTCCAGTTAACTGCTGCAGGTGCACTTCACCAAGAGGACATCAGAAGGCAAGGGTAAGACATCACATGGTGACAGCATTCACTTAGGCTCATGGGAACTCTTCTGTATATGGCCTTGGAGTCAATGCAGATGAGCAACCCCCCCTGTCTGAATGCCACCTGACTCCTCTCTCATCATTCACTGGCTGTACTTCATGAGTCAGTGTAAAGACTTCTCCAGGGGCTGGAAGCTCTCTCAGCAGGAGGTTCAAACAAGTTATTCAAGCATAGTTTTCTAGGTGCACAAATGTATTCCAGGCCCTGCAGACACCCTTTCAACTCTGTAATATAATCTTCTTCATTTAAGATGTTCTACTGAGTTTCAGGCAGCAACTTGGGCCCTGCACTGTCCCCAGAGTGGCACCTGGAGATCACACAGCCTCTTCACACTGGCACAATATATTCCATGTTGCTCTACTTTTCACTCAAGGCTGGATTATTAAATACCACAGTGTTTTTCTGGGCTTTACAATGACCCTGGGGATAACCACAGTCCAAGCTGGCAGAGTGAAGAGCATACACTGGCTGCCTGGTGGAGAAGCCAACCCAGTGACACGAATAACCTGACTTTGGACACAGTTCTCAAAACTTCATACATGAGACAGCAGAGAAATGTCATGGCTAGCACTCAGCCTGGAGCATGGATAGTCACCTGAGATGATGTTGAACATCCTGGGGTTGAGGATAGCAGGACAGATCAGTCGGAGGAAAACAAAGCCACTGAAACAGGAAGAAAAATGGTGTTCTGTTCAATACAGTAGAGAATGAATCTGAAATTGTGTAGTCTTTAAGGCCTCAAAGTCAGGATGGAAACTCAGAGAGAGATGCCAACCAACCAGTCTGTGCTGTGTGAATACACTCACACATAAGAGTATCATCCTGTGACTCTCAAAGAGCCCAGAGAACAGGCATCCCCATTTCCCAGTGGAGTGAACTGTTGAAACCATGTGGGAAGAACACTCTAAAGTCATATTCTGTTTGATTATTGTCTTTCTTATACTTCCCAGCATGAAAATGGAAATTGCTATCTCAGATCAGTTGGCAAAGCTTGACAAAATGCCAGTCAATTTGAAGTTAACTCTGAAGTCAAGCTCTCCCGACCTCTACACTGCATCATCTGACCCTGGCCAGGCCCTGAGAACACCATCAAGAACCTAGCAAGCTGACAGTCCTTACCTGGGATATCATGCCTCACATCTTCAGCACCATAACTACCTGCTGCAGCCCAGGGAAGTGCTGTGCAGTTTGGCCACAGGAACAAAGAGCTAAGCAGACTGAAGCACGTCTTTAACAAGAGATGATTTTCAGCATCAAGTGCCAAGTAACTTACCTAACAACTCTGGTTCTCATGGTGGTATTAGCTGGCCACTTGTTTTGAACAGACTTCTGGAGGCACCCATAAATATACCTCAAGGTCCTGCAAGTCATAAAAGGCTAATTACTCATTCAATTAACCTTAGAGAATCAAAAAGGCTGGTCAGACAGGATTTGGACTGACTTGGTGCAGAAATAGTACCGATAATTTATCTCTGGTGCATATATCTTGGTACATAATATAATAGTTTAGAGTTTAGACATGAGCTTTAAATTTAACCAACAGTTAGTATCTTACAGCTCTCAAACATCACTTCCTAAATGTGTAGATTTGTATTAAAGAGTGAATTTATAAATGGCAAGGAAAAGCCTGCATTAATGCAGAATAGCACATAAAACTCAGTGATTATTCAGCTGCTCATGAAATGTTTTATAACTGCTTCCTAACTAGTATTTCCTTTTGAGAAATAAAGGCAATACTGATGATTTGATTTTCTTCTTGTCACAAAATAACTCTTCCCATCACTGTGAGGTAGTAAGGAACCACAGCAAGAGTCCTCTCCTCCAGAACAATGGGGAGGTGGTGGTGTGTTTCCAAGAAGAGTGAGAGCTGCATCACCTGCTTAAAAGGACGCAAGTTTTAATGCAGCACTCAGACAAAAGAAACTGTGTGTGCCACTCTGCCACCTCTGAACTGAGGACTCTGGGTACTTCAGGAGCTACTCACAGTGAAAAACAACCTCTGAGCACTCTTCCCTTTTAGGAAATGGTTCCAATCTGAACTAAGAGAACAAGTTATTTTACCAGTGAATAGGGCAAAAAACACATAACCTCTGCATCTTCCTGGGAGACAGAAGCAGTCACAGCATGGCATCATTCTACTGCTGCTTGCCTGTGTGCTTAATGTACTGTCACCATTTCCATCTTGGAGGAAGAAGACTGCAAAGAATTTGTAATCAGCTTCCATACCTCTAAAAATACACAGATATGACTGTCTGCTAACTACTACTGTCTTCTGCCTTTCTGTGGCAAGATGAGATTGGTTCTTTTTACCCTTTCCCTGACCTCTTCGCTTTAGTAGCTTCTGGAAAGCAAAGCACATGTGCTAGCCAGGGGCTCTTGCAAAAACCACTCCCAATTCCCAAAAGCTGGGGGGTTTTTTGCCCTGCCTGTATTCTCCTGTGTGTCCTCAGCAAGCAGAAAGACACCAGTCTGATGACTGGCTAGCAGGAGGTGAAGCAGGAAGGAGGCAGGTTAGAGGTGCAGACTCACGGAGGCAGGATCTCTGCAGCCATGAATATCTTCTCCACCAGCTCTGAGAGGATACTGAGCAGATGTGCCAGGTTGGTGTTTACATCTTCATTCTTTTCTAACTTGGAGGGATTTAACTACAAGAAAAAAAGAGAAAAAGATGAAGTTTCTTCTCCTAGCTGGAGCTACATGTATAGTTTCATACCATTACACAGCAAATACCACTACAAAGTCAATCAAATACTCTGGTGCTGTTGAAACCTCTTACAGAGCTCACAAGCCTGCTCCAGTGGCTCATCAGGAAGTGTGGAGAGGCAATCTTCTAACACACCAGGCTTTTAACAGCTCAGATATGCACTGCTGTCCATCTGTGGAACCTTTTTACCTCTCAACCCAAACTTCTGAGGACCCTTTGCACAAATAACTGAAACACAAGCTAGGAGGCTAATTTTAACAACAGGGTTTTCAGGTTCAATAACAATCATGTCATCTAAGGAAGTTTTCAACTGAAGCTCAGACACTGACTCCTCTGATAATAATGTCTGCAAGGAGTGGTGTTCCCCAGGGGTCAGTTCTGGGTCCAGTCCTGTCCAGTGCATTCATTAGTGACCTGGCTGAAGGCATGGGGTGGACCCTCAGCAGGTTTGCTGATGATTCAGCACTGGGAGGAGTGGCTGACACACACCAGAAGGTTTTGCTGCCATCCAGTGTGACCTGCACAGGCTGAGAGCTGGGCAGAGAAAAACCTTCTGAAATTCAGCAAGGGCAGGTGTAGGTAATGCACCTGGGGAGGAATAACCTCATGGAGCAGGACAGGTTAGGGACTGATCTGCTGGAAAGCAGCTCTGTGGAAAAAAACTGGGAGTCCTGGTGGACAGCAGGATGACCATGAGGCAGCAAAGTGCCCTTGTGGCCAAGAAGGCCAATGGCATCTGGGGTGCATCAAGAAGAGTGTGGCCAGCAGGTCAAGGGAGGTTCTCCTCCCTCTCTACTCTGCCCTAGTCAGGACACAGCTGGAGTCCTGGGTCCAGGTCTGGGCTCCCCTGTTCAAGGAGGACAGGGAACTTCTGGAGAAGGTACAGAAAAGGGATACAGAAATGATTAGGAGACTTGAACATCTCTCTCCTGGGGGAAGGCTGAGAGAGCTGGGGCTGCTTAGCCTGGAGAGGAGAAGACTGAGGGGGCAGCTTATCAATGCTTATCAATACTTCATGGGTGGGGGTCAGGAGGCTGGGGCCAGACTTTGTTCAGTGGTGCCCAGAGACAAGACAAGGGGGAACAGGCACAAACTGGGACAGAAGAAAGTTCCATCTAAACAGAAGGAGGAACTTCTCTCCTTTGAGAGTGGTGGAGCCCTGGACCAAGGAGGTGGTGGAGTCTCTGTCTCTGGAGACATTCCAACCCCAGCTGGAGATGATCCTGTGCAAGCTGCTCTAGGTGACCCTGCTCTGTCAAGAGGGCTGGACTAGATCTCCAGAGGTCCCTTCCAAACCCCAAACATTCTGGGATTCTGTGATATCTTGAGTTTACCATAAGCAACTTAATGCTAGGACAGTCAGTAGCTGGTACAGAACAGCACACAATTGTTAAAGAATAAAGAGATAATTTAAAGCAGTTTTAATGACAAGGTTCAGGAGTTCTACTCTGAATACTGCTGAAAGCCAAATCTAGGACAAACACAATCTCTTCATGAATTCAGTTCCTCTATTGCTCCTGTACACACATTTCTGTTCTGAGAGATTAATAAATGCCTTGGAAACTAATCTTTAATGCAAAGATAAAACATAACTAGTAGATAGTTGTGTCCACAACCCAAAATGTTTAGAAACCATAGTTCAAGGTATCACCTCACAGGACTGCTTGCTCTCCATTATCTTTAGTATAGAGTCCTTCAGAGCATGGTGAACAAAGCTTGTTGCTGTGGCTTTCATGTACTGCTCCATGAGTGTACTGGCTAAGGTGGTGGCACGAAACAGGGTGGTAGCTTCATCTGGAAGAGATGTGAGAAGTTGAGGAAAGGAGACAAGGAAAAGCAGAGGGAAAGTGTACTGCCTTTACACTTGGGATACAGGCTGCAGAATCAGCCTTAGGAGGAGCAGCTGAGGGAAGTGGGGTTGTTCAGTCTGAGGAAGAAAAGGCTCAGAGACAACCTTATCTCTCTCTACAACTACCTGAAAGGAGGTTGTAGTGAGACAAGGGTTGGTCTCTTCTCCTGAGTGGTAGGACAAGAGGACATGGCCTCAACTTGCACCAGGGGAGGTTTGGATTGGATATTAGGAAAAGTTTCTTCCCAGAAAGAGTTTGTTAAGCATTGGCCCAGGCTGCCCAGGGCAGTGGTGGAGTCACCATCCCTGGAGGGCTTTGGGAAACACAAAGATACTGAAGGACACGGTACTTAGTGACAGTGGGGTGACAGGAGGATGGTTGGACTTGGTGATCTCAGAGGTCCCTGTGGTTCTGTAACTAAAGGAGGAGAAAAGGAAGCCACCAGAGCCCTTCCCTCCCCCCCTGCCCAGAGTTCCAGTGAGCTGCAGTGCCATTTAGTGCCAGTACCTTCCATGCTTATCTCCCTGTCATTTAGTGTTCGTAACAACAAGGACTCAAGCTTTTCATGTAGAAAAATCTTCAGTAAGATGCCAGCCAGCAGTGTCCTGTCCTGGCCACAAACATGGGATAAGGCATAGACAACATGAAGCTCTTTCTGGAGTATAAGCTGAAAGGAAACCAGAGTTGATAACAGTCAGCAGCTTCTCACATAACAGCTGTGGGATGTGCTATCATACAGGTGTGGTGACAGACAGCCGTCATTAGAAACAGGATCTGAGGATGTCAACCCAGTGCTCCTGAGATCCATCTCAAGGAGCCAACAGAATGAGCTCTGACAGATACAACCAAGGAGAGTTCAGCTTAACTTCCTACCTCCTTGAACTCATTGTACTCCTCTTCTGGCATGATCTTCTCCATGGAGTATCGTGCTCGGACGCGCAGAGACCCTGGCTCAATCCCCTTCAGGGGAATGTGGGAGCTGAGCTGAAACCACTCATCTGTGGCATGTCCCTTCTGCAGGCGGCTCAGCTGGCAGCGCATGAACACTTCAGGAGGAAAAGGATTGTCCTAGTCAGTTTCCCCCAGCAGAACACTGCCACTGCTGAGCAACAGAACCCAGCTTGCTCTCAGCACATCATCTCTTCTCTCAGCAAGAGAGCATGAATCTGAGCAAAAGCTTCTGAGATCCTGTCTTTGGTATTTCACAGACTGCTGTCAGCAGAAGAAACAATGCTCTAGGCTTGCTGGCAGTCTCCTCTCTAACACCCAAGCAGGGAGTAGAGCACTGCTGCCCTCCAAATCCAGCTGACAGTCAGAAACTGAAAGCAGATCAGGTGTTCAGAACTCACTGCCCTCTCTCCCACCAGCAACTCTGCTCCTTGACCACCCTGTTCCTCCTTGCTATTGCTTATTTCTGTCCTGTTGCTGTGGCATTCCCCAACACTGCCATGTGCATTTCTGTTAGGCAGCTCCCAGGCTGAGGCTGGAACAGCTCATGCAAGTGTGATGGTTTGGACACCAAATGGTAGGGATGTTATGGAAAAAAGGGATTCCCCAGCAATGTGCTGCCTAGATAATGATGAAAGTCAACTCAAGAATGGCCAGATCGTTGATTTACCTCTCAGTGGTCATTGCCAGTCAATGACCTGGACCTGCAGGTGAAGTCTGGCTCAGCAGCTGGCTAGCAAGCTGCAGAATTGGGAGCACAGAACCACCCAGAGCAGGCAGACAGGCTCTTGAATGGCATTACTTCCCAAAGGAACAGCCCAGGCCCTTGCAGAGGCAACACTGAACACCCACCACACTGCCACACTCCAAGGAGGGTCCACAGTTCAGCTTTTACAGTGAGCCTGTCAGTCTGAATCTTTCCAGCAAACACCTGCTTTTTCTAAGCCTCTCAGTGAGATCTGCCTTGCAGTTCTTCACATGGAAAGAAAAGAAATCCTAAACCCAAACCAAAACGAAAGCCAGAGCAAGAGGTTTGGGCTTTCTCCACACGTCAGCAATGCCCATACACCACACTGCCCTGCAGAAACTGCCAACAGTTCCAGCAGGCTTCCCACTTCCCCAGTGCTGCAATGCAGAGCAGGACATCCTGTGACCCAGGAGCAGGAAAAGATCACATTTATAATGCTGGCTTCATCCCTGTGGCCTCTTTCCTGTTCTTTGGAGGTGACCAACTAACCCAAGGTAATGCACTGAAATCAGCCAAGAGTAACAACTGATCATCACCTGCTGCTCTGCACCAGTGTGGATGGGACTGTGTCTTCACACCAGATAATCAACTGCCTTTCCTAGAGTGTCTCTCCCCAGCAGCAAAGCTCCTGTACCTCCATCTAAGCACTGTGGTTCTCTTCTCTGCTTGCATGAAACTTTTGAGTGCCATGTTTAGAAACAAGAGTGTTCTGTGACTGTTAGTAATTGCAGCCCAGGAATCACACTGAAAAGGCTTCAGACTGTGGTTTGTTGCAGGCCTCAGACTGGCACTGAACCTGAATTTACTACAAAGCCTTTGTCTAACTCTGCCTGAACAAAACAGAGCTGTCAAAAAACCCCCCAAAAATCTAATTACTGAGAGAGAAAAAAGCCATCTGGAATCTTTAGGGAGATGACATTGACCTGGCCTAGGGAACCCTGCTCTGGCAGGGGGGGGTTGGACTAGATGATCTTTCCAGGTCCCTTCCAGCTCCTAACAGTCTGTGATTCTGTGACATTGCTCAACACATGGACACACTAAATCCTGCCTGTACTGATCCTCTCAGCTATCAGCTGAATTTTGTTCACAGATAGCCAAGGTGTAACAAGGAAAAAACCAAACCACCAACACCAACCTCTGGCACTATGCATGTAATAACTGTGCCTGAGGGGAAAGATGTTGGCTAGTACTCTGGCCTGTGGACTTGCCTGGGGGGAACACCTTCACTGGGAAAAGGGTTCTTCTTCAACATGAACTAACTAGAAATTAACCAGTTCTCATGGCAGAAAGTCAAAGCAGAACTGCCACTCCAGTTCAGCATGATGTGAACTGCTGTCCTGAGAGATTTACAACCTCAACTATCTAACCACAGGACTATTGAGGCTGGAAGAGACAGACTCAAGATCATCAAGTCCAAACATCACCCATACCTAAGCACCCTGGTTTGCAGTAGCAGCTGGTGAAGTGCACTAGTTCCAGGGCTTTATTTTGTTTTTCAGGTCGTATTATATGTAGAACACAACAGAATTTGGGTTGGAAGGGACCTTAAAGATCATCTAAAGTTCCAACCCCCCTGCCTGCCAGGGACACCTCCCACTAGATCTGGTTGCCCACAGCCCCATCCAGCCTGGCCTTAAAAGCTTCCAGGGATGAGGCTTCCACAGCCTCTCTGGGCAACCTGTTCCAGTGCCTCACCACCTTAACAGTGAAGAACTTCCTCCTAATATCCAACCTAAATCTCCCCTCCTCTAGCTTGCATCCATTCCCCCTGGTTCTATCCCTATCTGACCTCCTCAAAAGCCCCTTCCCAGCTTTCTTGTAGCCCCTTTCAGATCCTGGAAGGCCAGCAGAAGGTCTCCTGGGAGCCTTCTCCTCTCCAGACTGAATAACCCCAACTCCCTCAGCCTGTCAATACACTTGAAGAAATCCTTAGGCAACTTACAGTGAAGAGATAGAACCAAAACTTCAGATAGAATTGGTACTAAACTTTTTAGTCTGATTTCTGACTGGTTGAAAACACTTCTCTAAAAACCCCAACTAAAATAATCATGGAATACTCCTAAAAGGCAAACTGCAAAGACTTGAAAGCTCAGGAAGTAAGCAGCCTTCATGCTAGTATCATTTAGTATCTATCTTCTAGGTGTGCTGATGAAAGAAAGCAAGCAGTGAGACAAGTGACAGAGCTTCTGGCCTTCACCCTGCAGTACATGGTGGGAAAAAGCAAGCAGAACAGCTGATGTCATGAGAACACGAGTAACAGCTCCACACAACTTCCACTTCCTAGCAGTCCACACACAACAGCTGTGGTTGAAAAGGAGAATGTGGAGGAAAGGAACCAACTCTCTTGCTTTTGAAGAGTTCAAAAGCAACTCAGGCAACACAGCCCCTAGGAGGCATGGCAGAGAAGGTCTGGTTAGTGCTCACTTTTTCCCCCCTGCATGTCACACAGTTAATGGGACTGGTGATGTCAGCTGGGGTATGGGTTCATTCAAGCTTAGCCTAATCCTCATCCCAAAACTGAAGCACTGTTGGGTTCTGCTCTAAGAGTGACCTAACTGCAGTCAATGCACTCAGGAGTCCTGCTCCTGACCTAGTTAAGGAAACCTTCTGTCACCTCCCACCAGTTGGATGCCTCCAAAGCCAACACCACCTCTTCAACCTGGACAGAGAGGAGGAAACTACAAAGAAGTTACTGATGTACCCCATGCAAGAACTGTCCTTTCAAAGTTGATCTTATTAACTAGAGCTTTGGTGTAGATAGAGTTTTCCAGCGCAAATGAGCCAGAGAACAGTGCAAGAACACAGTCACAACTGCCCTAGGTCTGTCAGAGGGAAAGTATCTTTCTTCCTCCTGCTGTGCAGGAAGTTTTCTAGTTAGAGGAAGGAGAAAGAGGTTTGAAATGGACTTTGATTCTGCAAGAACATTCTAAACCAGCAGTAATTCTTCTACTTTGGCCAAGGTTTCCCTACAAAAAAGGAAAATCAAGACACTTGATTTTGTTGCTGTAAGAAAAGCACTGGAGCCCACTTAAAAGGCCAACACCACCATATCTGCAAACTGAATAAACTGCACTAGATTATCATCACTCTGACAGCTTTTGGGACAGACAGCTCTCAACACAAGGGACAAGAGAAAATCTTGGAACAAATATGAAGTGAGCAAGGAGGACAACCTCCCCTGCAGGTAGCAAGGAGGAGGCAATGGGCTGAAGTATGGTGGGAGATAAGACAGGTTGTGTTAAATCTGAGAGCCAACAGTGCAAATGCTGTTCAGAGACCAAAATGGGGAGGGGGGAATATATGCTGTCTAATGATGGCAGCACTAAACCTTTCTTCCCTTTATTACTAGAAGCAACAACAAAAAAAAAAACCTGCAAAGGAATTCCATGCCATCAGACCTGGAGCTTAGCATTTGATGGAGGAGACTTGTCCTGACATCTTCTCTTCCCTCCTGCTGTAAGAGAATGGCTACTCTGGAGCAGAGCTAGGAAAGCCACCAGAGACAGAGGAATGGATTATTGTGCATTGTACTACTAACAAACATGCAGCTTCTCACTGTGAAAGGAAAGCCAGTGCTAGACATCCAAAACACACAAAAGACAGCAGTATGGGGAGCACAAAAATACAGGTAATTCTCTTGGGACAACAGTTGGCAAGAGTCATGAACACCACACAAAGAATCCATTGCTGCAACACACAGGCATCTGTTACAGAAACATACTTACAGATATCTGGGTCTTTACTTTTCTTTGTTTTGTTACTAAGACTTATCTCAAATCTATTAATATCAGATGAAAGATCACTAGGGAGAAAAGACAGAGAGCCTCAATTAATACTATACTTGGCTGGCATTGAAGCTTATTCTAAACTCATTTCCACCCTGAGTTCTCTTGATCAGCCAAATACACTTGGATTAACAAAGATACTTAGGTGCCTACAGAAACACTCAGCCCATGCAGGATTTGGCTGAAAGGTTGCTGCTCTATAAAGACACACAGAGTGTTTTTAACAAGCCACATCCAAAACAGTGCCCAGTGTTAAGAATCTTAAATGCAATGCAACTTACAGGTGAAATTCAGTAATTCAAGAAGGTGAAGACTTACTCAAAGACAAATTCCTCTGACCACACAGGGTTCTGCCCTTCCCTGATGTGTGTTTTTGCTACCTGGACACTGTTCAGGTAGATGTTACAATAGGGATTCGTAAAATGCTTTACTGGGAGAGTATGAGCTTCTTCTACATGCAATATAAGGCTGCTGACCTGAAAAACAAAGCAGACAACACCTTGTTTTGTGGCTGAAACAGAAATACAGAAGACATGAATGAATTCACTGCTACCCTCTGTGCAGAGGCTTAACATTAACATGTGAAAAATGAACACAGACTGAAACTCCCTGCTAAGAGCAGCAGGGAACAGAAATCATGCAACAGCATCTGAAGAGACACCAGTGATCAAACAGAAACAACTCTCATCACTACTGAGATCAAATCTCCAGCCCCAACTTCTTAAGGCATCTTGCCTTCCTTTAACATTATCCTTCAGGCATTAGGATTTGCAAATACTGACTTCTTTATGGGTAAAAGGTTTTACTGAAATCAAAGACAGGCACCTAGAGCAGGAGGCAGGGACAACTGCAAACGCTGTTCCTCATAGGTGAGGTAAAACAGCCTCCTGCAGCACATTAGAAACTGCTCCTTTATGGAGATGAGCACTTTCTATGCTTCTTGAAGGATTACTTCAGATGGTCAATCTGCTTTGCTTCTGCAGCTTGATGCCCCCAATTTCACCTGCCACTTTACCTGGGAATTCACCTAACTTAGCTTAGTTATACAGAGCATCCAAGCATCTTTAATGTTAACTACAGAACAGCTCTATGTCCTGAAAAACACCTCATTCTCTTCCTTCCTCCACTGTCTGTTAGCACAACTACATTAAGTGTTCCTAACATTCAAGAGTACCAGGGATGCTCAAGGTGTTTTCTTGGTAGTCTCCAGTCATTCTCACTTAGCCATTTCTGACTATCTGTCCTCTATTAGAGGAAATTCTGGCAATCACAGCACTTTCAAGAGGCCAAGAGAAATTAAACCTCAAGGCTGAGGGAGCTGGGTCTCTTGAGCTTGGAGAAGAGGAGGCTAAGGGGTGACCTCATCTCTGCTTTGAAATATGTGAAAGGGGTGTGTCAGAAGGATGGGGTCAGGCTCTTCTCAGTGGAGCCCAGTGACAGGACAAGGGGCAATGGCTGTAAGCTGAAGCACAGGAGGTTCCAGGTGAAGACAAGAGCAAATATTTTGCCAGTTGAGGTGCCAGAGCCCTGGCCCAGACTGCCCAGAGAGGCTGTGGAGTCTCCTTCTCTGGAAAGATTCCAACCCCCTCTGGACACGCTTCTGCGTGACCTGGTGTAGGGAATCCTGCTGTGGCAGGGGGGTTGGACTAGATGAGCTTCCAGGGTCCCTTCCAGCTCCTAACATTCTCTGATTCTGTGATTCAGCATGTATTTGTCACTGAAAATGTTCTGAGCTGAGACTGGGAATTGAAGTGCTATTCCCTTTCTGCATCTGCAAAATGCCTCCAGCCCCTCTGAGTGCTATGGATGTAGATACTGTAACAAAGCTTAATCCATTCTGGTTGCTTTCAACAACTGTGTAAATCCAAAAGGGAGGAGTTAAGGACCTGCAGGATTTACTACTCTGGAAAGGAACACTCTTTGAGATTTCTCAGTGTCATCTGCTAGAAGACAGCAGACTCCTCCCCATGCAGCACCACCCCCACAGCCCCATCACCTGACGAAGACGTTTGTTTGATGTCCCTGGACTGGTTTTTCTTAAACTGCAGAACATCTGCAGTGCTTTCATCCAGTCCTAAGAGAGAAGCACACAGAAGAGCAACAAGACAAAAGTCAGACACAGCTTCTTCCAGTGGAACAGATGGATCTAAAAAAACAGAGCACCTGAAGTTCTCTCTTTAGCTTGGCAAGCCCAAAGTTTTCTGTGATTCTAAAGGATGCAGGTTTGAATGCTGAAGGGAAATTGTTATACAGAGCATCTATCCAACATTCCCCACTTTGCCTGCTCCCAGATGGGTACAGCAGAGTGGATGGAGAGACTCTGGTTTGGATTGAAAAGATCAAACAGGTTGTTTAACACCACACTGACTGCAGAACCTTTGTGTCTATGTTTTGGTTTTTAACCACCAAGCTGCTAGGAGGCAGTGCCAACTCAGCAGGCCACCTCTGAAAAAGCCAGTGCAGCATGAGAGGGTTGCCAGCACAGGAGCTGTGGAAGGTGGAATGAGGCTGTCACAGCCTCATTCTCTGGTTTTTGTCCTCCAGCCACCACATTCTGTCCAGCCCTTGCAAACTGCAAAATCTAGGTTTTGACTAACAGCCCTCTTAAGCCTGTACCTCAGGGATCTGCTGCCTGTTCTGAAAGGACAATTTTAATGACTGGGGCCATTAAAAGCCCCAGTCTTACCCTGCACTGTATCTTCCACAAATTAACTAACCCAGGAGCATGTAACTGCAGCCATTCCCAGCTAGACCACTCTGAGTCAGGCTGCAGCTTTCAAAGCTTTCCACAGAAGGAAAAGCTTCCAGCTATGCATGATGGATTTCCAGCAGCTTGTTTCCTTTTCCTCAGAAGGAGTAGCAACCAAAGAAACAAAACACCTCCTAAATACCCTCAGAGTGGCATTTGCTGGGTGCAGAATCCCCCTCCATGCCCAGAGCAGGAACAGCTGCTTCAGTATTTACAGACCAGATGAGAAGAGAGCCTTCATATACAACTAAAACTGTTCTTCTATCAAATGTTACAGAGGAAAAAGCTGAGCTTCCTCAAAAGAGAAACATCTGGGAAGTTTCCTGGGCCAAAGCCATGTTATACCTACAGCCCCCTCCTGTACTCTGGATAAATGCAGCCCACAGCCTGTTAAGCAGATCAGAACCAAAAGCAGATTATACCAAGTGTTCAAGGGAATGAGACAGGGTATTCTGCCTTCTGCACATTCTTCATTTCTACAACACAACAGACACTGCAGATGTGACCAAAGTGAGTGTGGAAAGTAACCTGGATGTCCTCACTTCCTATAGAGCATGCTGCTTCTCAAAGACAGTATGCTCAGAGTGGTGTGGCAAACACCACTGCATCCTTCTGATGCCATCTCAGCAACTCCCCTAAATCTCTGTCAATTTAACAGGGAAATGTCTGCTTTCCTTTAGATACAGCACAAGAGGAATACTCCATTGATTGCTCTGGGCTCTGCTGAGTAGCTAGTCTATTGTGAGAGCTCTAAGCAGCTTTTCATCTCATTCAAATCAAACCAAATGCAACACTTAACATCTGAGGCAACAGGTGTACTTCAGAGCACTGCACTTGCCAAGTAAACTTAATCCCTGTAAACTTAATGGCCTCATCTTAGACATGCTCATGACTGAGTTTCAGAGAACTGGGCTCCTGTCCTACAGTTCTTTATCAGCAAACAAACACTAGAGACCTAGCAACTAAAGGATACCAACCAGAACCAGAAAAATCTTACTTTTTGTGCATGATCAGGGCCCAAGACTCTGAACAAGCACAAGTTTAGGGACAGAAGCAGCAACTGCAAAAGGCAGCTGCTTGATACACTTTGGTCACTGGGGACACGCAGGAGCATCAGCATTTTAGTTCCTGTCAGGAGGAAAACTCTCAGCTTACCATGCTGTGGTTTCTAAGATGGCAAAGGCCTGGAGAGTGAACTATTCTTTTGAACTGAACTATGTAAAAAGCCCATGTTCCCCAGAAACATGCAATAGAAACTGATGGAAGTTCAGCCATCAGGCCCCACTGGAACTGGCCCAAAGCAGAATCCCCAAGCACAGGTAAGACAGATGCTGGATTCTCAGCACCAGCCACTCCCCTTACAGATCTGCTGCTCCTCCACTGGAACTTCTGCTCACACAGGCATGGTCACTGTTTGTGATATACTCTCTTCTTACTTCAGGAGGGCAATGTCATTAAACACCACCAGAGGAAACATTACTGCTTAAATTATATTTACCAACCAAAGCTCTCACCTGTGCTTGCTCTGGAGTTTCCCCTGCAAAGTAGAAGATGTAATGCTCTTCACTAAAGTGCTGAACTACTATCTGAAAACAGTTTGGCCTTCAAAACAAAAAAAAGAAGACAATAAAATGTCAGTTTAATAAAACTTTGTAGCCTGAACAGACACCTGCAGCTTGTTGATCTATGCCAAAACAAAGTCTACAGTGACCTAAACCGTTTCTGCTCTTTGTCTGTAAGGAGCTTGGAACACTGCATCAGTTTTGGTTTGCATACATGGAGCTATCATTACACAGAGAAAAGAGACCTTCAAAAGTGCAGTTTGCTTTGAATGGAGTCTGTCACCCTGAGGAAGCCAACACTTTAGTAGAGTTAGCTTGTTTCAGACTATTGGGAGACTTTTGGGATGCTCTGGACTGAGTAGGCATGTGTGCTGACTGACCCTCAAGGCAAAAAACAGCCATCTGGTAATGGAAAACACTTCACCCTGCTGACCAAAGAGTTGACAAAGACTACTCCTAGAGACTTTAAAAAGCAGCAGAGGTTCAGCATTAGTTCCCAAACAATTCATCATAGATTAAGGGTTGGTTCTTTCAGGAGTTCAGGAAACAATCTTAAGGTGAGGAATCCCCTTTCTGAACTCGTGCCATGGTTCTTGTGACCAATACAACGTGTGCTGGATCACACAGAAGTCACTGACACATCCTGTAGCTGCCTCCAACGAGCAGTTGAGTCTCCTGCTGCAGAGAGGAGAAGGAATAGCCAGAGTCCTACCTGCCAAACAAACTGTCATGCACCCCGTAGACGGAACAGACGCTGAGGTCTATTAGTCCTTTGGGCTTTGTGGCTCGTTTCTCACTTTCAAAATAAATAAGCTGGGCATCATTCCCCTCTAATATAAAGTACAAGTTTTTCCATCTCTTTCCTTTACCTGTAGAAGAGTCAAGAAAAACAGGATGATACTGGTTAGTACAAAGAAAATGTCAATTCTGTAAAGGAAGGAAGCAGAAGAGGGCAGTGAAGTTGTTCCAGCCGCAGACAATGCACAGGTTACAAAATCAAATCACACACTCAATTTCAGGCCACTTCTGGCTAGAACTAGACTCTCTTCAGGCAGAGGTGCAAAAGGTGCTCTGAAGAGTCTCAGAAATTTCAGCAGCATTAACCAAGTGCCCATGAGCTGCCTGGAGAGTGAGTTCCTGCCTGCATTAAGGCTCTTCCCTACAGAGTTTGCAAGTCAGGATGCTGAGGATCCCAGTCACTACAAGCTGAACTAAGAAACAGGCTCCTGACATGCCACAGGCACTTCTAAACTCTGACCTGTGTTTAACAGACTGCATTACACTACCTTAAACCAGTCTGGCTAGAGGACAGAAATGGGAACACATTCTAGGCAAGCTTCAACCAGAAGCATGCCCCAAACACAACCATACCTGAGAACTTGACTGGTTCCACTTGTTTCAGAGAAATGTTCTCTGAGCTACAATGGATGAGGAACCTTCTGCAACTAATTAACCTGTAAGTCATGGCACCACTTAGAAAAAACTTTTAAGACTTAACTTTATACTTTAATCATCATAAATTCACCACAGACCTGAACAAACTACTACTAGCCCTGTTCTGAAAGGACAAATCTATCATCCACTTACTATGCTTTATCTCCTAGGTGGAAGAGTGGTTTTATTGTGTTTGTTCCCTAAGCAGCTATCTGCATCTCTACACCTCATCAGTACTCTGCTTTGCACATCTACAGTATCTCATGATCTCTTTTACCTAAAGGTTTTCAATTCACAGAATCACAGAAGGTTAGGAGTTGGAAGGGACCTGGAAAGCTCACCTAGCCCAACCCTCCTGCCCCAGCAGGATTCCCTAGGCCAGCTCACACAGAAGCATGTCCAGGCAGGGTTGGAATCTCTCCAGAGAAGGAGACTCCCCAGCCTCTCTGGGCAGTCTGGGCCAGGGCTTTGGCACCACCACTCTGGACCTCCTTGCTGCATGATTTTTGTGGATGTTAAAGTTGATTTCATTCTTATTTGATTCCTCACTCCATGACATGCCTCTACACCTTCTCTCAGAATCAGCCTTCTCAACAGAAGAGATGCTTTCCTTCTTCTGTTCAGAGGGTCTAGAGTTTGAGGTGGTTTCATTTTCTTAATCTCCATCATCTTCCTTCTCACTTTCTAGTACTTCTAGTACTCTGCCTCCCAGAGTACTTAAAACTTCCAGTGATAGTCTCTGTCATTTGCAGAAATTTGTATTTAAGAGTTTTTCTGTTTCCATTCAGAGACTAGTACAGTGACAATTCCTCAGGGCTGGGCTGAGGTGAGTCAAGCAGACAGCTCTGAACATATTTATTGTATGTTATGTTGACTGTGTCAGTGTTGGAACCCTAAGAAAGTCACTGTAGATCTTGCACAGCAAATACACATTTAAGCTGGGGAAGGACTTTCGAGGAGGTCAGGTAGGGATAGAACCAGGGGGAATGGATGCAAGCTAGAGGAGGGGAGATTTAGATTGGATATCAGGAGGAAGTTCTTCCCTGTTAGGGTGGGGAGACAGTGGAACAGGTTGCCCAGAGAGGCTGTGGAAGCCTCATCCCTGGAAGCTTTGAAGGCCAGGTTGGATGGGGCTGGGGGCAACCTAACCTAGTGAGAGGTGTCCCTGCCAGGCAGGGGGTTGGAAGTAGGTGATCTTTAAGGTCCCTTCCAGCTCTGACAGTTCTATCATTCTATGTTTTAAACCCATGACCTAACTTGGAACAGCAAAATGAAACCAGCAGTGCTCTCCAACAAAGGTACAGATTTAGACTATTCTAGCTGTCTCTAACTTACTCTAATTAGCTAGAATTCAATGAGTTCCATATTAAACACCTACACTCATTAGGAAAAGGCACTCCATTTAATGAGTTGGAATGCCACCTTTGAGAAGGATGCCAAGTTTTTTGTGCCATGTTCCCATTTTTTCAGTACAGCTGTCAACCATCTACACCCTGCATGCCACTCATCTTCCTGCTGTTCCACTCCTGCACCACTTCAGGAAAGAGACCTTTCATCCTCCTCACACACTGCCTGGAATTCTTTGCCCATTTCAATTTTGTCCTTCCTAGTACCACTATTATACTAAACTGACTAGGTTCTGCATGTTCAGCTTTGAGAGGAGAGGGCTGAGAGGTGACTCCATCACCCTTCCTCAAGGGTGTGGTAGGGGCTAATCTCCTCTCTGGTGACACAAGGAAACAGGACATAAGGCATCAGGGGAAGTTCAGGTTGGAGATTAGGAAGAAGTTCTTCAGTGAAAGGGTGGTTGATCACTGGAACAGGCTTCCCAGGAAAGTGATCATGGGACTGTCAGAGGTTAAGTAGAGTCTGGACAATGCAATGCTTTGGTTTTCGGCAGTCCTGCAAGGAGCAGGGAGCTGGACTCGATGGCTTTGATGGGTCCCTTCCAACCTGACATTTTCTATGCTGCAACCATAACTGCATTATTTGAGTGGAAAAAAAAAACAACCACAGAAGGAAACATAACTCACTTTTCTTCAGAAGATAACCTTTCTTGACAATGTTTTTGTAAAAGGCATCCTTTGTCTTCCGACGGATCGTGTTGTAGATTTCTCTCCCCTCCACGGTGTCATTCAGCACCTGCTCTTGGTGCTGGTAAAAAAAAATACATAAGAACATCACATTTTCATTCAGAAATGGGCCATTAAAACTCTGTCACCAGGATCATCTCTTACTGAATGTGACCAACTCCCTACCACTGTTCTCTCACGCATTACTCACACAGCTCTTTCCAGAGCTCTCACAGAAGAAAGAGGTTTTTAATAGCAGCTTCTACAAAGGAACATTTTGTCTCTTTCCAATCAATGTTCAGTGTGATTTCTGTTCAATTTATGCAAGTCTCTAAAGATTTATCTAGCTTCTGTCTTCCACCAAGCTGTTGGAACTGATTAATCAGGGATAAACCCTGAAGCACCGAGAGTGCTGCAGATCACAGCTAAAACCAACTCACTCAAGAGCTGCACAAGTCCCTCAGTAATCTCATTAGAACTCACATGTCCTAACTGAGTGGAATTCAAGACAAGAGAAGAAAGCAGGAACTGGAAACAGAGGAAGGATAAATTCACATAGAAAACTACAAGATCTGGAAACCCAAGTAACAAATGAGAATGGGCAAAAGCCAAGCCAAGTTTGACCTTAACCAAGCAAGCTGATCAGCAGAAGGTCTTCAGCAGTAAGAAAACATGAAAAGCAAAACTGAAGCAGTGAGAAAACACTGAAATGAAAAGTGAGACACAAACTGGCTCATACTAAACATTCTACTTCTCTTCCTGGCCATGTAGCTACAAGGATTATGATTTTGAAGAACAGGACAGAAAACAAGATGGAAAATACTTCGGTAACACTAACAGGAATTACAGGAGCTACAATGGAAGCAGCATCCACACATTTATAAGCTCAAGATAATCTCCTTAAGGTAACTGCAGAAGGAACAGTGCACAAAACAGATCTAGTGAGAAGTACTTTAAACCAAATTTCATATTAGAAAGAGGAAGTCAATCTGACTGACCCTAAAATATGCAAGCCAATGGGGTTTTTTACCCCCCTCACAAGCACAGAGCATGATAACATGTGGAAGGGAGATAACACAAAGCTGAAGATAAATTGGACCACAAATCACTACATTTTTAAACAAAGAAAGTGACCAATATATCTGGACAGGTTAGAAGAACTGAAGTAGCTTCACATGGAGAACTAGTCAAAGCAGAGAAGATTATTAACACAGGAACTGTAGGGGCATGTGCAGGAAGTTAAAAAGAAAGTCATTACTGCTATGATGGAAGAGGAATGATGAAGCATGAGGTAAGCTGCTAGTGAAGGCTTTCAGACTGATTCACATTTGGTTTTTGTCCCAACCACATTATTCAGTGCATGCCAGCAGCAGCAAACAGCTGGAAGTACTGATGACACAATCAGCAGGGTAAGGAAGCTCAGAATAACAAGATGCAAGCCTCCTAGCACAATGTAAAAAGTTACACCTCTCAAGAGCTACCACTGGGAAGCAGAAAGCAGGCAACTTGAACAGCTGAGTCACTCCCAGCAGGACTGGCTCTAGCAGGAACATGGCTATGGCAACATACTGGCTGTGGCAGGGATGGAGTTGACCTTTGTCAGAGCAGCCCCTGTGGTCCTGTGCTTTGGTTTTGTGAATAAAAGAGTGCTGGCAACACATCAGTGCTTTGCCTCTTGCTGACCAGGCTTGCACAGCCTGGAGACCACCTCCATTCCCTACTCTGTCTCCTCAGAGAAGTGGCTGGGGTGGGCAAGATGCTGCCACCACCATCAGCAACACAACTCAGTCTCTGTGTCTTCCTGGGTGACCACTGCCCAGAGACCAACTGGGCATCAGTCTGCTTGTGAGAGGTGGTGAGAAACTGCCTCTGCATCATCCCTGCCACCCCCTCCTTTGACTATTAAACTGTACTGATCTCAGCTTTGCTTTTGTTTGCTTTGTTTGCTTTTGCCCCCATCCTGTGGGACAGGGGAGGGAGCAAATGAGTCCTTAACTGCTCACCAGGGTCAACCCAACACAGAAAATCATAATTCATTTGTATTTATGTGAAGTATTTTCCAGAGAGAAAGGGAATTAACCATGACAGGGTACTCTAACCTGCTCTGCTACAAGAACTGGTGACAGCAGGGCAACCACGAGAACAGTTCAAAGGGAGAGGATCAGCTTTGGTGTGCTTAGCTCAGTGAGCTGACCAAGGGAGAATAGAAGATGCTCTTGCATTAACAGACAGATCTCACAAAGGAGTATGACTTGACAGCAATGCTGTTTAGGGAGGCAGATTTCTAACCCCTAGAACAGGAAAGTTTGGGAAGAGGGAAGGGCCAAAATATACATCTACACTTAATAACTAAGCACAGGAGAAGCTAGATGATGTGGTGTACTGGTTACTGGTGATCTCTTAGGATATTAAACTCTTGCTGTGGTGGAAGAGCACTCCAGAATAAGCCCTGCACTCACCCCTAAAGCTTCTCTCTGCATGCAGGTTTCCTCTGGCAGAAGAAAAACCCTAGACAGAAGACTGGAGGGAAGCTTGGCTGCCCCTACCATGGGACTAAGGCACAGCACGGTTGGGCCAGGGAGTAGAGCTAGGGGCACAGAGCAGAGGATGAACCCTTCAGAGGACAGACAGTGCTTACCACATGTTCTGCTGACTACAAGCCAACCTTTGGTAAGTGAATGAAGTTGAGGATAAAATGAAACACAAGCTGAAAACATTAAGAGTGGAGATGATGCTGTTTACCTAGCATGGGTACCTCTGCTGTAATTCAGCTGATAAATTGCTTTGTGGATGATTAGGTGTCTTCAACAACAAAAGCTCAGAGACAAAGTCTTACCTGCATTGGAACAGGATCTTTAAGGTAATATCCTTCAACAATCTGCTCTTTTCTATAGTGCTCAATGATGTCAGCAATACTGTTCCAATACAAACAAAAGACAAAGAGGATTCAACTGTTAAATAGGCTAGTTTTTCCTGTTGGAGAAGGTGCTTTTCCATACCACCACAGAAAACTTTCTCACACAGTTTTAACAAAATCAAGTCTTAAACATCACAATCTCAGTGGCAGCAGTGAGAATTTACTAACATGCTGAAGCCAAGAAAGTTCAAGAACCTGTATTCAGAATGTACCAATTCTAAACTCTGCAAAATATTTTAATCAGTTGCTTAAAATGCCAAATGAGGACACTGCTTTTTCCACACTCAAGTAGCACACATGCATTACCAGCTCTCCAACCAGGCTGAAAATTGCTACTACACTGGCAGTAATTTTCAGTCCTCCAGTAACAAGGGAAGGGGAATGGAAGGTTCCACAATTGCAGAGCAATGTACTCCTAGGAGGACAAGGAACAGAAGAGTTTTGTACCACAGCTTATACAGATGCCACTTGGAAATCACTGAGCTATCCTGTTAAATTAAATACTTAATGGGTAGCACCCTCTGCAAGGAGGCAGTGGTTCCAATCATCAGATTCAGACTGCAGTTGCATTTGGAAGGCTGAGGAGAGAAGCACTGACAGACACAAGCTGAAATTCAAGGCACTTGAGTTGCTCTACCTTATTTTTGCAGAGGCTGAAATTTACACCGTAGTAAAGAACAGCAACATGAACACCAACAGAAATGAAGAACATGCAAATCATCAACCTAAAGACAGCATGAAGGAGAAAACAAAACTGTACTGTGTCTCTTCTCCCTTCGCTGTGAGTGCAAAGATAATCGACAAGGGGCAGCGCAGTGAAAACTCTGACCTCCCACAACTGGAGAGCTGGGTCCACCAGAGGCAGGCTATTTGACACCATAAAACAACCTCAAAAAGGGTTAAATAAAGACATTTTTGTTCACTTTTCTCTCTCTCATTCTACAGCTACAAACCACTGCAGGCTTGATAACCTCCCCCACAGATACTTTAGGTTTTCAGGTACGCAGAACTTCACGAGGTGCGATCTGCCTAGGCCACTTTCTGCACAAAACCTTATCAACTCTCCCACACTAGAGAAAAGAAAAACTCAGCCATTCCATCTTGCAGACTGAATAGCTCCTGCCAACATCCTGTAACAAGCAAACCAGCACTCTATCGTTTAGTCTCTCTCATCAAGAATACCTTGAGTGCCAACGCCTCCACTCGCTCCTCGGTTAACAATGCCAGCAGTAGATCCTCATTACAAGCTGCAGATGCCTGATTTCTTCCTCTGTTATAGAAGAGGCTAAAGAATAGACCTAGCTGTACTTGAAAACTCCTTCTGGAGTTAGACTACTCTATAGATTAGGACTTTGTGCCTCGATGGAGTGACTAGAGGCTGGAGTGTGCAGCCCTCTCCTCCCACAAGTGAGCTGGCTTCAGATGGCCACTTATATATTGCCTCAGGACAGCTCAGATGCCTGAGCACTGTAAACACAAAGATACCAGGTATCTCCAGACAAGAACACTGCAGAACATGAATCTCCAACTGATCTGTTATCTAACATGCAAAACGTCAAGCACTCAGACTGACCACAAAACTTTATCTAGAGGACAGGGAAATGAATCATGGCCTTTCTGAATGCCTGGCAGCCTCATTGCACAATGCACCATGGAAGGGACAATCAGCATGGATTTTTAGAGCAACTAATCAACTGTTAAGCTTATGTCTGATATACAGAAAGGAAGATCTGCCTCAACACTGCAGTACAGTTACTTTTGCAATTTTTAAATGCTCAGCATAGGGACTGTTAGGTTGCCCAGATCTCACCTGCTGGGATGATTTTAGAAGTACTGACCATGGAGGCAGAAGAGTTGGAAGGGACATTAAAGATCATCTAGTTCCAACTCCCCTGCCTGCCAGGGACACCTCCCACTACATCAGGTTGCCCACAGCCCCATCCAGCCTAGCCTTAAAAAGTTCCAGGGATGAGGCTTCCACAGCCTCTCTGGGCAACCTGTTTCAGTGTCTCAGCACCCTGACAGGGAAGAACTTCCTCCTAATGTCCAACCTAAATCTCCCCTCCTCCAGTTTGCATCCATTCCCCCTGGTTCTATCACTACCTGACCTCCTCAAAAGTGCCTTCCCAGCTTTCTTGTAGCACCCTTCAGATCCTGGAAGGCCAACAGAAGGTCTCCTGGGAGCCTTCTCTTCCGCAGACTGAACAACCCCAACTCTCTCAGCCCGTCCTCGTAGGAGAGGTGCTCCAGTCCTCTGAGCATTCTCCTGGCCCTTCTCTGGACTCACTCCAGCACCCCCATATCCCTCTTGCAACAGGGGCTCCAGAACTCCTATCTCACCATCATGAGCAGTATCATTTCTTAGTACTGACAGAGTGAGCTCAAGACTTGCTCAAACAGCTGCACTCCACATAATGAAGACTCCAGAAAGCAAAACTGAGCAACAGCATTACATACTCTAAAGTTAAAGGGAAAGAATTAACATCAAACCCAGACTGTTCAGCCCATCACAATAAAAGTGAATCTCCAAGGTGAACCAAAACTACTTTCCAATTATCCAACTTTTCAAATAGTGCTGTCTCTCAACTTCAAGATAGCTTGAAAACTTCTTCACTATAAAATACTGGGCCAGCTTTTCTTTATCTCCTTTGACTCAGAATCACCAGAAATAAAGAACCATGCCTAAGTGTACAGGGTTTCGTTTGTTTTGAACACCAGCTGTTACACAGGTTGAATTTGGAAAGAAGGCAGAGAGAAGAAAAGGACAGAGAAATGGCCTGGTATGCTTTTCCTACCACATTATAAAATCAGAATTGAAACACTGATAAATGCTACCTTACACAAAAAACCACTGTGAAACACACAGGAAGTTCTTCACAGAAAAGCTGAGCACAGAAGGCACTTACTGTAAACCACCTAGGAAAACAGGGCCAACGATGGCAGGTTGCTCTGGCCCTTGTTCAGGCACATCCTGAGCATCTCCAAGGATGGAGACTCCCTAAGTGTCCATGTAACTTGTTCCAGCATTCAATCACACAACTGAATTCAATTACACTTAACAGTAAAATCTATACACCAGTAATTGCACATCTTTGGACTGAGATCACAGAACNCCTCTGATCATTCTTGTGGCCCTTCTCTGGACTCGCTCCAGCACTTCCATATCCCTCATGGAACAGGGGCTCCAGAACTGGATGCAATATTCCAGGTGGGGTCTCAGGAGAGCAGAGTAGAGGAGGAGAATCACCTCCCTCCACCTGCTTGCCATGCTGCTCTTGCTGCAGCCCAGGATAGGGTTGGCCTCTGGGCTGCAAGCACACACTGGCAGCTCATGCTGAGCTTCTCATCCACATGACAGTCATTAAAATCCCTACTGTACAAGGTCTGCCTAGGATGGAGCTGATTTTCTTCACAGCAGATCATGGAGTACTGTGTTTGAGATGTGTGACTATAGTGATGTGTTGATAGCACATCAGTGTTTTGACTACTGAGCCATACTTGCAGCACTGAGGATTTTTTTGCCCTTTGCCAAACTCTACCCCCCTGTGTGCACAGCAGGAGTAGGACAGAGGTGGGCAGGAGATGGAAGGATATTCCCCACCATAAAATGTGATGCTCAGCATAAAAAGCTTCAGAAAAGGAGGAGGAAAAGGGGGGGATGTTAAAAGGCCTGTGCAGGGGTGGCATCTGCCAGATGCTAAACACCCCACAGTGATTGCTCATTCCTTGCCCTCAGGACAGGGGAGAAAACAGGAAAAGCAAATGTGACAAAACTGATGGGTCAAGATAAAGACAATTTACGAAGTGAAAGGGGAGGAAGGACACCAGTGATGCAAAATCACTCACTAACAACCTCTCAGAAGCTGGCTGATGCTCACACAGCCTGCACAACACTCACCTTGGAAGGGCTAACACTCTCTCCAGTTTTTATTGCTGAGCATATCTCTTTGGTCAGTTTGATTCTCTGGAAAACAGAGAAAGCCTCAACACTGTGCAAGCACTGCCCCATGACAGCCAAAACACTGATGTGTTATCAACACTCTTTTAGCCACAAACCTGAATCATTGCATCATACCAGCTGCTGTAGAGAGAGTCAATTCCACCCTAGCCTGACTCCTACCACCACCAAGAAATCACAGAATCATTGATTAGAATCAGAGTGTATTCTGAGCTGGAAAAGGCCCACAAGGATCATCTACTCCAGCTCCTAGCCCTGCAGAGGATACCTCAAGAATCACACCATGGGCCTGAGAGAGACCTCCAAATGCTTTTTGAACTCTGTCAGGCTTGGTGCTGTTACCTCCCTGGGGAGGCTGTTCCAGAGCCCAACCACCTTCTGGGTGGAAAACCTTTTTCTGGTACCTAACCTAAATCTGCCCTGAGTCAACTTCATCCCTTCCCTCTAGTCCTATCACTATCCACAAGAGTCAAGAGATCAGTCCCAGCCCCTCTGCAGCCCCTCCTGAGGATGCTGAAGACAGCAGTGAGGTCAAACACCACACTGTCAGCTCCAGAGAGTTTGAACCATTTACACAGAGCAGTGGATGGAAAAGGTTGGTGGAAAAAGCAAGTGTCCCTAAGCAGCAGAGAACACAAGATTCCTGAGGTGTACCCAGGACCTCTCCCCCTGTGAGCACCCAGATAAAACTTCTGAGATAACAACAGACATACAGTTGCTTGTGAAGGTTATTGTGGTTACAGTTCAATAACTGGCTATTCAAAACATCCCAGAAATGAAACAGACTTTATTTTCTGTTTCCTTATCTTCAGCTTCTTAGTTTTGCATGAAAAAAATCTTTATTGACACTTTCAGTGCAATCAATGCTCTGCAAACAAAGGGCAGATTGCTCTTGTTTTA
The DNA here is from genome assembly GCA_013399015.1 of Galbula dea. Taxonomy (NCBI): domain Eukaryota; kingdom Metazoa; phylum Chordata; class Aves; order Piciformes; family Galbulidae; genus Galbula; species Galbula dea. The sequence continues at coordinate 70,100 of VWZX01004551.1, read as the reverse complement.
CCATTTTACCTCAATTACAACCACAACAACTGTAAGAGAGCAGTAAAAAACATTCTATTGCTAAGGATGATTTGGTAAAGATCTCCTTAAATGCTAATATCAGATTTCAAACCAGATAACTCTGACAGCATTGGAGGAAACAGCCTAACACAAAACATCTTGCAGTGAACAGAAACTGCCCAGCAGATGCACTTAGACAAGCAGCAGCACTTACTAAAACTGAGATTTTTTTCACCTTGAAGAAATGATATGGCTTTGGATAAGATACATCTTCAGATAAGCCACAATGACAGAACTCTCTGTCCCAAGAAATTATCTTGCATAAATTCATACTTTCTCTATCTCTGCCCTGGATTCAATGCCCTGTTTGCTGCTCTCCAGCCACTTCTGACCCTTCCTTACAACAGAACCACCTCAGTCCTCACATAGTCGTGGATTTCTTTCTCACAGGGACCCCAATTAATGAATAAAGGCAAGAACTTCAAAGCCCACAAAGTGATTCCCTCTTTCCTGCTCCTTAGTTGTACCCTCTACACCAGATCTTACATTACAGAATTTGGGCAGCAAGCATCTTCACTTTGTGCCCTTACTAACTTGCACTGCCTACTTCTATGTTTGAACTTGCAGGAAGTTTACCAACCTGCAGCACATATTAACTTAGACTGGATGTGAGCCTAGGAGTAGAGTAGTTAATTCTCCAAAACACTCAAAAGTGAAGCCTTTTAAAGCTGGGGAGGCTCTCTTTCCTCCTGAGGAAGATGTCTGCAACCTAAGTATCAATCTACTAAGGCAATATCCTGAAAGCACTGTCATAACTTCATGCTGTTTCACTTCACAGTCCTGTTTCCTGCCACCACAGAATCTTCTCCTGATAATGCACTTATATCTATGCCTCCAGTGAATCCAGCACTGTATCAGAGAGTGATCTAACCTGATAATGCAATAACCTCCTGAAGGGACACTAGGTAATGCTGCAAACTCATCTGAGACTAGTTAAGTTGCTAGTCAGTTTGACATCTCACCTAGGGTGGAGACTCCTAGTCCATCACCCTCCTAATGAGCCATTTAACCAGAGAATGGACAAAAAAAGCATTTACCCTCCTGAAAGACTGACTCTGCAGCTAGCTTAGCTTTCACTGAGGATGTCTTGAGGCCTGACTGATTAATGCAGAAGGTACTCAAGCAGCCTGGGTGTGGGATACACATAGGCTTATAAGGGTCCAATTGTTTAGCCTCATCCACTTGCAGCCACATGAGAAAGTCCACTCAACTTCTCAGGTAGGAGACCTCCATTTTTCTCAGGCATACCAGCTGCTGGACCTCTACCCACTCAGAAGCCAAGCTGTAAGTGAGAGAAATTCTCTACTGGAAAGAAGAAAGCCCTGGCTCTAGATCAGCAAGTCTGGAAAGTGCTGATTTTTTGAGGCAGGCAACAGCCTCCATTAAAAAAGGAAGGTGAGTTTTCACTCCTGACAAGTCTTGCACCTGCAACCAGTCTTATCAAAGATGGAGCTGTAAGGTTAGCTTCTTTCACAACAGGGGAAACATGTCTTCTTATTTCTTTCAGCACAAATCACTGAGTTTTTCTCTGTACCAATGGCCAAACAAAGGCGCTCAGGTTTGCTCATTCTATATGAGATCTGTACTTCTGACCCAAGTGTTACAGACATATTATGCAATCTGATGACCTTTTCTGACAATGAAGGTGGTTTTTCCCTCATTCCTGCAAATAAGAACACCAAAACCACCCTTTTCTATGCTTTGAATACCTTATCAAATCTCTCAGATATAATTATCTTCTTGGGTTTCTCTTGTCAAAGAGACAAGAATACAAGCAGCAGCTCCCCAGACAACACAACAGTCTCTTCTTAATTACAGATCAGCCTATGAACCACAGAATCCACAATTCAGAGTGAGGAAACAGGTCTGCAGAAGAAGAACAGCAATCTGAAAGAAAGAAGCTGTGCTGAGGCTTCTGCAGGCTGCAAGAACTTCCTCAGTTACAGGTAACCACTAAGGAAGTTAGGTAAAACAGGAGACTATTAAGAAAACCACCATCTCACCACCACAGCAGTAAGTCATCATCAGGAGGAAGTTACCCACAGACTTTACATGGCTATAGCAAGACAGACAACTCCTTTTCCCATTAAAACTTACCTATTATAGTATCTGCCTCCCATCATAAACTGATTGTTTGAGGTTGGGCAGATTTTAAACCGTTGAATGTTTTCACTGGTCCGAAAGTACAGTGAATAATCCCCAGGAGTATTGTCTGAAGGCCTCACCAGAAAGCTGCAGACCTGGCCAACTGAAAAAGACACTGTGTTACTCCTCTTACTGTTAAGAGATGAGCCCTCATCAACTCTGTTTCCACACCAATTAGCAGGAACTGCACACTGGAACAAAGCCTGCAAGGTTAACTCCACCAGGATCTCAAACCAGAGGGCTGAATACTGAACTGCAAAGAATCATGCAAAGTGGTTTAGCTGGCAGCTCAGCCACATCTCTCTCACCAAGTGCATACAGAAAAAAACAGTTGGGACAATGTTTTCAAGCATTAACCATTTCTGTTCTAATGTTTAAAGTATTCTGTGTAAGAATACAGGTCAGAAACCTTGAAGGTTTCCTTCAGAGACATATTTGCTCTATGGAAGGGCTAAAAAGCTTAGTGATTTGTTTTCCTTTAGCTATACAAAAGCAGAGTCTCCACAGTGTATTCTCCACTGTTCCTTTGGCTCATGAAGACATCAACAAGTGAAATAATTTCTTACACATGCTTGAAAAAGTGATTTCCATCCAGAATTATGAACTTTACCATCATTGAGAATATCCTTGAACAGATTCCATACCCATAGCCACACTACTTTTCCTCTGGTGTGGTATTCTACTGAGGCACCAACCCCAGGGGCTGCCCAGACTAGGACACTTCTGTTATCTTCCCCACATAAAGGGAAGTTTTGCCACAGTTTAATACAAACAAGATCATTTTCTGCCTTTTCATGGCCACTGTACTTCAAACAGAAAGACCAGTACCTGTCATCAGCAAATTGTAAGCTTCTTGTTTGGAGATCTTCCCATGGAACCATCTTAAGAAAGATGAAGAGAAACATTAGAAAGCAAGACTACCAGCTCTCTTTTTTTTGGCTGTGTTGACTTCCAAGGCTCTGGCACCTAGGAATTGATCTTTATTTGAAAAGACCCAATATATACAGACAAGATAATCAATGCTTAGGCTAACTAATGATTCTGTTCTACCAACAGCATAAAAACCCCCTACATAAATAAATGTCAATAAGAATGTCCAACACAGAGTTGGCCCTCAAATCCAACTATGTTTAGAGATGAAAATGAATTGTCTAAATGGTCAATAATTTGATAGGCACTATAATTTGAAGTCAGCCTCACAGAGCAAGTTACTTGAATTATGAAACCCAAATCTCAGACAAGGAGGTTAAACACTCTGCAGAAAAACTCTAACTGGATTTTGCTCAAAGCTGTGGAAATAAAGCCTAGATTTGCCAGACTACTGAATAGAAACTGCTCTGACCTCACACCTTGCACCTTCCCAGGGCTCTGTTTCAGAAAGACTTCTGAAGCTTCTGTCCAGCCTCAGTCTGATACTTAAGAACAGCTTGACATGCTACCTCTTGAGAGCTTATTCTCTCATGTAAAGGAAAGCTAAACACGTGGCCTAGTTATGTACCAGAAAAGAGCTCTACTTCTAACTTTCTATACCAGTTTTAGAAGCTAATTTCTGGCTACTAGAATGTTCAAAGGAAACACTGTCTCTCTCTCCAGGATCTCTCTGAGTGGCACAATTAGACTTTGGAGAGACAGGATGACAGCCCCAAGCATCTGCTACAAACCTCTTTGCAGCTAAATACATCTAAAAAGAAAAACAACAAACCTGCATTTGAAGCCATCTCTACTGCCACACTGCCTAGCAGAGCAGTAGCAAACAGTAAACAAGCAACAAACACACCAGTGATTTCTTTTCTCCTGTTAAGATCAGAAGAAATGCCTCTCTCAGCCATCAGCCCTGTTGGGTTTTGCAAACCAAGCAAGAGAGAAAAAGCAGCAGGTATAAGCATGGCAGATGAAACAATCATGCCATTGGAATTGGTTTGGAACTTCCTTTAGCCACTCATCTTTACCACTGGAAACACCATCCCTCTTCAGCAGCAGTACAGAAGAAAAGGCTTGAGATGAAAGAACGAAATCTCTTTGGTTCACCTTCCCAAAAGGTAGGGAAACTCACAGCTGAAGCTTATAAACAGTTATGACTGACTTTAACAGCACAAAAAATCCTTACATTTTGCCTTCATGTGGATCTTCTTCTCTTCCCTAGTGAGAAAATTAACATATTAATGAAGTGCATGGCAACAGTACAATCAAGTGCACACATTAAGACCTGCTGTGGAGAAGAAGAAAGACACCGAGAAGCCTGAGACATTTCTGAACCAAAAGGCTTCTTGCAGTCCCATGAAAAGAAGTTTTCCTTTGCATTCCCTAAGTCCAACATGTTATTTCAGAGCACATCTGTCAGGTTTCAAGACCTTCTTTAAATGGGGCAACTGTTGAAAGCATCAGCTTTCCTGAGCTTAACTGAGCACCTGGTGCAGCAGTCTACAGTTCCAACACCCTAGTACTGCCACTTCAGTTTAGCCACTCACCTCCTGAGACAGACTGAGAAGCATTTGCAGGTCATGCTGCCACTAGCAAAACACTTCTACTGTGCAGGCAAATATGATCAAATAGATGTGATAATATTTGAGTCCAAAGCAATGCTGAGCTTGTTTTCATCTTCTGAAGTCTATTAAGCCATCTGTTCCCTTGATAACTGAACTATCTGTAGGTCACCTGGACAGGTTCCTGAGCCCACACAAGCCCTTTTTGGTATAATTAACTCTTCAATACATTTGTAACCCACATTTCATCCCTCAAAAAAAACCCCAAACAACAAAACAGATCTATCCCATTGCAAAATTATATCCCACACAATGAACATTTCATGGCAAATATCAAACAGAAGAGCAATTAAATAAGTAGCAGGTTCCTCACCAGGACAATCAAGCTTAGGAAACTGCCTAGTAAATTTACAGAACCATTCATTCATAATTCTCTGTGGAGAAGGTGTGAATGAGCACTGTTCTGATACCAAATCAGGCTTCCAGGCTTGTTAAGGAGATCCAATGGCTAGGTTTAGAAGAGTACACACCCAGAAAGCAGGCAAATGAAATACCCCTTGGTTTGGTTTATTTGAGTGTTATTTTCCAAGAGGACAAAACCAACCAAACCCAAAATCTCATTCATGTAAGACATTTGAATATCAAGATTACTCACCACTTCTTCTACCAGGTCTTCTACAATGAGACCTTGCTCATCGGTCCTCAGGTTTGTAACCCACATCCAGCCATCCTCCAACTCGTTATGGACAATGAACATGTCTCCTTTAAGGAAACTGAAGAGGGTCACAGCAAGATTTACATCAGAACAACACTCACAGGACAAGGTTTAATGAGCACAATGACATCTGGAGTTATCCCTTCCACAAACTATTGGCAATTTGTGAAAAATGCATGAATTGATCTCCCAAGAGAGATCAATACTCCCAAGGGTATTTTCCCTGGTTGTTAGGTGGTTATACTCTTGATTTCCACTCATAAAACATACTTCAGTTCTGTCAGTGTGCTAAGGATATGTAAAACTAAAAGCACACCACAATAACTCTCTTTCATCAAGAGAGTCCATAGAATAAACATAAGTTAAAATAACCAGAGACACCCTTATGAGTCCATAACAAACAGTGCTCCTTTCACTGAAAACTGATCTTGTTGTGTAACAACAGGCTGTAGAGTCTCTATTCTTTATGTTCTCATCCATGAGGACAAGTGCTCCAAAGAGAGTACATGACAATTGCCAGAGAAGCCATGCAGCTAGCTGCAAGCAGAGGATAAGAAGCATTAACATGTCCCAGGGAGCTTCATCTCTGGAAGGTCGGTCTAAGTTACTCCTTAATTGTTATCCTAAACTCAGGTTATATGAAAACCTGCCACTGCAGCACAGCAAGACTTCTCAGTCAAGTCTGATGATGCATCAGGGCACAGGAAATGGCAATAAATTACATTAACTGACTAGTCCAGTCCAAAATGACATAGCAAATTTCCCTGGTGTTTCTCTCATTTGAAGTAGGCTAACAGAAAAAGCACAGAGCAAGCACCAAGAATTACAGGACAAAGAGCAACAAACCACTGGTGAAAACAGGATAAATTCAGCTGCTAATGATCCTAAATCCTAAGAATGGGTGACAAGACAGCAAAAGCACCCTCCATCAGTCCTCTTACAAGTTACATTAAGCTACTGCATGCAAGACAGCCTGAAATTAACCCTGCAATACTTAAAACTTTTTCACTACTATGATACTACAATTTAAAATCAAGATCCTCTGAGATGTCTAGTCTTCAACAGTATATTAATTTAATCTACAATAAACTGACAGCTTTTGTCCCAGCTATGCCACAAAGAGAACTATTTTAGCTGTGTGGATCCCAAAATCCAAGCACAGAACTTTGCCTTTTAGCTGTATCCCAAAAGAGGGCAAAAAGGTGTCATTTTTTACAGTTTCTGTTGTGACAGCAAAGTAATAAAATGATCTTTTCCTCTTAAGCTGGAAGGTGCAATAAGGTACTTAAGGATTTCCATCTGTCTTTTTGCTCTTACACATACTTGCAACAGGCAATGAAGAGTGTCCCTTCCCTGTCTTACCACCTCTGTCTCATCAGGTTAGAAAAACAACCTCAGACACAAACATCCTCAAAGCATTCTTTAAAGAGGTCAGGTAGGGCTCTGCTGTCAGCCTTGGGATAAATTTCCATCCCAATAAGGACACAAAGCTCTAATAAGTCTTTATATCTAGTACTAGTACTCCCCAACACAAGCCAACTCCCAATTGCATTGGTGTGTTAAATCAACTTAGGAAACCCAGACTGTCTCATTAGAAGTTAGAAATCACTACAAATCTCTTTCAAATCCTGCTTTTCCACCTGGGAAAGAACCATTCTTCCTCTATTTTATGGACAGAAAAGTAAAGAGAAAAAACAGTCACCAAGTCTCTAAGCATAGGCAAGAAAATTAATGTTAGAAGATTAAAAGTAAAGTTTTTGTTACACTGATCCTTTGGTAGCATTAAATACCCTTCAATTTATGAGTAATCAATGCTCACATCCTCTATCTAGTCTCAGAACTGGTTTAGCTTGAACTGTTTATTATGCTACTAGTTCAGTTCAGGGGAAAAAAGCCAAGCTCATTTATTTCTCACACTCACATGAGGTATTTCTGCACAGAATCCTTTCACACATATCTACTCTTTGGCAGAAAAATGTGAGGCTTTATAAAGTCTACTTCAAAACTATAACACTGGGTTTAAAGAAGTAACACTAGTAATCCTAGGATCACAGAATATTGGGAGTTGGAAGGGACCTGGAAAGCTCATCTAGTCCAACCCCCCTGCCACAGCAGGATTCCCTACACCAGGTCACACAGAAGCATGTCCAGATGGGGTTGGAATCTGTCCAGAGAAGGAGACTCCCCAACCTCTCTGGGCAGTCTGGGCCAGGGCTCTGGCACCTCAACTGGCAAAACATTTGCTCTTGTCTTCACCTGGAACCTCCTGTGCTTCAGCTTACAGCCATTGCCCCTTGTCCTGTCACTGGGCTCCACTGAGAAGAGCCTGACCCCATCCTCCTGACACACACCCTGCACATATTTCACAGCACAGATGAGGTCACCCCTTAGTCTGCTCTTCTCCAAGCTCAAGAGCCCCAGCTCCCTCAGCCTTTCCTCAGCAGGAAGATGTTCCAGCCCCTTCAGCATCTTGGTGGCTCTGGGCTGGACTCTCCCCAGCAGTTCCCTATCCTTCTTCAACNCCTCTAGTGTGTCAGCCACTCCACCCAGCGTAGCGTCAGCAGCAAAGCTGCTGAGAGCACACTCTGTTCCCTCAGCCAGGTCATTAATGAATAGATTGAAAAGTACTGGTCCCAGTACTGAGCCCTGAGGGACTCCACTAGACACAGGCCTCCAACTAGACTCCATCCCATTGACCACAACTCTGACTTCTGTCCTTCAACCAGTTCACAATCCACCTCAGTACCCAATCAGCCAGACCACACTGCCTCACTTTAGCTGCAAGGATGCTCTGAGAAACGGTTGGAAGGGACCTTAAAGATCATCTAGTTCCAACCCCCCTGCCATGGGCAGGATGCCACTCACCAGACCAGGCTGCCCAGGGCCACATCCAGCCTGGCCTTGAACACTGCCAGGGATGGGGCAGCCACAACCTCTCTGGGCAACCTGTGCCAGAGCCTCACCACCCTCCGGGTAAAGAGCCTCCTTCTAATTTCCAGTCTAAGTCTCCCCTCCTTCAGCTTGTATCCATTCCCCCTTGTCCTGCTGCAATCTGACCAGCTGAAAAGTCTCTCCCCTTCTATCCTGTAATCCCCCTGTAGGTACTGAAAGTCACTTCCCTTGTAATTAATGCAAATAAACACCCCAAGAATAAAAAGCCTTACTGCCATTTCCAACAAAACAAGATGCATCATCTCTTACCCTGTGTTAGAAGTTCAGGATGCAGTTTGCATACTGCAGCTTGTATTTGCATTTGAGCATGTACTTAAACCAGCAGCATTTAGAAATCCTCTTGACCATCCCACAACTGCCCCCACTCCTCAACATACCTGATTTCATCTGTCTCTGGCACTTTGGTGTAAGGTAGGATTGCGCGAACTCTCCTCCTGTCCTCCACAGGCTACAATTGAAGAGACAAGAGCAGAGATAGTACCTTTCCCTCTTTCCAGGGTAGAATCCTTCTCCTCAGGACTATGCTACTCTGAGGCAAAGCTCTAATAAGTCACTTATATTTCCCATTGTCACTTTTAAACTTTCAAAGCTCAAAACCATTGAGAGCTAGAAAAGCACAACTCACACAGGTCGCTAGGAGAGCTCTCCATGTGTTTTGTCTTCCAGCAAGACCTCTCATGCATGTTTGTCATCTCCAAGAGAAATTAGCAGGAAGATAATTCCCATAAAAGCACAGCTGGAAAATTTCTTCCACTTAAGAGTGGCAATTTCCAGAAGTTCAGCATTCAGAAACACTCTTTATTTAGGTTTTGCTCCTTCTGTTTTGGGGTTTGCTGCTGCTTTTGTTTGTTTGGGTTTGTGGTGTGTGTTTGGGGTGCTCCACCGTGCAGTGGTTTTTGTTTCATTTCAATGATGCTGTTTTATGGATGGGCATGTGAAATAAGCCTCCTTTTCAGAAACTTTGGTTATTTTCAGGATGCTTATTCTGAAACTGCTGTCAGACACCCACAGTACCACGGAGCAGGAGCCCAGTGGTGCTCTTCAGTAACCAAGCACTGAACATTTTCTTCTTCATCTCTGTTTATTTACAATGCCATTAGTAGATTTGGAGATAACAGCAACACTTGACACCCAGCCTCCTGCTGCATATTTTCATTAAAAAGCAATTTTTACCTATTTTTCAGTCATTTCTGTGTATCAGTAGGATGAAGTATTCTTACACTGCAGTGTAGGCCAAGTCTACCTAGCACTACAGGAAACCTACAATGATTTTTTTCCAAAGACACCTATGAAGGATGGTTACAGTGACTAACATTGAAGTAAATGAGACTTGACAGTTTTATGACTTGCCTCTGGAGGTGCCACAGGAAATAAGAGCTTTTCCCCTTTCAGCAAACAGGACACATGACTGTAATAACCAATGAGGTCTGAGAGGGAAGCAAAACGACGTCCACCAATGTAATAGTCTCCACACATGGCAATAATCCTGTTAATAAGGACAAAAAAAAAAAAAACCAACAACCTAAAGAAGCTTGACATAATCAACATTTTGGGTACTGCTTTTATGGTTTGGGTATTTTTCAGGAAACAGGAAATTAGCCTGATTTTTAAAGCAGAGTCTGCATTCAGCAAGATGCACTGTTACAAGGTCTCCGTGAACACAGAAGCAGATCTTAGCTAAGGAGTATTTCATCAAAAATTGCAGAGATATATATATATATACATAGCAAGATACAGCAGTATTTTCAGACTCTAAAGGAAGTGCTGATTGACACAGAAAGCCAGTACATTTCTTGAAACTAAATGCAATTAAACAGGAGGAAAAAAAAATGTATTTATGAGTGTCCTGGAAAACTGAGATAAATCACTATTAGAGACAACAGCATTAGGACTTGTACCATGCAGGACATTACATCTACTGGGTCAGGTTTATATAAGTTTAACAAATAACTGCATTCAAGGGTAGTGTTTTCCTGAAAAGAGAGAGATTTGTTAATTGCCATACCAAAAATGGGAAGCACTGTGGCTCTTCTCATTGCTATTATATTAAGAGACTATATTAGAGTCAATACAAAGTCTAAAAGCAGTAAGAAATTATTTATTTAGCTACATGTTAACAGTGTTTGAAACACTACATTAATCTGAAACAACTTCAGTATTTTGGACCAGATAATTCAAAGAAATGACTACATTATGTCTAGCTGGAGGCCTGTGACTAGGGGTGTCCCCCAAGGGTTGGTGCTGGGACCAGTGCTATTCAATGTATTCATCAGTGACCTGGGTGAAGGGACAGAGTGTACCCTCAGCAAGTTGGCTGCTGACACTAAGCTGGGGGGAGTGGCTGACACATCAGAAGGCTGTGCTGCCATCCAGCATGACCTGGACAGGATGGAGAGCTGGGCAGGGAGAAATTGGATGTGATTTAAGAAGAGCAAGCGTAAAGTCCTGCATCTGGGGAAGAATAACCCCATGCACCAGTACAAGCTGGGGGCTGATCTGTTGGAGAGCAGCTCTGGGGAAACAGAACTAGGGGTCCTGGTGGACAAGAGGATGACCATGAGCCAGCAATGTGCCCTCAGGGCCAAGAAGGCCAATGGCATCCTGGGATGTGCTAAGAGCATGGCCAGCAGGTCGAGGGAGGTTCTCCTCTCCCTTTACTCTGCACTGGTGAGGCCCCACCTGGAGCACTGTGTCCAGTTCTGGGCTCCCCAGTTCAAGAAGGGCAGGGAACTACTGGAGAGAGGCCAGCACAGGGCCACCAAGATGATCAAGGGAGTGGAGCATCTGCCCTATGAGGACAGGCTGAGAGAGCTGGGGCTCTTTAGCCTGGAAAAGGGAAGATTGAGGGGGGACCTCATCTATGTCTACAGATATGTTAAGGGCCAGGGTCAGGAGGATGGACCCAGGCTCTTCTCAATGTCATCCAATCTTAGGACAAGAGGCAATGGGAGCAAGTTTGAGCAGAGGAGATTTAGGGTAAACATTAGGAAAAGCTTGTTCCCATGGCACAGGCTACCCAGAGAGGCTGGGGAGTCTCCTTCTCTGCAGGATTCAAAACCAGCCTGGACTCATTCCTGTGTTACCTCATCTAGGTGATCCTGCTGTGGCAGGGGGGTTGGACTGGATGATCTTTCCAGGGCCCTTCCAACCCCTAACATTCTGTGCTTCTATGGTTATGTAAATCCATGGCATCAAGCAGACCTGAATTTTTCCAGCAACACAAGAGATCAGACAGAAGTCCTGAGTAGCAGCTCACTTGAACTCTTACAAGAATGTAAGAAATTCAGATACAAATTATTACCAAGCTAAGTAATAATAAAACAAATTCTAAAAGCTCCTATTAATTGCCTCTCCAGTTTCCAGAACACACAGATTACCTTAAGGATATTTTAAACTCCATTACAGTACCAAGAATAAACATATTTGAACCTTCTCAAGTGTTCTACTTCATCTTCTGAGAAGAAATCTGCAGTTTTTAAGCACAGAGCCCAGCAAGAGGAGTCAGAAAACAACACAACTTCAAGGACAAAGCCTTGGTCTTTTGCTACATTTTCTGTGAGTTTCCTTGGTAAACTATTCAACAGAGATTAGGTTCTGAAAAGGAAATTTACTTGGTTTCAGATTGTTTTCTTGAGCTACAATGAAGCCTCTCTTCAGAACACTGGGCTAGCAAATGCAGAAAGACTTCTGTAATCACAGAAAATTCTGAAGGACAGGATTAAAAAGTAAATATGTTCCTGTAGGGCATTTTGTATCACTGCCTCACCAAAAAAAGCTAACACTTCAGTGAAAAAAAAGATTTAGTTTTGACAGATTCATATGCTATAAATCAACCCTACCCTGCAGGAGCAAACAGGTGGCTGCACAATCTTCAAAGGGCACCAGAAGAATGAAGAGTATAAGAAATTTTCATCTGAAAGGTTGGGATTTCAGGTGCACAGAAATCAATCAGGTGCACAGCTGAAAAACAATACTTTTGGAAAACAAAAGAGGTAGAACATTTTTTGGCAATGAAAGTTTCATCCCTTCCTGACAGGCAGCAACTGGCAAAGATCAAGCTTTGGTGGCAGCAGCATTTCTGCTCTGTGGGACATAGGAGATGGACCTCAATTCTTGGCCTGAAATTACTTCAAGGCTGTCATTCTGGACATTGACAGTGTTCTAGAGGGTAACCCTGGCCTATCAAGTAACAAAAACACACATTCAGCAGGCAAAGAATGAAACTGAAAACATGCCCCATCTCTGAAGAATAGTGTTAAGCAGCAAATGAATTCCCTTGGGGACTTTGTTTCTGTGTGGTTTATGGATGCCAGAATGAAAGCTGCTTTAAGGTTTCAAAGTATCTTACAGACCCTTTCTCCTTAAGGAATTGGTAATCATCAAGACTATTTTCTGCCTGAGATGTCAGAAACTTTAGGATGGGCAAGAACCAAGAGACAATTCCCTGATACTGGCTTCAGAAGAAGTTGTTCAAAATCACCTAGAGCTCTCCAACTGCACTAGAAAGCCAAGTATCAGAACAGTTTACTTTTCTGCTACTGAGAGACAGCAACCAGCTCCCAGAGGAGCATCTGCCTAGCTGAGAACTGAAACTGACAGATCAGATGGCAAGATGGGAAGATGAGATGCTATGGGTGCCCTCCACTGTCTGCACTAGAAAGAATGATGCCTTCATGCCAACAGCAGATCAGAACCTCTGAGGCATGCTTCACACAGCAGATGCAATCAAGAACTCCCTACATTTGCCATCTGTCGACACAGTGGCTCACATGTTGGTATTCTGGATAGTTCCAGCTTCCAGGAGAACTTGGTTTGGATTTGTTTCTTGCACTCAAGAGAACTGACAAAGATCTCTCTTGCTGCTGAAGAAACATCTCCTTCCCTATTCTGTGCAGATGAACATTACACTGCAGCACTCCACTTGCTGACTACCCTTCAAGCTCTTCTCACTCTACATCTCATTTACACTAAAGAATAAATTATGAAGGTACACATCTTAGAAATGGTAAAACACTGCCAGTTACAACTCTGGATGACTAGCCACCTGTAATTAGAACAACTAACACATACTGAAAGCTGTTTCCAGCAACCCTTCAGAGCATGGAATACATAACCTTTGTTTCTTCTTGGGTTTGGGTTTCTTTGGTGTGCTTTTATGTGTTGAGTTTAGGGGGTTTTTTTGTTGGGATTTTTTGTCTTTTTTTCTGGGTTTTTTTGTTTTGGGAGGCTTGGTTTTTTGGTTTGTTTTGGGGATTTCTTCTCCCCCAAAATTAAGGAAGCAACCAGACGTGCCAGCACTATAAGTCAGTCCTGTGAGCTGCAACGGCTACTACAGAACTGACTCAAAGCAGTCTCCTTGACTGACTAATGAAACCTCCATGCTGCATTAAGTCTATTCACAAGGCTTCTCTCTGCTGGGGCTGTTGGTTTCCTCACACTTTTCTCCTTCAGCTCTAAAGAGATTTTCAAGCAGCATATGTTAAAACAATTAAACACAAGTAGAAACCTGTACTGTGAAAGAACAGAGTTCCCAGGGTATTCAGCTAGAATAGGACTTTTTGCTGGGCTACTCTTTTGTACTCTAAAACCAAAAAGAAAGAGAGAGACAGTATTTGAAAAGAAAAACATTTAATTCTCACCTAAAATGATTGACATTTGTTTTACTAAGGAATGAAAGCACAAATGAACCTGGTCTCCGATCACTCTCTCGAATAAGGTAACTTCCAGGCTTCCCTGCTTGTCGAAGACGTTCTTCTGCAATGGTTCTGTCCAGTTTCCCATGATACCACCTGAAAAGAGAGTAAGGAGTCTCCTTAGAACTTTAAAGAGGTGTTTTTATTCTCACAGAACAGAGCTAGGGAACTAAGCAAGCTTTGGGTCAGAATGGATGTCATTCCAGAGCTCTGTTTCAAAGTTATCCCATCAGGACACACCCAACCTCCCAGTTTACTTCTTCCCAATAAACCCTATTTTTCAGAGAGCACAGCTGCACAGGCTTTGTACCTATCATTAGCTTTTCTCTCCTGATTAAATTTGCCCATTTTAATTAAACAGAACCAGAGGTGACTGATCCAGCTTGGAAGGCAGTTGTATTTTGATCCTGTGCAAGCTTCAGTTCAGGCTGGATCTCTCTCTCTCTCCCAAGAGCATAAACTGAAAAGTGGATTTCAACAGCCTGTTTCTCAACTGTCACAGAGAGTGCTGTAGCAAAACCTGCACTCACCTAGCAACAGCAGTCACCACAGAATCACAGAATCATTAGGGTTGAAAAGGAGCCTCAAGATCATCTAGTCCAACTGATAGCCCTACACTACTCTTACCCCTAAATCATCCCCTGAAGAAACACATCTATCCTCTTCTTAAAAACCTCCAGGGATGGTGACTCCACCACCTCCCTGGGCAGCCTATTCCAATGTCAGATCACCACCAACCCCAAAACAGTCCTTCCTAGTCACAAGGCATCCCCTATCAATGAAAAGCAAATGCAGATGTGTGGCACTGGCTGCAAAATATGAGAGAGGAACACTTCAGTCTAAAGGGAGGGTTAGACTGTTACCATTCAAGCATCCATTCACCTTACCTCAGTTTATTTGCACAGCTTTTGTCAGAACACTAGAGTCATACAACTGTCAGAGTTGGGAGGGACCTCAAAGATCATCTAGTTCCAATCCCCCTGCCAGCCAGGGACACCTCCCACTACATCAGGTTGCCCAGGGCCCCATCCAGCCTGGCCTTCAAAGCTTCCAGGGATGAGGCTCCCACAACCTCTCTGGGCAACCTGTTCCAGTGCCTCACCACCTTAACAGTGAAGAACTTCCTCCTAATGTCTAATCTAAATCTCCCCTCCTCTAGTTTGCATCCATTTCCCCTAGTCCTATCACTACCTGACCTCCTCAAAAGTCCCTCCCCAGCTTCTTTCCTGTTCTTTTCTTTCTTCTCATTCTACTCCAAATGATCAAGTATTAGTTTTTTGGAGGATTTTGTTGAGCTCTTTGGGGTTTGATTGATGATTGTTTTTTTGCTTTATTTTTGTCTTATTTTCTTTAAAAGGGCAGCAAAGGAGAGCCATTAAAACACAAAGACAAGCAGTGTTCTCATCACCTCCACAGAACCACAGCATGTACCAGAGGTATATACTGTAGTAGTTTATTAGTTCTGCATCTACTAACTACCTCTGCTTAATTCAACCTTGAATTTCTACACTCAGGAAACCTCAGCCTACAGATGGCCACTGCTCCAGACACTTTAAATCCTTCACCACCCCAAACTATTCATCCTTTAGTTCTAACAGTTCACATATGTCTTTTCAAGAGTCACAAAGATGGGGTTTGGCAATGCTACATAAATGACCTTTAGATACAAGGGCAAATGTTTTCCCATTTGAGGTGCCAGAGCACTGATACAGACTGCCCAGAGACACTGGGGAGTCTCCTTCTCTGGAGAGATTCCAACCCCCTCTGGACATGCTTCTGTGTCACCTGGCCTAGGGAATCCTGCTGTGGCAGGGGGGTTGGACGAGGTGAGCTTTCCAGGTCCCTTCCAGCTCCTAATATTCTCTGATTCTGTAATGTGAGAACACCAAAAATTGCACAGGTTTCAGTTAAAACAACAAAATAAAACACCAACCAAACCAAACACAGCCACCAAGCAAACAACAAAAGGAGTAGCTGGACTGTTGATAAAATCTGACCAGAAGCACTTTTTTTCCTTTGGAATAGAAGCAAAAGTTTAGAGAGCATTTATCAGACTGAGAATCAGACAGACTAAAGTGATAAACACCATGCACAGCAGCAGTAGCACAAATACTGTTGTTTACCCTGGCAAAGCTGTGTGCTGGGTAGTGTAGCTCTGATTTGCTTCTCTTCCTCATTCTGATCAGAACAAGTTAGACCAGAAAAGAGGCTGTTGTGTCTGGACAACACAGGGCACTTGAGGCTGCTGCAGCCTCAGTTATGTTAGAGAGATCCTGTCTCATTCCACTCCAGAGCAACACAGAGAGAAACCTGAGGCTTAAAGGTCTGCAAAAACAGTGATCACATTACCCCTACCAGTAGGGTCCTTCAGGAAAGGAAACAAAACCAAGACTGTCTCTTTGGAGGAGTTTGGAGAGCTGTGTTGGTGTGCACAGCATAGCTGAAACCTGAGTTTGTCCTTTCCCAGCACACTGCAGCAACTTGACTTGGCTATTCTGGCCAGACCAGCTTTCATGGGTCTGTGAAAGAGCAACACAAGAAACTTTCCTGACCAAGAAATTCTTTGCAACCAACACTCCACGAAGCCCATTTGAAACGAACATAAGTTCACTAAGCTTTTATTTCCTCCCTTTTATCACCCACTTGAGAAAAAGAATCTTCATTACAATGACAAATTTGAAGGTGCACTTCCAAAATGGGTAAGTGTTAAAGCAGGAGTGTGAATAAGAATGCAAAGGAGTGACAAAAAAAATCACACACAAGAGAGGCCAACCCACAGCTGCTCTCCAAGGGACCAGGATTTCTCACTGTAACAGCACAAACTTGGCTGCTCCAGTTTTAAGACCAGAAGCTTTGCACAAAGACATGTTCTTTGCTGGCAACAGCAACAGATGTATTTGCATTATCATCCCACAAACTGGGGATCACTTCCAATACTGCTGAACAATCTTTATCTATGTTCTCTCCCATTCAACAGTTTTACACCAAGCCTAAACAGAAGGCATTTATGACCTGCTTAAGGAAAAGAAATGATGAAAATCATAAAGGGGTTAAAAATCCTTTGCTTCCTCATTTCAGAACAGGTTTGTTTTCTAGAATGAAAGTATCTAGTTAACTTCTGACTGCAACTAAATTCAGTGTTAACTGAGCACATACTTGAAATATTAATAGCTGTTAGAAAATCACTGTATTTTACAGCTTGCTATGCATTAGTGTAATGCAGAAATTACACCACCAGCTACAGAAAGAGTAAGTGTTAACACTGCATTAGCTACCCACTGACAGAATGACTGATTCTGTGCAGATACAGATGCCATTAAAACAGTNTATATATATATATATGTTATACCAGCTATAAAGGCAGATCCATCCAAAACTCACAGTACACACAATGGAAACAACTAAACTACAGAACCTGCCCTGCTTGGTAACACAATCCCAGGAATAGAGAGTTGAAGACACTCTGAAGGCTAGGACCTACCATCAATCCTGAAAAAAGACCCAGATCCTTTGGTTTTAACCCTCTATCAGGGATCTCAACGATGCTAGAATTCAGTGTTTTTGCACTAATACAACACAAGGAACTCCA
>VWZX01004551.1:36385-49481 GCA_013399015.1 Galbula dea | reverse complement strand
CCTCTGCCTCCTAGGAATACTTCTGCATTTCTAACATTAACTTGGCAAATTGTCAAATGCTGACAACCCACTATTCTCACTGTGTCTTCAGCAAACATCATTAAATGACATTCTCAATCATAGCTAGTGCCCTTCCAATAGCTACTGTGAGATGTGTCACAAGAGAGAACACAAGCAGCCTTGCCACGGAGCGTGAGGGAGCGATTCAACTACCAAACCTCTCACTAGCTACAGATCACAATTTAGGTGGTTGTTTCCACTCACTTAACTGCTGTAACAAACACACAAAATTCCTCAATTGCAACATTTATTTTGCTTCTAAGAGAATACCAGTAACTGCTTTCCACGCTTCACAAACCATTCAGAAGCTGTGCAACAAAACACTCCCACCTGCCAGTTTAAATCACAAGCAGCACGTCCAAAACTCCAACCCTCTGCATCACAACCTTAACTACTGCAAACAGACTGCATGCAGACACAACAACATCACAGAGAGCTTATACCCCCCTGCAAGCCATGTAGAGGTGCACAGGAGAGTGGTGCCTGTGCTACAGCACAGCCCCATCATGAGGCTGACAGCCTTAAGCCAAGGCATGAACCTCATGGAAAGAGCTGCACTGTAGTTAGAGCTGTTACCTTAACTTTCTTCTGCTCCATGGAAGATGCTGGGTGCAAGACACTCAGTCATGCCAGCCCCATTAGGCCCAGCCAGCACTTCCTACTGCAAGAAGGAATGCCAATCACACTGCAAGGCACAGGCTGTTCATAAAGAGACTGCAGATGGCAAATTTGCCATCTGGAAGAAGGCAGCTGCTATTGTGTGTGGAAGCATGTCACATTGTTCCACCAAATCCTTTTATTTACATATTTCCTTTTTACATGTGGGAAAAACAAATACTACAAAGCCTTGCTGTTCCACTGAAGGATTCTGCTGTTACTGTATGCTGCAAGTTTTACTTCAGAACATGGTAGCTTAGTGAGGAGGCAATGCAGGAGAAAGTGCTGAAGGGGAGTAAAAGTGGTTTTCAGCAACCTAGTATAGATGCAGATGATGATAACTGCTGCAGACCTCTCCATTTCCTTCTAGAAAAAGTTACAGTGCACAGGAAAAAGTCAAAGGCCATATCCACTTCATTCATAGTTCCACTTAGCCACACCTTGCTGCTCTAACAAAACTCCTGAGATGGAAAACTAGGAGTCATGGCCAGAGCTCCTCTCCTGTCAATCCACTCACTGCCTTAGTCCCTTTAATACATGATAGACTCCTGCCATCACCTCCTGAGATTATATGACCTCTGCTGCATAACAGAACAAAAATGATTACCTTGAACTGCAAAAGTCCTCCATTTCAAATGGCACATAGAAATTTCAAGTACAGCTTCATGAAGAGAGGAGGAAAACAAAAAAACCACACATAACAAAATAACTTGGTTTATGTCTTCTTACCCTGCTAACAGCAACCATCCCCCCCTCAAGCTTTCCATCTGAACACCTGATGCTCCTATTCACCATCCCAAGCTCCACTTCAGTCTCAGTTTCTCCCAGCATAAAATGCATTCTCAGTTTTACCATTTTTACCCAGACTCTGCCTTGTAACACTTCATCTCACATCTCTGTCAGATCTGTAATGCTGCATTAATTCCTTTATCCATATTATTTGTAGAGATGAAATTAAGACAAGTTTCACTCAGACTTGACTAAATTCACATCCCCCTTCTGTCTTCTTAGTCAATATTCAGTGGTGCCCATTGAGGGTGGTGGAGCACTGGCCCAGGCTGACCAGGGAGGTGGTGGGAGTCCTCCAAACCCACCTGGATGTCATCCTGTGCAGCCTGCTCCAGGTGACCCTGCTCTGCCAAGGGGGTTGGACTAGATAATCTCCAGAGGTCCCTTCCAACCCCTAACATTCTGGGAATACCCAGCAGTTAGCACTGTTTTACCAAGCCTTGGCAATTCTCCACCCTACCAAGAACTTCCTGCCAGAAAAACCTGTGGAGATGCCTCCCAACCACTACACTGGGTGCATCAGCAACATAATGAAACAAGAGCTGAAACTAACTTGAGGACAAGCATTCTTTGTCCAGTAGGCATGAAATGGAGTGTTACATACTCTTCTAGGTAGAGGAGGAAGGATCTTCATCCTTTTTTCCTCCCTATGCATTTTGCTATGAGACAGTACAAAGTATGTAAGCAAATAGTTACAATCCTAATGAAGGATAACTCTGCTGTTCTCCTTGCACTGCTCCAAAACAAACCCCTTAGAGACAGCATGTGGAAAACTGAACTGTGCTGCACTTCAACTGCAGCCAACTAACATGGCAAGGCACTGCTAACAGGCATTCCCTGGGACAGCCAACCTGCTAACTCTGGGGCTTCCACACCCAAACATGACAATAAACCACTCTCAGCAGAGTCTACATCGATTCTGAGCTAGAATAAAACAGAGCAACCAAAAAATCTGAAAGCACATCTTAACAAAGAGCCTGTAAAGAGCAAACACAGTCAAAGGCATACACTGAAGGAACATCACTAAGGGTTCAGTTTCAACTGCTGTAGCAAACAATGCTGTAAGCTTTAAAGAGACACAGATGTGACACAGCCAAAAGACTTCTTTCAATCCTACCTGACAGCTCTACAGAAACAAAGACTTACTGCCTACCTCATTTTTGCTACAGCCACCAATAAACAGGTGAAATAAAGCTGAAAACCAGCTCTGGGAACAGCTTGCCTTCTCTTACTGGGGTATTAGGGCCTAGACTTACTGAAGGATCAGCTTAGGAAGCAAATTCTGGAAGTCATTAAAGATCTTAGCCAGAAACTTTCCATTTTCAGATGCCTCCTACTTCTGCCCTCAGGTGAAAAACATGTCTTTTTCTGTTTGAACTCAGAGCACTACAGAAACCATGTGAACAACTGCTACACAGATCAGCAGATACTCTACAGGCAATAATGAAGGCATTTCTAAGATGGTCTTCATCTTGTCTGCCATTAACTTCTTCAAATGTATCAGAGTCTCATTCCTCCTCCACACACCTCACCCTCTTCAAGCAAGCATGGGGTTTTGGGTTGTACTGCAGTCTTATCTCCTCTTGCACGCTAGAATGCCTCCCTAGGGAGCTGCATCTGCTTCTGCAACAGGAAAACCCTGACAGCTACACACTAGAAACCAAAGATAGGTACAATACCTGAATCAGAAGATGTCCTGTCCTTCACAGATGCACTAGGAACAAGAGTGGGGAATACAGCACAGAGTACAGGCCGTGCACCACAAAAACAACAAGGACATAAAACAGCTGTGTGTAACTAAGAAAAGAAAAACCTGTTTCTAGACTTGCATATAGAACAAGATGATCACTACAGAGGCTTGGTAATACTTCGAGTTTGGAGGAATAAAGACATTTCACATTCAACTCTTTCACTGCCAAAGCAGTGGAAAGAACAAAATAAAACCCCAAATCTCCCTCTCCACAGATGTCTAGAAAGCACAAAAAGCTATGACAGAAAAAAATATGGCAAAAAGGTGTGGTTTGAATAAAACAACACAAGAAATTCCCTAATCTTATGGATTGAGCAAGTATCCAAGCTTGCATCCTGCACTGTCTCCAGGGTTACCCTGCTAACAGGAGGCAATATAAAAAAGGAACTGATTTGTAGTTACTCTTAAATGTGATACATAGGAAAAGCAGATGCAATTTACCTATAAAATAGCCACACAAAACCCAAAGAATAAGGCACAGGCAGAATATCCTTTTTCTGTGTGTCCTGCCTATGGGTGAACATCTCCACATCCATATATAACTTTACAGAAAGCAAGAGCTGGATTTGAAATAACAGCAATAAAAGATGAAAATTTAAGAAAACAACTTCTTAGACAAATCTACACAGGTTTACCTTAATTATCATGAGCTGATTATCAAAGGTTGGCTACATCTAAATGGCCTCTGGAAACTACTCTGGAAAAGAAAGCAGTGTAGTCTGCAAGGGGAAGTTCATAGAAGAAAGCCTTGTCTAAATATGTCCTAAGTAGCCCTTAGTGAGACTATCCCATACACACCCCTGCTGAGGCAGAGACAGTAAACCTTACCAGAAAACTGGAATGCTTTAAACACTCCCAGGTAGGTACACACTCAGCTTCTTCAAATGGTAACTACCCACAGCTAACACCTCAGCACTGACATGAACTGGACAAGCCAGCACGATACAGAAGGGATGGGTGGGACACTGGCTCACAGGCCACCTCCTGAGTGTAGGGATCAGTGGTTTGAGCCTGTCACAAGTGGGGTACCACAGGCCCCATGTTACAGAATCACAGAATCATTAATGGGTTGGAAAGGAGCCTCAGGATCATCTAGTCCAACTGATAGCCCTACACTACTCTTATCCCTAAATCATCCCCTGAAGAACCACATCTATCCTCTTCTTAAAACCCTCCAGGGATGGTGACTCCATCACCTCCCTGGGCAGCCTATTCCAACATCTCACCACTCTTTCAGTATAGAAATACTTCCTAATATCTAATCTAAACCTACCCTGGCACAGCTTAAGCTCATTCCCTCTAGTCCTGTCACTAGACACAAGGGAGAAGAGGCCAACACCTACCTCCCTAGAATGGCCTTTCAAGTAGCTGAAGAGAGTGATAAGGTCTCCCCTCAGCCTCCTCTTCTCCAGGCTAAACAAGCCCCAGCTCCCTGAGCCTCTCCTCATAAGGCCTGATCAGCCTAGCTGATCCTCCACACCCCTGATCAGCCTAGCTGCCCTTCTCTGCACCCTCTCCAGTACCTCAATGTCCTTCCTACACTGCTGTGCCCAAAACTGCACACAGTACTCAAGGTGTGGCCTCACCAGTGCCGAGTACAGTGGCAAGATCACCTCCCTGCTCCTGCTGCTCACACTATTCCTGATACAAGCCAGGATGCCTTTGGCCTTCTCCTCTTCACAAATGAGCTGGATGATGGGACTGAAAGCACTCTCATCACGTTGGCTGACGGCACCAACCTGGGTGGTGAGGTGGAGATGTCAGAAGGGAAAGTCATCCTACAGAGAGAGCTGGGCAGGCTGGAAGAGTAGGCTAGCAAGAACAGCATGATGTTCAGCAAAGACAAGTGCAAGGTCCTGTACCTGGGATGACACAACCAAAGAGCCCAGCAGAGGCTGGGGTCTGTGTACCTGGTGAAAGGGATCTGGGGATTCTGGTGTCCAACAAGTTGAACATGAGTTAGCAGTGCTGAAGCAGGAAGAAAGGGAAATCCAGTCCTGGGCTGTATGCACAGGGACACTGCTAGCAGAGCTAGAGATGTGATTATCCCACTCTACTCAACTGTCAGGTCATATCTGGAGTATTGTGACAGTTCCTGTCACCACAACTCAAGAAAAATGTGGAGAGGCTACAAAGGAAAGCACAAAGATGATCAAAGGGCTGAAGAATCTGCCCTAGCAGGGAAATCCGAGTTAAGACTCTTCTCCCCGAAGAGGAGAAGGCTCAGGGCACCTCATCACAATATTCCAGTACTTCATCATCCACTGGAAGAACACCCCCAGGGAGGGAGAGAAACCTCACTAAAGGTTTTCAAGATGTGACTGGACAGGGTGCTAGATAATCTCAATGAAAAAGAACTGATTGGGTGTAAATCTGGGCTGAGAAACAGTTCAAAATGTCAATATTTGATGACAAAATGTCTTTTTTTTAGGGCCTGATGATCTCAAGAATCAGCCTGCTAACTTAGCAGAACACTGGTGGTGTCCTGGGGACCTTGATAACTCCCCACTCCTGAAATATGACTGGAGCTCTCAAGCTAATTCAGCAGCAGTGGTTTGTATACATCAGTTTGCACCTCTTCATAATTGTAATTAACAGAAACCTGAAGAGGAAAAGGCAGATATGCCAAGCAAATTCATGAAATATTTGCAGCACTGTTAGCTTGGAAAGATGTCTTCTTTTGCTAAAGGCAACCTCTAGCTCTGTTACAGCAGAAATGAGGAGATTTACCTACATGGACAGTAATTAAACATTCTGTTTACCAACTGAAGGAGTTCTCCTACTTCCCTTTAAATTCTTCCCTACTAGCTGCTGCCTCTGAGACTATTCCTGTCTGCTTCAAGTTAGAGTTTTCAGTAAACAGGTTCTGTAACACTGATCCTCCACTATCAACAGTAGAATTATACAGACACAGAATCACTCAGGTTGGAAGGGACTACAGAACTGGTTAGTTCAGCCTTCGCCCACCCTCCCCACTCCTGGAGGGTTGCTCAGGACCAAGTTCACTTGGGCAACAAACATCTCCAACAGGTAACCTCTGCCACTGTTTGACCACCCTCACCCATAAAATAAAAGCTTGCTTGTTTGTTTTTTTTTTTTAATTCAGATGGAATTCAGGAAGAAATTCTTTACCCAGAGGGTAGTGAGGCACTGGAACAGGTTGCCCAGAGAGGCTGTGGCTGCCCCATCCCTGGCAGTGTTCAAGGCCAGGCTGGATGTGGCCCTGGGCGACCTGGTCTGGTGAGTGGCGTCCCTGCCCATGGCAGGGGGCTTGGAACTAGATGATCTTTGAGGTCCCTTCCAACCTAAACCATTCCATGAAACCCATGAATCTACAAATTTTAAGTTTCAAATGCATTTCCACTGTCAGTTCACATGCACTGCCCTGTCACTGGGGGCACCACTCAGTAATAGTCTGGCTCCTTCATCTTCATCCCCTCCCATGAGATATTTGTACACATGGACAGGACCCACACAAGCCTCCTCTTGTCCAAGCTGAACAGTCCCACCTCTCAGCCTCTCCTTGTCTGACAGATGACCCAGCCTCTTCATCCTCTTGGTGGCCCTGCACTGGGCCCACTTCAGTAAGTCCATGTCTCTCTTGTAGTGATGAGCCCAGCACTGGACCCAGCAGCCCAGATGTGTCTCAGCCACACTGAGCAGAGAGCAAGGACCACCTCCCTCCAGCTGCTGGCAGTGCTGCTCCCAAGGCAGCCCAAGATACTAACAGCCTTCTCTGCCATGAGGGTACACTGCTGCCTCAGTCTGCCCTTCTCTGCAGAGCTGCTTTCCAGCTGGTCAGCCCCCAGCATGTGCTTGAGTTTATTCCTCCCTAGTGCCACAACTTCATATTTCCTCTGCTGAACTTCAGGAAATCCCTCACAGCCCAGTTCTCCAGCCCATCCAGGTCACTCTGGATGGCAGCACACCCACCTGGTGTTTCAAGCACTCCTCTCAGCTTTGCACTATCTGCAGACTCACTAAGGATGCACCCAGGTCACTAATCAAAATGTTCAACAGTACTGCCTCCCACCCTGGGGCAACACCACTAGGGACCTGCCTCCACCTGGACTCTCTGCTGCTCACCACCACCCTCTGGACCTGGCCACTCAGCTGGTTTTCAAACCACCCCACAGCCCATTTACCCAACCTGCACACTGTCAGCTTGTCTCTGAGGAGGCCATGGGAGATGGCATCAAATGCCTTGCTGAAGCTGAGGTAAACTCTCCCCCATTCTCCCTGAGTCAAGGATCTCACTGCAGAAAGCTGTGAGAAAGTTGGTTCAGCACAAATTTCCCCCTCATAAATCCATGCTGACTGTTCCCCATCACCTTCAATACAAAACTGAACTTAAAAGAGAGACTGATGTAAGAACAGAAAGGTTCTTACTGCTCTGGCATGACAGAGCAGAGAGTGTGGCTGCAGTTTTTACACAGTATTTAGACTATACAAAACAAGACCAAGTGTACAAAACCTGCTGAGCACTAGCAACATTTTCCTGGTAGAGACTACACTCCAGAGGGACACAGAGGAGCACATAATCCCTTCCCTGCCATACTTCTATGCAGCACAAAGACCATGTTGAAACGAGGTGCCTTCCCCTCCCTCCTACTATGCCCAACAGGGAGACAGATACCAAGATTTGTTCAAGGAGAAAGAAAGATAGGTGAAACACTGCAAAACTACTACCAGAGTCCTAAGAATTTATGGCTGCATCAAGAGACAGGATCCTGCACTGACAAGACCCATGCTCCCCCTGGTAAATCTGTGTTCCTTCCCACTCCCCAGCCACAAAACCCTAAGACAAGAAAAGGTGAGGAAACATGGCTCAATATTATGCTTCTCAGTAGGGCAGGGCAGTAGGCAAAGTGCTTAAGTCCCACCCTGAAGTTCTGGGAGTCAATATAGGACCCAAAATAAAAACTAGGTAAAGTGCAGGTCAAGAGACTCTCTTCACTGTTTAAACAAAATGACCTCACCTGATCTGAGCTAGAAATACCAACTAAACTCCTGAAAAAATCCTCCTCAAACTCCTTCTGGCATCAAATGCTGGTCTGCTTCTGGTTTTCTTCCTCTGAAGCCTTCCTTGACACACTACCTCACATGGTCAGATTACTTACTGTTTCCCTTCCTATATATGGTTAGGTACAGTTTTGCTCTGCTGCTTGTAGCCACTCACTTAAGACAGCACCTCCAGCACCATACTTTCAGCCAGAACTCAACCCAGATTTACACTCAGGTCTACTTTGTAAGCTCCCAGGTCAGTGCACTACCTATCAACCTCAGGAAAATAAGGTGCTTCCCTTCCCTAGAGAAAAGGAATTAAATCATTCCAATAAAATAAAGTCATGATCTGGAAAAGAAAAGTTCTCCTGATAACCACATTAACTGCTAAACACAAAAGAAACTTTCACACAGTAAAATCAAGTCCCATCACATTTCCTTTTCATTTATACAGTACAGAACTGAACATGCCAGCACTATTTCCCCTCTGTTTTCAGTGCAACAGATGCATTCATTGGCCTGGAACAGGGCCTTCAGTCATTATCCAGATCAAAAAACCTTTTCATGAGTTACTGAAGCAAAGAAATGCTGCAGAACTCTCAACTCTGGACACTCACCTGAAGAAAGAAGAACTTCACATTCCATTCAGGTGGAGAGATGCTCTAGCTTCATCTAACCCATGCCTATGTAATCTCTCTCAATCTGCCCCTTCAGCTCTTTCTCTCACTAGTGTGTCACCTCAACAGGGACCAAGAGTGAATGTGAAGAATACATTTGCTTTGGGTAAGTTCTGTTTTACCCAGGCAGCATTTTGACAGCCTAACTCATTTTGTATGGTTGAAGACTTTTGATTTCAACCAAATCCCATTTCAAACTGATCACCACTGCTCAAAAACCACTGTAGGAACATGTCAGTTTTGCTGGAATATACTGGAACTGCATCTGCCACCTTCATGCAACAGCAGCCTCTAAAACAACTTTGTCAGCTTTCTATTCCAACACATAAATAACTGAACTATTCCACACACCACTGGCTTACAACCAAACCAAACTGCATTTGTTCATTCAATCTGAAGGTTATTTCCTTACACTCTTCAGCCTCTGTCAGCAAGCTTTGCAAACAGGGTAGAAAACAGAAGGAAAAAGACCAGAACAAGCACAAGAGTTGCCCATTTTGCTCCTTGGCATCTTGTGCCTCCCACCTGGCACTGAGCTGCCACATAAACACACTGCTGCTCCAGAAAAACTGAAGAGCCACGCACAAGGCACAGACAAGTCTCAAGTCAGTTTCACTGAGAACAGAGAAGATAAAAATCAACCCTACTTGGGGACTTTCGAGTTTGTGAATAAAGAGAAGCTGTTACATGGTAACAGCCTCCTCCCACTGCTAGTAAAGGAAAGAAAAACACAGAGAAAAGAAATGCTCCCCTTTTCCTTAGGTGTCTGGTAAAGAGAAGAGGAAATCAAGTGTATTGGGTGCCTGCTAGCAAAGACAAGCACATCCTGACCACTCTGAACAAACTATCTTTACAGCATCCTGATGGGAAGTGCAGGACTTGCATCTGCTTCACTTCCCATCTCTGCAGGTGAAAGGTTCTGTGAAACTGTCCCCTATTTCAGTCTTTGTCTGTAACACCTTCACTGCCTTGCTCTGGCAAACTGGCAGCTCAGATTTGGGGTAGGCTGTGTCTGTGTGTTGAGTTTTCTTTATCCTTTTGGCACTTTGCAGAACAAGTTAGGTGATGAAAAAGTGATCAAGTGATGTCTAAGTTATGCAGAAAGCTTCATTTGATTTTAAACTCAGAAGTCTAACCTAAGACTGAAGTATGAAGTTGGAAACACCAGCAGCAGCTTTTAACAGACATCTTGTTTGGAGCCAGCAACCAGCCATTTAGCCAGTCCTGAAATGGGATGCATGTTGATGGGAAGGCAAAGGAGCCTAGTGACTCCTTCCTGTTATGAGAGGAATAATCATCTTTCCACTCTTACAGAGGAGGAAAGTTCATTTTGTATCACATAAAGCAAGGCCAAGAGCAAGAGGCACTCTCCATTTCCTATCTACATGCAATGCTTAGTAAGCACCAAGACATAAAATCATTTGCCAGAATCATGGAACTCTCCATCAAGCCAACCCTGCATGCCTCCTGTAAAAACTGAATGAATTAGGAGGAAGTGGGAAAGGGTGGAGCTGGCAGTCAGATTTAAACAAATGGAACAGCAGCTCAGGAATCACATTCAGCTGCAGCAAGTCAATCCAAGTTGAACTGACATGATCAATTATTGCTCTGGAAGACTGACACTGGACCTTCCCTTAAGGAAGATGACAGAGAATATTGATCTTTGGTTTTGGTAATAAATCAAGAGTTCAACTCTGTGGAAGCAGATGGCATGATTACCAAGAAGAAAAGGCACTTCCAAAACAAAAACCAGTAGGACTGAAAGGATACAAGATGCTACCAACATCTGGCCAACTTAAATGACTCAACTGAGAATGGCAAAAACTGATGCTGTATCAAATAAGTCAGAGATGAAGGAAAAGGCAGCATGGAACTATTTTCATCAGCCAACTTCATGTCTTTTATGGAAGAGCTACACATCAAGGACAAAATTACAAAGAAAAAGGTTAAGCCCATGGAAGTGGGAACTGCTGAATCCATTTTTAAATGTATTCTATTTCTTGGGTGCTTCTGTAAAGAAACTTCAAGAGAAGAACACAACCAGAGAGCTATGCCCTGCTTCTGCAAAGTCTTCAATGCCTGCTTTGTGTGGAGAAGGTAAGTAGCTTTGTCAACCCAAACCACATCAGGACCTCTGCAGTCTTCCCCTAGCATGTGCTCCTTCTCAGAAATCTAACATCTGCCTTCATGGAAGCTAGCCATCATGCTTGCACATGACTCACAAGACAATGTGCTTGCTGCAAAACCAACTCAGAACTGTAGATGTGGTAAGGATTCCTTACACAGGTGACTATTCACAAATACTGACTAGCTTGCTTCTAGGCACAGTTCTCTGGGGGACTCAGCCAGCTCTAACAGCAGTAGTCTGATGTTTCAGAGAGAAAACCAGAACTCTGCATCTCACCAGCCTGGCACACAATACTGAAGAAGTAACTTCACCTGCATGTGCCTCTATTTCCCTCCTTATCCCTTCTCCAATCTGCCCAAATCTATTCCTAGCTCCTTAGGGTTTAAGACTATCCAACAAGGCCTTAACCTTTACCAAATTCCACAAGGAGTAGAAAGAGCCAAGGATTATCCAGAAGCCTGACAAGGTCAGAGAGATTAATGTTACATTTGATGTCCTCCCTCTGTGGAAGCATGTGAAAGAGTGTCAAAGTTAACTCTGACAGCAGAGTTTTGAGAGAAAACAAACAAAAACAAACCCAAACTCAGATGGGTTTTCAGATCAATTTTCTGACCTGTGTCTTGAATACATCTGTCACACTGTACCTCCCAACCCCTGAATTATTGGCTATATTCACTGTAACTTCAGGAACAAAATACTTCTGGATGCTGATGAAAGCAATGGAAGCCTCTCAATCACACTCATACTGAGAAGAATATGGTACCTGCTCAAGGGCTATCTTCTCTTCTAACACAAGCCTTGCAAGTGCTTTATGTACACCTGCAGATTTTCTGGAGTTAAACCCAAAAGTTATGATTAGAGTACTTACTAATACATTAACTCTAGATAATATTGCCTGATCTTGTATTTCACACAATATAAGCACAGAACTGATCTGCCTCCAGTGCAAGATTCTATCACCAGCACTGTAAGAATGCTGATTAACCTCATGGATGGGTAAGCACAATAAAACCTAAACTGCAGCTTCTCAGGGTTTGGTTTTTTTTTTACCAACTGCCTCCTCTCCCCAAGCATAATCCAATTAAAAACAACTTTAAACAGGCTGAGCTGCAAAGCAGTTAGCCATTATTTATAAGAACAGCTTCTCTGCTAACCCCTTAACATACAGAATTCATTTTAATTCACTTCAAATCCACGTTTCAAGGCTGACTGAATTAAAAAGAAACACCAAACACACCTGTGTTACTTGAGCTTTAAGTAGCATTTAGCCTTTCCAGTTCATGGAATGTTTGTGTATACTAGGAAGTAACATTTAGCTTCTTCACTGCATATACTGTGCTTGTACATGAAATGGAAAAGCTAAATATTACTTCTTTTTCAGTAGAAGGCAACACAATGCAAAACGATGGCAGGGTCTAGGAGTTATTTCATGCCACAGATACCACTTTTTATTAGCTTTTATTTAAAAACCAGAAGTTTATGGCTCTTCTGATTTAAAACAAATGAAGTTTACAGCTCTTTGAGAAAGACTACAGCGCTCTCGGAGATTGGAAAAGTCTCCCCAACAGGTAGTTAAACCACAACCGGAATAAGCTCACTCTTCCTGGCAGCCTGCAATGTAGCTATGAAAGACTTCCCAAAATCCTAAGCCGGCTCCGAGCAGAGCTCCCCGTTCCCAGGAGCTGACCCCTGTTATTCCACGATTCAGGTGAAGGGGAAGCTTCAGGTCCCTGTCGCCTCTGCTCACACGAGGCCTGGCTGCCAGGCGGAGGAGAGATGCCGGTCTGCCGGCAGCCAGACTCTCCTGTTCCCGGGCACTCTCCCGGCGGGAGCAGCCTTCCTGCTGGAGCGGAACAGGGGGAGGACGAATGGGGAGGGGGGAGGGAGGGGAGGGTAGGAAGAGAGCAGCGCCAAACTTCTGTGGGACTTCCACAAGAGTTTGACACACAGCTTCCACCGGGCACAAGTCCCCGCTCCTCGGAGGACGGCGGGGATGGGCGGGGGGGGGGGAGGGAGGCTTGAGAATGTGGG
>VWZX01004551.1:0-32063 GCA_013399015.1 Galbula dea | reverse complement strand
CACTAGTCAAGGTTGCCCACAGCCCCATCCAGCCTGGCCTTCAAAGCTTGCAGGGATCAGGCTTCCACAACCTCGCTGGGCAACCTGTTCCCTGACCCAGCATACCACCATGTCAGTGTGGATCTGCAGAGGAGGTACAGCAGGCACCACTTCCTTCCCAGCTGGTGGTCTGTGTGCAGCCACCCTGCTCCCCTCTGGAGTTGCATGCCAGTCTGTCCTGGCTGTCTTGAGACCTCGTACAGTTCACAGGGACATGTAATTCACCACTGTGGAGCACATGCAGCCATAGTGACTGTTATTGCCTTGGTAGTGACAGGCGTCCTTTGCATTTGACATTCAGAAGAATTTCTTCCCTCAGAGGGTTCTCAGGCATTGGCCCAGGCTGCCCAGGGAGGTAGTGGAGTCACCATCCCTGGAAGAGTTCAACAAATGTGAAGATGTGGTGCCTGAGGACATGGTTTAGTGGTGAGTTTGGCAGTGTTGGGTGGATGCTTGGGCTGGATGATCTCAGAGGGCTTTTCCAGCCATGATGATTCTATGATCCTATACTGCAAAGACTTTGGGGTCCAAAGCTACGTCTTCCAGTGTAGTGGCAGGTGAATTACAGAGGCATTGAAGCCTTTGACCTACCTTACTAAGACAGAGACCCCAGTTTAGATAGAATCATAGAATTATCATGATTGGAAAGGACCTTCAAGACCATCAAGTCCAACCAGTAGCCCTTCACTTTTGTAACTTCTAAATCATCTCCCAGAGTGCCACTTCTATCTGTTCTTCGAACCCCTCCAGGGATGGTGACTCCACCACCTCCCTGGGCAGCCTGGGCCAATGCCTGAGAACCCTCTGGGTGAAGAAATCCTTCCTAGTATCTGATCTGAACCTGCCCTGGCACAGCTGGAACTTTCCCAATGTGTGGCATCCTATCTGGGATCCTATCCTAGGAACAGGGAAGTTTTCAATCTTTCTGTCCCAGGATGGAGAGATAAGAAAGCAGCATTCCTATAATGAAGAACCCCAAAAGCTCCAAGTCTCCCAGCTCTTCCCCTTGTGATCCCACAGCTAGAGAAGAAACAGCTACAGAGTAAAAGCTGTTATACCCTCATGGGAGGCCACAGGTATTGTTGGGTGGGTGCAAAGGTGGGCAGTGTCTGGGCAAGAACCAGAATACTGATGGGATTGTTTCCTGTAACTGGAATTCTTCACTTCTATCATGTTTATATTTTCTTCTATTTTTATGGAACACAGCTAACTTCTTCTCTTGCTCTTGTGTTGTTTGATATCCCTTCAAATAAATGTTTAAGGTGGAGATTTAGCCAAAATAGAAGACTGTAACCCTCACACTAAGACAGATAGTGCCCTATCTTGAGAGTCAGAATGTACACAACTTCAAAATTCACTCAGAAATTACTGCAGAATCAGCACTTTCATTTTTGTCTCCTAAGCAGATGCAAAAATACATATTAACAATTACCTTGAGGTAATGATTTAGTATTATTATATATATTGTATGTATATTGTGGCACCAGCTCTCCTGGAGTTTAAGAAGCACTTGGACAATGCACTTAGACCTGTAGTGTGAGTTTGGGGTTGTCCTGTGCCTAAATAGGGGTTGAACCCCTTGATCCTTGTGGGTCCCTTCCAGCTCAGGATATTCTGTGATTCTATATATAATATTATTATTGAGGTAGTATTGGTATGTGATAGTGTTCTCTCAGTTTTGTCTGCCTTCCAAAAGGGCTTAAAAAGCTTTTGTAGCTGCCTGTAATTGTTCACTTTCTCTTTTCACTTTTAGAACAGTAGTGTTACACAGAGGTGTAGGTTTTTACTTGCCTCACTTCAGGCTGCATCTGAAAGTCTTGTTTTTCCCCTCTCATTTTGGATATTTCATAGGTTTGCTGGTGTAAATACACATGTGGTATTTCAGTCCCACCTCATGACCCCCAGTACCCACAGCCAGTCTTCTTCCTTGCAGAAACAAATTGATGTGTTACCTTGAAGATCAGCCTCGGCACAGGAAGTCTCTGAGTCTGAAGCCTCATGTTAGTTAGAACATTGAGGCTCAAATGGATGAAGTTCTTCACTGTGAGGGTGGTTAGGCAGTGGAACAGGTTGCTCAGAGAGGTTGTGGAGGCCTCATCCCTTGAAGGTTTTAAGACAAGGCTTGATGGGGCCCTGGGCAACCTGATCTAGTGGGAGGTGTCCCTGGCAGGCAGGGGGGTTGGAACTAGATGATCTTTGAGGTCCCTTCCAACTCTGACAATCCTATGAAAATCATTTCTTCCTGGCCAATCTTGTTCCTTGCTGATCTGATCATACTTCCACACAGTTGTTCCAGTCGTGAACAGTGATGGAAATAACTTTTTCTGCCTTTGTTATCTGCACATCCTGACAGATTTGCGCAGAGCCAGTTGTGTTGCAGTTTTCTTGACATAAAGTGTGCAGTTGCCTTCCCAAACCATTTGTGTCTTGTGAAGAGCTTACTAATTCAATGAAAGAGAGATATTTTACTGTTGACTTTTCAAAGGAACTTCTTCTTTCTGGTGTAGTATCCTGGTGTCAGGATATAGTCCAAGCTTTACCACATTAGCAGCAAACCTTCAAACCACTGTGCATTCTGTACTGTATTTTCCAGCATGCTACATTTCTAGATCTAGACTATTTGCTGTCTTCCTGAAACTTAAACCTGGTGTTTTGTGACATGCTTATGGAAACCTGATCCACTCACCTGAATTAATCTTAATCTCAGGTCCTGCAGTGTTATCAGCAATTGAATTGCTCAGAAACAACCATTTCAAGCCAGAGTGACAGCACTCAGTAGCACTCTGGGTGCGTTGCACAGCTTTCTGGCCACCCCTTGGGCTGTACTAACAGATCTAACTGTCAGAAGCTTTGTTTGCTGCTGCCTTTTAAGCCAGCATCCTTTTATTTTTTCTTTCAGACCTACAACAATGAAGCAGAAAATGTTTCTGTTTTTTTTTGTTTTCCCCCTACAAATCCTAACAAAGTGCTATGAGGATCTGCCTGGAAAGGCTAAAGCCATTAAAAGAGATAATGGAGTGCAAAAGAACCCAAAATTGTGCAGAGCAACACCCATGCTGTAGTACATCAGGATAATGAAATTGTTCTACACACTGTGTTCTTTCCTGTAGAGAAATGCTTTTCTGTCACTTCTGTATGTGCCTGAGGAAACTCACTGATGCCTCTTGCTGCAGCTTGTTAGGACATCACAGGGTTTGAATTACTGGCAAAGCCACTGTGGGCTGGCTTTCAGATCCATTTTACCTGCTAGGTTTAGACTGATGTCCCAGCACTTCACAGAAACCTCCTGCAGGAGGTGGTTTAAAAACTAGACACAGATAATGAACATTTTAATGGTTCTTACATTTAGATTTCCTGGTTGTAGCTGTTGCTTCTCAATAACTGATAGCTGTCAGGCAAAATGTATTGATAAAGGAGCATGCTTCAGAGACCAGGGTGGTTATTTTAGGCACAGCATGTTTAAATACAGGTGTACCTGTCCTGGCTTGTTCTCAGAGTGTTGGGCTGTGTGGTATGGTCTCACACAGCTCTGGGTGGCTACTCACTTGGAATTGTCACTGCTCTGTTCTAATTTACAAACAAACCTGGAAATGAAAGAGCTGGTCTCAGGTACTGGGTGAGACTGGTTAGGAAGCGAGACCCAAGCTGCAGGTCATGGAGCTGGCATTCCAGAGGAAGGCCGTTGTTAGGTAATTGCCATCTATAAGCTTTAAGTGTGTTCTAGGTGAAAATAAAAGAGGTGAGTTTCAGTCACAGAGGTGGTGGCTTGTTCTCCTGGCACCCAGGAGGCAAGGGGAAGAGTGTTCTTCATCCAGTGGTGCCTGGCAGCTAGAGCTGCCAGAATCATAGTCACAGAATGGCCCAGGTTGGAAGGGACCTCGAAGATCATCTAGTTCCAACCCCCCTGCCTGCCAGGGACACCTCCCACTAGTCAAGGTTGCCCAGGGCCCCATCCAGCCTGGCCTTCAAAGCTTGCAGGGATGAGGCTTCCACAACCTCTCTGGGCAACCTGTCCCACTGTCTAACCACCCTAACAGT
Organism: Galbula dea; assembly: GCA_013399015.1. Lineage (NCBI taxonomy): Eukaryota > Metazoa > Chordata > Aves > Piciformes > Galbulidae > Galbula > Galbula dea. Next base: position 27,986 of record VWZX01004551.1, on the reverse strand, counting down.
GAGGAACTTCCTCCTAATGTCCAACCTAAATCTTTGCATCCATGAATGCCTGAGGCAGAGCAGCAACTGTAAGGGCACAAGGAGACATGGGGCACAGACAATAGAGCAGCCCTGCAAATGGCCTGTATTTACAGAGGAAATGTTTCAGGGGTCAAATTCTAACAACAAATTGGAAAAAAAACCAAACAACCCAATAAACCAAACCCAGCAAAAATTTTATTTGCTCTGAAGCACTGCTTGTGATGTTTCCATAGGAGATTTTCCACACATGTCTTTGTCCTTGTCAGTACCCTCTATGACAGACTGGCTGCCTCTTTTAGCATATAATGGCTCATCAAGCAGCACCAACATTTTTCCTCTTCCCTGAGAGCAGAAGTTTATGCCCCTGAAAGGCCACTGCCAAACAAACACTACTTTAACTTCAGGAGCACAGGAACAAGTGCTATGTGAATGCTTAAAGACTGTAGTCCTTTAATTCAAATTCCACATTCCTGCCTACATTTAAATACAGGAGAAACCTGCCTGTTTATACATCTCTGTATGTGTAATTTATGCCTTCACTTAAAGCACATGTGGGTTCTCTCCTGAGCCTGTAAGTACTGGGTGACTCCCTCTATAGGGATAATGAACTGTTAATAAGTGACACTAGAAGTAGCCTCATTTTTGGAATCTCATTTGTTAGTTGTGAAGGTTTTTTTTCCCATAAGAAAAGATGAAAAACTGAGTTACCAATGTCAGCTTGGTGAGTCACCTTAGGTTTATGCAGCATATCTCTGACTGCTGGTGCAGGCAGAAATTTACAGGTGGAGAAAGGTCTTTGTATTTTTGCAGCTGTTTAGGTAATCCTTTGGATGTTTATTTAGGTGCTTTTGCAGGAGCTAGGGAAAGGAAAAATGTCTGATAAAGAATGAACAAACAGGAAAATGTGATTTTACTGCTGATACCTACAGAACTTCCTCTGAGACCATGGTGCAGGATAAACCCAGCCCTTGTGTGGAGGACTCTCTTCCATTCCAAGTTTGGTCAGTTGTTCATGCTGTTTATCCTGACACTTCTAAACAATTAATCTCATTACTGAGGAATAGATCATTCTCATTCTCAGATGTCTCATTTTGTGGTTATTAGTGGCAGTGACTTCATACAGGGTACCTACCTCTGTCTTGTATTTCAATAAAGGATATTTCTGTCAGGCATAGCAGACAGGTGTTCCTGTAAATAAAATCATATGCTTGACCTCTGAAATTCAACAAATGGCTGGAGTGCAAGTGTGACTCAGCAAGCCTGTACTCTGCATGGGTAGGAGAAACTGTTGCCATTGCTTCACAGAACACTCCAAGAGTCAGACTGAAACAGAGTGTTTCCAGATGTAGTTGTAGTATGGAAAACACATGTCTATATAATGGTCTTTTCAAGGACTATTGGTATAGGGCAGCTCATGAACTAGTCACAGTAGAAATAATTTAATTTTAACCTGTTTAATTTAATCTAATTTAATGATTTAATTTGACCTGTATTTTTAAATCAGCATCTTCATGAACAGTGTCACTGAAGACTGAAAAATCAGGAAAGGGAGAAGTGTTCCCTGGGACAGATGTGAGTTTAGCTAAGATGTAGCTAGATCTAATCTCATGGACATCAGTTCTGCATAAAACCAGTAAGTTTTGTAAATGGCTGCTCACACAGTGCCAACAACATTTGCATGTAGGCTTACTGACTGCCCAGAAACCAGTGTTTGCATGTGAGGCATAGAAAGTACATTTGCAAAATGGGTAACTGTGTCTGAGGTCAGATTTACACTTCTAAAGTATCTGTTCTGTCCATCAAGATCCCTATTTCCTTATGTATATGTTCCCATGGAACAAGTTCCTTCAGGTATTACACTGAGGTAGTTCAGATGTCCTGTTCTTCTACTTACAGCTTGGTTCCTATGTGTCCTCTGTCCCAGGGTAAATTTTTCAGTGAAGAAGGGTTTCTCAGTTAGAAGAGAAAAAAAACCAGTGTGATAAAACCAGTTCTTAGCCATTTTTGTTAGAGCATACAAGGAATTCCTCAAGACACAGTGTATGTATTATGCTAACTACAAAAGTGGTTTATATTGCCCAGGCTCCTAAACTTCTTGACCTTCTGACAAGTTAATCTACAGATATACTTTTCAAGTAGTCCACTTATTACTCTTTCCATTACCATTTCATTTATTCATCATAGAATCATAGAATCATCATTAGTTATTCTATTCTATATTCTACATGAGAATATTCTATATTCTTCACCCAGAGGGTGGTGAGGCACTGGAACAGGTTGCCCAGAGAGGCTGTGGCTGCCCCATCCCTGGCAGTGTACAAGGCCAGGCTGGATGTGGCCCTGGGCAACCTGGCCTAGTGGTGACATCCCTGCCCATGGGAGGGGGGTTGGAACTAGGTGATCTTTGAGGTCCCTTCCCACCTGGGCCATTCTAGGGTTCTGTGATTAGTGTTTACTTGTATGAAAACAATTTGCTGAAGCTGGTTGTACTTCAGTTGTTGGCTTTGAAATCAGTTCCACAGTAAGAAACTACTAGGAGTAGGAATATAAGTGTTCTATAGATTTAAGATGTGGGATAACTCATTCCAGAGTAACCTAAATTTAATCACACAGTCATTACTCTGCTCAATTTCAACTAACTGTGAATCAAATGCTAAGAGATACTCAACAAGGGATTCCTAGCTGTGTTTGCACTGTTCTGTTTTAGTCAGAGGTACCTGAGGATCTAATGGGGTTTTGAATGTCTCCAGAGAGGGAGACTCCATTGCCTCACAAACAGCAATTACACATTGGTTTTTCTATTTATATATATGTAGAAGGCTAAAAGGTTCAACTGCTTAGAGAAGGATCTCAGCCACAGAGTATATAATAAGAACAGGCAAAGCTTTGGCTCTGTCTTGAGAGTTTTGCCATGTGAACAGCTGTATATGCACAGAACTTATAACAGCAGAAGAGTCTAGCACAGTGAACAGGAAATCAGAATCACAGAATATTAGGAGTTGGAAGGGACCTGGAAAGATCATCCAGTCCAGCCCCCCTGCCACAGCAGGATCACCTAGGTGAGGTCACACAGGAATAAACCAGGCAGGTTTGGAATTTCTCCAGAGCAGGAGACTCCCCAGCCTCTCTGGGAAGTTTGGGCCAGGGCTCTGCCACCTCAGCTGGGAAAAAGTATTTCCTTATGTTTACTCTAAGCCTCTTGTGCTCCAACTTGCTCCCATTGCCTCTTCTCCTAACACTGGGTAACACTAAGAAGAGCCTGGCTCCTTCTTCCTGACCCTGGCCCTTAACATATCTGTAGACATTGATGGGGTCCCCCCTCAGTCTCCTCCAGGCTAAAGAGCCCCAGCTCTCTCAGCCTGTCCTCATAGGGTAGATGCTCCACTCCCTTGATCATCTTGGTGCCCCTGCACTGGACTCTCTCCAGTAGATCCCTGAAAGCTAAATGCCAGTGTCCTTCTACTCTAATGACAAATAGCAGCATGCCTAGTTAGGAGGAGTTTGTGAAACCAGAAGCTGCCTTGGGGTACACAAGGAGTAAGCACACCCTGTACCTGCACTGGAGCACTCTAGAGGTGTGAAGATGGAATGTTCCTCTGTCAAGAACACTAAGAAAGAAAGCAGTTTCATAGTACTTCAGGAAGAAGAGGAAGCAGATGATCTCTGTAGAGTGCAGTGTTTTTTCTGAGAGGTTTTGCTTTCTGAGAAAGGCATCTTGCAGCACAGTGCGTGCTGTGAGCCCAAAGTCCATCTGCATTTGGTGGTGACCACAGGGTCAGTGAAGCTTGCAGTGGACACTCACAGTCTGCCTGGTATGGAAGCCTTGGGGCTTGTGAGACAAGCTCCAGCCTGTCTTCCACAGAGCTGCAGTAAATCAGAAGCTGTTTTCTCTCTAGGGAGCAAAGGATGCTGGCTACATTCATGCAAGAAGGTGATCAGCAGTTCCAAGAGGAGTAAAGGCAGACTGGCAGATTTCAGACAAGGTTGGAGTTACCTTTCTAATGGAATTAGAGCTGGCTGTGGGAGTGAGTCCTGTCTAGGTAGGATCTTAACCCTACTGCTCTGTCATTTCAGATCAGGTATTCCCTGTAAGAAGAGATCTCCCTTTTGTGAGGGATTAGCTCCTGTTCTATCTGCAAGGAAAACAATCTGTCCTTTCTCTGTGGCATTCTTAACATCTGTGCTTCTGACTTTTGGAGTGTAAATAGGGGAATTGTGGACTGACAGAACACATCCCACAGTTACCTCCTACTCTTAGCTGCCTTGCCTTGAAGTGTCTGACCATCCATGCCCCAAGTTGAAGCAGATGCTAACTGAAAAAGATACAGACCTGTGCATGTCAGAGATTCACAGCAGTGCACAGGATCCTGCCACAGACTACAGCTGCAGTATAGCTGACATTTCTGTAACCTGAATTTCCTCTGAAGGATTTATTCTTCTGGGAATGAAAAGTAATTTGCATTGACATGAATTTGTTTAGTTATGTCTGTGCCAAACGTTCTAGCAATTCTACATTTGCCTTCCTGCTCAGCTTTCTCATCCTTCCAACCACTTTGCTGTTCTAAACAGCCAATCCACCTAACAGTATCACCTCTGTTTCCCAGGGAACAGGGTGCCTGGATACCATGAATGCCTGCGATGACCTTGTAGTCTGTATGTTGGTGTTGAAACTAACCTTGAACACTGTCAGGGATGGGGCATCCACAGCCTCTCTGGGCAACCTGTTCCACTGCCTCCCCACCCTCTGGGTAAAGAATTTCTTCCTAAGATCCAACCTAAATCTTCCTTCCTTCACTTTGAAGCCACCCCCCTTGTCCTATTGCTTTCTACCCAGGTAAAGAGTCTCTCTCCCCATTCTGTAGGCCCCCTTTAAGAATTGGAAGGCTGCTATAGGTCTCCCTGAGGCCTCCTCTTCTCCAGGCTGAACAATCCCAACTCCCTTAGCCTGTCCTCACAGGAGGGATACTCATCTTTATGGCCTCCTCTGGACCCACTCTAACAGGTCCACATCCTTCTTATGCTGAGGACCTCAGAGCTGGCTGCAGTTCTCCAGGTGGGGCCTCACAAGGGCAGAGCAGAGGCAAAATCACCTCTCTTGACCTGCTGGTCATGCCTCTCCTGATGCAGCCCAGGACACAGCTGGCTTTCTGGGCTGCAAGTGCACACTGCTGGCTCATCTGTAGCTTTTCATCCACCATGACCCCCAAATCCTTCTCCACAGGGCTGCTCTCAAAGGCTTCATCACCTAGACTGCACTCATGCCTAGGATTACCCCAACCCAGATGCAGGACCTTACACTTGGACTTGCTGAACCTCACAGGCTTCTCGTGGGCCCACTTTTCAAGTTTATCCAAGTCCCTCTGGATGGCATCTCCTGTCCTTCTGGTGTGTCAGATGCACCACTCAGCTTGGTGTCATCTGCAAAAGTGCTGAGGGTGCACTGGATCCCCCTCCACTGTCATTAATAAAGATGTTGAAGAGCACCAGTCCAAAGACAGAGCCTTCACTCACCACTGGTCTCCACCTAGACATAGAGACATTGACTGCAACTCTCTGGCCACATCCTTTCAGGCAGCTTCTTACCCATCTAACAGTCCACCTTTCAAATCCATATCTCTCCAATTTAGAGATAAGGAAGTCATGTGGAACCTTGTCCAAAGTCTGGCAGAAATCTAGGCAGACCACATCAATTAGTCTTCCCTCACTGACTGTTGCAGTCACTCCATCAGAGAAGGGCACCAGTTTGTCAGGCACCACCTGCCCTTAGTGAATCCATGCTGGCTTTCCAGCATCACCTCTGTGTCTTGCATGTGCCTTAACATCACTTCCATGACAATTCCCTCCACGATCTCCCCAGGCACAGAGGTGATGCCCACTGCTCTGGAGTTCTCTGGGTCCTCTCTTCTGCTCCTCTCTGCTGCTCATTTTAAGAATGGGGAAGATGTTTCCCTTTTCCCAGTCTCCAGGGACTTCACCTGACCACCAGGACTTTTCAAATGTGATGGAGAGAGGTCCTGCAGCTACATCTGCCAGTTCCCTCAGGAACCTTCTTTTTTAACTAAAAGACAGATAGCCAAGACCTGAGCCACCTCTGTGTCTTCCTTACTTGAAATGAAATCCAATGTGTCCTACATTGCAGTCAGGCTGTGCAGGCTGTGAGGGAGGTGAATTCACAGCATGCTTTTAAAGTATAGTGAGAGAGAAGTAGAAAGGGGATGTGCCTCCAATATTTCTAAAGAGCCCAACCTACCTACCAAAAATGCTAAACAACCCAGAAGAGGTTCTGGAAAGACAGAAGCTGCACTAACAGACTCTTGAGTCCTTTTATTTAATATTTATTTAATAGTGCAGCCTAACACCTTAGTCTCTAGATCCTGAAAAAGACTGAAGCCAAGTGTCCAGATCCTGAAAAACACTGGTGCTAAGTACTCCTCACTGTCTGTTTTCAAAAGGCAGCAGAATAACAGAAAAGGCTAATAGAACTACTGAAAACTTACAAGAATGTGGAAGGTTGTCGCAGCAATTCAACATATTTCTGAAGTAAGGGAAGGAATGGAGCAACAGGAGAAAGAAATGAAGAGAAAGATGGTGAAGGACAGCACCCCAGTAGCCACAGTGCTGCCAGGGTTGTCATCTCCAGTGGCAGACTGGAGGCTCATAGGCAAGAAAGCCAGAGACAGAAGAAGTCAGTGGAGACTTGGAGCAGGTGCCATCCAACACTGAAGGGACAGACAGGTTCTTTTAGGCACCCTTGACAGAGTGATGATGGCACTACATGGTAGCCACAATTAAAGCTTAAGATATAATCACAATCCAGACTCAAAAATCACATCAACAGCAGGTGAGTCACTCCCTCAGTCCCCAGAGGCAGCAGAGGGTGGTGGGGTGGTCCTGGGTCTCAGTGTCCAGCAGTGGTTCAGGTCCAAGTTTCCCTTTGGGACCTGTAGCAGTTTGATCTTCTGGATAATGCTCTGTGCTGTTACAATTCCCTGCCCTGTGCCAGAGTCACCCCCAGTGCCAGGCTGGCCAAGTGCCTGGGACGTTCAAGGCCTGTAAGGAAAGAAGTACCTGGCCTGGTGCTGGAAACCTTGAGGGAGGGGAAGAAGAAACCTGTTTGGTTTGTCTTCTTGATGCACAGAACCTGATAATGAGGAAAGGGAACAGAGACATGACCTTCTCAGTCACAGAGAGGGGAAATGGTGTTAGTTCTGCTAAGCACATTATTGGGGTCTGGAGCAGGGGCTGCTGGTGACAGCAGGTAGATGCTGTTGGTGGTGTTTATGGTCCATATGGTCACCCCCCCCCGTTTTCCTCACTGGAATTCTGTGTCAGTCACAGCAGCCTGTCGTGCATGTTACCTCTATGGAAAAGAGTGTCCATCACAGCCTAACTCGATGAAAACATAGGAAACAACAGGCTCGTTTTTCAAAGCAGGTAGACAGGCATGCCCCTGGCAGGCCAAGAGACAGTCACCACACAAAACATCTTCTCAGCTCTGCAAAATGTTCTCTTGTGCTTCTCAGAGGTGATGTGGGACTGAAGCATGCACACGCTCGTCGTTCAAGGCAGGCACTGCCTGCTGCCCCCAGACTCCTGCTTGCACTTAACTGTCACCCATCTGTTTCCCCAAAGCAGAGCACTCTGCCAGCCTGCATCCACCCTTAAGACAGTTAGTTCTTCTCTGATCTGATCATAGGTTTCATCTAGCCATACTGCTAGAGGACAGGCAAAGTCTTGTGGAATAACCAAGGGATGCCAACCCCATTGGCTCCCACAGCACAGCTGTCTCTAACAAGCAGTCTTCTTCTGTTAAAACAAAGAGGTGAGGATGCCTGGGAATTTCAGACTACAAGGGTTTAGGGTAGCCTGCAATAATGCTAATGGAACTTGCAAAAGTGGTCAGACTTTAGAACACATTGAAGAAATGCACCTTTGTGTATTCAGCTCCTAGATAAACTCCTGAAAGAACTCTGAGTGTGTATGAGGTCTACAGAGAAACACAGACTGGTTTGGGTTGGAAAAGACCTTTCAAGATCATCTAGTCCAACCCACCCCTGCAGTCAGCAAGGACATTTGCAACTAAATCAGGTTGCTCAGAGCCCCAGACAACCTGACCTGGGATGGTTCCAAGGAAAGGACACCTACCACCTCTCTGAGCATCCCGGTATTCACTCTGCCCCACCATTGAGATCACTTATGGAGATATTAGGTCCATTCATGGGACATCAGAGTGGAGAAGCATTGAATTAAAGAGTTCTGATAAGAAGCCAGGTATAAAAATGGGATCTCACAAGACTAACAATAAATAGCTGATTTGACTTCTGACTTTGAGGTTAAAGCAAGATATTTGTATCAGGCAAAAAACCTTGATGATGTTGGCTTACTATGGTTTTCCTTCAGGGTCCTGTGCCACTCTAGACAATGGAGGATGAATACATGACTCTCCTTCTTCAGACCTACATGCAAGAGAGGCTTCAGCAAGTGTCCTCCAACCCATGTCAAGGCCATGAGCTCCTCACACCTGAAACCCTCAAGGCTGGAGGATCACCTGAAGGAGACAAACTCTGTCCCCTTGTCATTTCCATTGACCCTGCTCCTATTAAAGAGTTGGATAGTTAGGGAGAAGAATCATCTCCCACCAAAAGAGCCTGGCACTTCCCTTTTAAAGTCAGAGCTTTCTCACTTCAAGGGCTAAGGCAAGACAAAGAAGGGAAGGTAGAACCTTTTTGTTACAGGAGAACTAAGAGGAGGGTTAGATTTAGGACTGGGATGATTTGGGTAGGGATGAGGGAGACATATCCTCACTTGTGTCAGATTCCTGGATGATATAACTGCTGTGGGTTAACAAAGACACTGAATGCTGCACAACCAAGCTGGTTACCTGTGTATCTTCACACCTGTAGAACACCATGGTTCATCTGCTGACAGTGTGCATCTCACTTCCCTTCTCATCCTTGGGCAACCCTTGTCTTTTGTTCTTCTCTACTCTGGTAGTCCCACTCCCAGAAGGAGATGGTGAAAACTAGGTTCTGCCTGGGTGGCACAAGTGTGGTGCCTGTTCTCCTCCTCCCACAGTGTCAATCCTGAGAAGTGTGTGAAGTACCTTCTGCACTTCTCTGTCACCTGCTGAGGCGGCTTCAGTAGAGCTGTCATGGCAAATACAGTGAAGTGTCATCTGAGGGTTGATATCCTTCCTTCCCTTCCCCCCAGAAGTAACCACTTCCTCTGGGGGAGTAATTCAGAATATCTGAGTCATGAAGGGTCTGTCTCAGAATGTCATTTCCATCACACTGCTGTTTTTGTGGTTNAGAAACCTGTTGACTGACTCTGGTAGGGTCATGTCAGGTGAAACAGGTTTAACCAGCACTACTACTTAAACTTCCTCACTACTAATATTGCTACTATTAATAATAATAACAGTATAAGGAGCTGGAAATGGCTGGAGTGATACATGTACTGAAGATCTTTTCCTCCAGTGTCCTCTTGTAGTGTTCTCAGGATCTCAGCTGTCTTTTGGTATCCCAGGCCCAATATGATTATACAAACAAGCAGTGCAATCTTTGAATCCTGTCTCTGATAACTTCCCACCCAATCTTCCATTGTGATTTATCATTTTCTCTTCTAGGAAAGTGTTTCACACTTTTCCTGCCTCAGCTTCTTAACCTCTGCTCCTTATCTTGTCTCTTACCATCTCTGACCACCTTCCACTCAAGGTGTGTTCAAGTTGCTTCCTTTCTCTTTATTCTTTCAGTGTTCATGCAAAAAATGCTTGTATTTCTGCAGCAACTGTGCAGGATAACCTTACCAGAGGAGACTATTGAAGGCATAAAGTGGCAGGCAGCTATGGCTTAGCCTGCAGGGGTGAGTAGGGGTAGAGCCAGAGCTGTGGTTGAGGTGCACATGTCATGAGCATCCACCCTGCCCACAGACTTGGGGCAAGCATTCTGCAGCTAAACCTGGAAACTTCATTCAGAATCTGGAAGGTGAACTGGATACAGTTCTTTACATGTGAAAAGAGTTCTCCAGATCTCTGGGGTTTTCAAGTCTGTGCTTCTCCCTCAGCAATTGTTGTCCTGTAGTCTTGCAACCTGTGCTTTACAGATCAAACCAGCTGCTTCTGGCAGACAGAAGTCAGCATCTTACCTGCCCATGCATCTGCTCCTTGATAACTGAAGTGAAAAGGAGGAGGAAGGAGATGGAGGCAGCATTCAGCTTCTGCAGGAGCTGTCTTTTGAAAGACTCCTGAAGGCAACAGACCCTGTGGGAAACTGCATCAAACAGCACAATTACCATTTCACTGTGAGGCAAACAGGGTGTTAGATCTCCACTCAGGGGAAAGCCCTGCCAGCAAATGAAGGTGCATGCACTGCTCCTCCTCTCACTCTCTCCACGGGTGGTGGAGAAACCTCCTAACACCAGGAGCTAAGCTTAGAGCCTCTGTGTTCTCACATGCTTCAGAAAGTGAAAGAGGAGGAGTGGATATTTCCTAGTATCTTTTTAGCTTTATTTATGGGTTGGTTTTTAAATAATATGCTGCTTATTTCAGTGTTAATCCCATGGCTGTTTCCTTGCAGCTGAAGCCTGTTTTGATCACTGAAGGGACATTTCAATCCCTCAACAACGTCATGGTCCCTCTGCCAAAAAGCCATGAAAGCAGTTTCCAGAGGTGCATGCCCCCAAAACCAGATTCCAGAAACAATCCAAAAGTGCAACAGAGCAGCTCCTTTCACTGTGTCTGAAACTCATTTATGAGCATTGCCCTGGGTTTACTTCTTCATTTGGGTTTTCACCCACAAGCCTCAAATGCAGAAGCAGCAGACCAAAGGGAACTATGAGAACACAAAGAGCTGACCCAGCTGCTGCACCATGGGCGGGTGTTTGAATCTCTGTGCATGGCACTCAGAGAGAAGAAAAAAACACATAGAATTTTATCCTCTTGGGTAAAACCAGTCTCTGCAATAACTGCCTGAAATGAGCACAGTGCTTTTCTTTTTGGCTTTTACCATTGCTTTTACATTTCAGTCAATACTGAGATCTTACATTGATCTGTCACCAAACCCACAGTTAGCCTTCCCTGCAAAACTGCTTCATTAATGGGACCAGGTCTACCACAGAAATTATTCTTGTGCAGACCTTTTTCTTCACATGTGTTTAATTGTTCCCCTTCTTGCCCCTGTCAGGGTCCAGATGTGTAAGAGTAAGATGAAGCTGGCTGTATGTAATTTATTAATTGTTTTAAACTCTCCATTGTTCTGAGACTCTTTGTTCTAACTGATGAGCCAGAGCTTAAAGCCTGATGAAGTATATCTCAGTTTAATTAGTGTTTCTGGAACAGAGGAGAGGGAAAACAAAGAGAATGAAGTTGTTTCTGCCACTTGTGCTGAAATGAAGTTAGTTTACCCTTTTCCTTTGTATTAAACAATCTACAAGGCCTGCTTTTTTTTTGTATTTGGTTTTCTCCCAGGGCTGTGTGTGGTGTGACAGAGCTTAACACAGCACCTCTTTTATTTCTCATACAGTTCACTGAGGGTATCTTTCTATTTGTCCTATGGAAAGGGAAGTTTTGCTGCTCTCTTTCAAGCCCTAGTGAGCTGAGCAACCACCTGAGATCCCATCAGGTACCTTCAGCTCTTTATCAGCTCTTCTCCTCTCACCTTATTTGGAGCTTCAGTTCAGATGTGACATATGAAGCAAAAATACTAACTCAACCCTTCAGTCTTCAGTAATCACTGTCATCTCTCAGCCAATAGCTCATGTATTTGGAGCCCACAGGTAAAAACAGTAAAGCAGTTAGGTATGTCCTTAGGCTATGTGCTAAAAAAGGACAGTGAGAGATGTTCTCACTCTTCTCCCTTTTAGAGGCATAGCTTTTTGCATCAGTGATGTATCCAGATGTAGCAGTGCTCTACAAAGGCTGATGTACATGGGAAGGCTGGTAGAGCAGGTTGTTACAAATGCTCTTGAACCTAGCTCTCATTAGATCTTGGATCTGAGTGAAAAGGATGTTCACAGCTAAGAATATTGTCTGGAATAGGATGAAGATTGGGACAGTCCTGTAGTTAAAGATACTTTTTTTATGTTAAGAGATTCCACTAACAAAAGGACCAAGAAGTTTCTCCACCCAGAACACTGAAGCTTGATTTCTTGGTTGATTTTGCACAGCTCTTACAGCCACTGCAGTGCATTGTACCTCCAGGTGCACTCCTCTGGTGCCTTCCTTCCCCTCCTGCTGCCTTTTATGTAGAAATCAATGTAAAAAGAATGCAATAATGAAGTCATTAAGTCTGTAGCTAGAAAGGAGACAGAATCATGGAATCATGAAGGTCAGAAAAGACTTCTAAGATCATCAAGTCTAACCATCGACCCAGCACCACCATGCCACTAAACCATGTCCCCCAGCATCACATCTCCATGTGTTTTGAACCCCTCCAGGTTTCTCACCATAGGCAGGCTAATGCATTGAAGTCCTGAAAATGCTCCATTTTGATCCAGTTCAAACTGTCTGTGGACTTACTCCAGTAAACTCCCAAGGATGATATCCACCCTCCTCATTCTTTTTTGGGCAAAGGGAATAGTCACTGCACAGCCAGATCTCCTGTTCTGCTTCCCAGAGAGGCACCAGAAACAGCTGGATGTCCCCCTCTGCATCACCACCTCCTGCTTGGGTGCTTTAGCATCCATGGGATGGACTTTCTTATCACCAAGTGACCTTAGGTCACTCCTCAGGTGCTTCACTAGTCAAGAATCACAGAATCCTTTCACAGCATCATTAAGGCAGATGATCTAAGATCATCAAGCCCAACTGTTAACCAGCACTGCCAGGTCACCACTAAACCATGGCCCTCAGCACCACATCTCCAGGGCTTGTCAGTCCCCTCAGGGAGGGTGACACCACCACTGCCCTGAGCAGCCTGGGCCAGGCCTTGACACCCCTTTTGGGGAAGAACTTTCTTGTCTTACTCTTTTATGCCACACACTACACAGCAGCAGCACCACCACCAAAGACAATGTTCTCATCGTCTTCCTGGTTCATCTTTTCTTGTTCAACCCCCCAGAAATCACAGCACATTTCTTCCTTTGGAAAGTCCTCTGTGGATTATTTCTCTGTCACCACCAGCAGGTCTGGCTGCTGAAGGCTGGCGATAGCAACTCCCAGCAACAGCTGCTGCTCCAGCACCCACAGCAGCTGAATGTGGCTGTCAGGTCAGGAGGGTGGCAGCTGGGATCCTTCTTTGCCACCCACAAAGGAATGTGGTCACCACCCAGAACTCTGAGGTGAGCACAGGAAGAGATGTTTGGCTTTTGCTGAAAGTCTGGGGAAGGATGTCTGTGTGTCTGCCCACATCCACAGGAGGCTTGGGGTGGGCTGCTTCTGCATCAGAAGGGAAAAGAAGTGGCTTGACAGCTGGATGTGGCCACAGTGAGTGCCACACTTGAGTCCTCCTCCTGGATATTGTCAGAGGAGACAATAATCCTCTTCATGGTCAAGGAGCAAAGTCAGTTAAATGGAGAAAGAAAGGCATCTGAAACTTGAGGGCATCTGAAATGCACCCAAAACCTGAGAGCAGGTTTCAGTTGGGTGGTGCAGGAGAGGTTTGGAGTTAAGAGGTGATGGCTATTTCTCACTAACATAAAAAAACACCTCATTTTTAGCTCAGCTTGTGGTATATGTGAATGATAATATTGGGGCCTGTACCTAGGAGTGAGACACTAGAATTAGTGTGTCATTTGCTTTCCATGGTCTCCTAGGATAGTCTGTGGTTATTTTTGACCCTTTCAAACTCTCCATGCTGCTAAAAATCAGATCTTCACCTAGCAGAACCACCTGGTAGAATTGCACTCCCACTGATCCAGTGATAAATCTGCTTTCTCACATTCCCTGAAGACCACACAGAATCATGAAGTTGCTATGTCTGAGACCATTGGCTCCAACCATTCACCTAACACTGCCAGGTCACCACTAAACCATGTCTCCATGTATCACATCTACATGTTTTCTGAACACTTCCAGGGATGGTGACTCCACCACTGCCCTGGGCAGCCAACGCCTGATAACCCTTTGGGTGAAGAAATTCTTCCTAATGTCCAACCTGAACCTCTCCTGATGCAACTTGAAGCCATTTCCTCTTCCCTTAACATGCTGTGGAAGTGATATTAAAGACCAAATCTATCATTTGATCTAGTATGACCTTTATTTCTTCTCCTCCAGAGGCACTGACTTGTCTATTGCCATAATGTTCTGATGTTGGGACAAGAGAGAAAACAGCTTTGTTTTGCCTGGGTTCTTTTTTCCCTAACTAAGCATGAATGAGGATTTTAAAGCTGCAAGACAGTGCAGAGCAGTAGGCAGCACAAGTGTAAGTGACACTGAGCCAGCCAAGTGGTTACTCTGCACAGAAAGTGACATCAGCATCACATTCATCTTCCCGGCTGTCACCCAGATGTTGTTGCAAGGCACAAATCTGCACTAATACAAACAGAAATGATGAATTCCAGACTTCTGGTCTTGACATGACTTGTAAATAATGTTTGTGGAAGCAGTATAGGTCACCTACTGATAAGCATGTCCAGGAAGGTGATTGCCCCCCTCTACTCCACTCAGAGGAGGCCTCACCTGGAGCACTGTGTCCAGCTCTGGAGCCCTTAGCACAAGAAGGACATGAACCTGTTGGATAGGGTCTAGAGGAGGCAAGAAAGATGCTTAGAGGGCTGGAACAGCTCTCCTCTAGGGGAAGACTGAGAGAGTTGGTGTTGTTCAACCTGGAGAAGAGAAGGCTCTGGGAAGAGCTTAGTGCAGCTGTTCAGTACTTGAAGGGCCTGCAAGAAAGATGGAGAAGGATGTTCTGTTGAGACAGGACAAGGGCTGATGGTTTGAAACTGAAAGAGGGAGATTGAAACTAGACAAAGGAAGAGATGTTTTTACCCTAATGGTGGTGAGAGCCTGTCCCAGGTTGCCCACAGAGGTGGGGAGATGTCCCATCCATCCCTGGAACCATTCCAGGTCAGCTTGTCTGGGGTTCTGAGCAACCTGATCTGGCTGCACATGGCTTGGATGGGTGTGCTCTCCACTGGCTTAAAAACTGGCTGTCACTGCTAAGATGAGAGATGACCTAGCTCCAATGTGATGGTGAACAGAGTTAAATCCAGTTGGCAGTCACAGGTGCTGGTGTGGTCACCGGTGGTGTTCCCTGGGGCTCAGTGTTGGAGACAGCCCTATTTAATATCTTGATTGCCAGTCTGGATGAGGGGATTGATTGTGCCCTTAGCAAGTTTGCAGGTGACACCAGCTTGGGTGGAAGTGTTGATCTTCTGGAGGGTAGGAAGACTCTAGAGAGGGGTGTGGACAGTCTGGATCAGTGGGCTGAGGTCAATGGGATGAGGTTCAACAAGGCTAAGGGCCAAGTCCTGCACTTTGGCCACAACAATCCCATGCCTCCAGCTGAAAGGAGGGGGTAGCTAGGTGGGAGTTGGTCTCTTCTCCCAGGGAATGAGTGCTAGGACCAGAGGAAATGGCTTCAAGTTACACCCTGGGAGGTTCAGATTGGATATTAGGAAGAATTTCTTCCCTCAGAGGGTTCTCAGGCATTGGCCCAGGCTGCCCAGGGAGGTGCTGGAGTCACCATCCCTGGAAGGGTTCACAAAATGTGCAGATGTGGTTCTTGGGAGCATGGGAGTGTTGGTTGGGCAGCTGGACTCCCTGATCTCAGAGATCTTTTCCAACCTATGATTCTAGTCTAGGACTGGTTATTTTTCACCTTCATAACAAAACTCTATCTGTGGTCACTAGGAAAGCTGCCATAAATCAAAGGTTAATAGACTTTACCTGGGGAGGAAGCAAGCTTTGGAGATGGCTGCATCCAATGCAGACTAGTGACTGATCCCAACTGTCACCTAGTCCTACTCAATCCTGGGGAGCAAATATCTTTAGAAGAGAATACAGAGAGCTGCAGGCAGCTTGGATCTCCCCATCACTATTTCACTGATTGCTTTGCCCTTAATATTATGACTACACTATAGGCAAGACACATAAGAGGAAAGAAGCTAAAGCAAGACCTTTTAGACTGAAGAGTGTTAAGGCATGGAGGATAAAGCCCATCAGACAGCATTGTGGGTCTCCTGTTAAGAAGAATAACAGCATGACAGCTGCAAAAGTTCATGTTTAGCTGGTGGCTGTTTGATAGCCTCAGGAATGTTTCCAGTGGCATCCCTGGAGGACAAGTGTCCCATCAGAGAAATCACTACCAGAGCCCAGTATTACCTGAGGTTGATAAATAAGGAGCTGGAGCCAAAGCCTGAGAGGAAATAACAGCTGGAACGTGGAGGAAAGCTAAGGGTGCCTAAGGAAGGAACATTTTATCTCAGTAACTGCTAACTAGCACTTCACAGGGAGGAAAATGCCCCAAGGGTCAGCCACCATCTGATGAGCTGGTGGATTTTTTTTCCCTGGCTGATTACAGCAGATAATTCCAGATGTACTTGTCTTTGGAAGGAAAAGAGATGATCTGACAAACCTAGAGCTGGTTTTGACAGAGCTGCACTCAGGCAGGGAATTTAAATGCCAAGATGTTAGTGGCTGCCAGTCCTTGAACACCAGTGACATTGGAGATCAACATCAGGGTCTTGCCCTTGCTCTCTGTCCCTGGCTGTCCTGGCTTGGGTCAGAACAGAACTAATTGGTTCAGGGATTTTGCTTTTCAGCTGAAACTCCTCTGAGAAACTGCACTTTCTGAAACTAGCAGCATGTTCTCACAGCCACTGCCAGCTTCTAGCAGTGCTAAGGCCTCATGTTTAGATGTGCTACCAGGGACTGGGATGCAGAGCAAGGTCACTGCTGAATCTTGTGTCTCACGTTGGGGGGTGCAGGGTAAAGGCTGCTCCTTCAGGGAGGAGCAGACAGGATAGGTGATCCCAAACTGACTAGCTAAAGTATTCCATCCCATAGATGTCATATTTGACATATAAAGTGGGGGTCAGCTCCCCCTTGCTAGGTTGCTAGATTATTCTGGGTTGCTGGATTGCTAGATTATTCATTATATATATATATAGATATATCATTTCCACCTTTAAATAAGGTCTCTGGAAAGAAGGAAGGTGGCTACAGGCTAACTTTGGCACAGCTCCACTCTACACCTGATGAAGGATCACAGAATCATGGAACACTCTGGGTTGGAAGGAGTCTCAGAGGATGCACCTAGTCCAACCTTCTGTGGGAAAGGGAGCCTGGAGGAGATTATCTAGCACCCTGCCCAACCACATCTTGAGAACCTCCAGTGAAGGGGATTCTGGAGTCTTTCCTCATGGGACAGGATCTTCAGCCTTTTGGAACACCACAGCTTGGCTCTTCTGCACCAAGAATCATGACAAGCAAGCTTAGCACATCTCACCAGGGTGGAGGAAGGATAGTTCTGTAGCACCACAAGGGCCATCACTGGATGCAAACCTGGGCATTCAGATAGCTGTCACTATAGATGTTCCATCAGCTGAGATAGAAACCTCTGACAATTAAATGGAAGGAAACTGCCACCTTCTGTTGTCTGTAAAATTCCTAGGATGAGCTGTATGTGCTGCAACTTCAAAGTTTTCCCTGTTCCTCTCAGAACAGGTTTCTGGAGTTGCCAGCACAAGTCTCTGGGGATCCTGTTCTGTGTGGGGATGCTCACAGGCTGCCAATCTTCAGAGCAAATGTGTTGAGCAGTAACTTTGAACAAGGCAGGAAGCAAGCTACCAGCCAACATGTTCCAGACCAGCAGGAGAGCAAAAAAGGAAGGCATTCCAAAGCTGTGTGCAGAAGAGAAGACCTCCACATCCCATTCCTTCACAAGCTCAGCAGATGCTTGTGCACTCCTTGCAGGCTGCTTTGTTCATCCAGCTCCTCTCTCGTGGCTGGACTCAGCACCTGCATGAGCACTGCTGTGCTCTCTTCTGAAAGCAAGCCCTGCTGCACAGTTGTTCTGTGACCCCTCTTCTACCAGCACAAACCACCTTCTTTCCACCTCTGATGGAGAGACCTGAGCAGAATGTTATTTATTGATTTGGTTGGTTATTTGGTCATCCTGGGAAGGAAATGGAGTTTAAAAAGAGTCAAAGATGTCTGTAGTGATCTCAGATTTCAATTCTTCATCCCTCTCAAAGACAGCTTTGTAAACTGGATTAAATCATCTTAAAAAGTCCCCCAAAGTGCCCCCAAAGCATCCTGTGATGAGATGATCTTCTTTCCTTCACTTATTAAGCTCTCTGAATCCATGCCTCTCTTGCTCTGGCTCTTCCTTTTCTCCCCTACTCTAGCAGGGAGGAACTGGTTGTGTGGTGCTTAGCTGCTGGCCCATGGCCATGTCTCAGCACACAAGAGGCTTTAGCACTTGAGTTGAGCTATTTTCACTAGAGGTAATGCCACATTTCTTTCCTGATACTGTTTAGAACAGGCAGCACATCTCCAGCACTGGAACTGATAATTGCATTTTCAGCTCAGCTTCCAGCAGGAGACACTGAAAAGCATGGGTAGGATGGACCACTCCAATTGGAAGCTTCCAACCACCACATGTTGTAACAGAAGACTCCTCCAGTGGTGCCTTTGGGTGATTTCCAGCTAAGCAGCAGCAATGTCTTGGCTACAGGGCAGTAGGTGACACTGACAATTCACTTAGACAAAGGTGACTGTTGGATTTGACTGTTCCTGGGGCTTGGAGAGGGTGTGGGACACATTGGCTGTAAAGCTGCCAAGCAAAAAAGGACCTGGGGTGTTGGTCAGCTGTGGCATAAGATGGTCCAGAAGAGTGCCCAGGTGGCCAAAAAGGCCAACAGCATCCTGGCTTGGATCAGCACTGGTCTGGCAGCAGGACTAGGGCAGGGATTGTCCTCCTGGGCTGGGCACTGGGGAGGCCACACCTGGAATGCTGGGGTCAGTTTTGGGCTCCTCTCTACAAGAAGGACATTGAGGTGCTGGAGTGTGTCCAGAGAAGGGCAGTAAAGGTGGGGAAGTGTCTAGAGCACAAGGGTTGTGAGGAGCAGCTAAGGGAACTGGGCTTGGTTAGCCTGGAGGAGGCTCAGGGGAGACCTTCTGGCTCTCTGCAACTCCCTGAGAGGATCCTCTCAGAGGTCTTTTCCAGCCATAATGATTCTGTGATTCTTTGTCTCTGCTTACTGCAGAGTGGGGTGGACTAGGTGGCCTTCAGAAGTCCTTTCCAACCTAAACCACCTACTCACCTATGTTTCTATCTCCACACATCCACTGCAGCCTTCCAGAACCTGATGCAGATCTTGTTGGAATGACTGAAAAGCTGTTCCTTGACTTCAGCAGGCTTTGGATCTTGCCTCAGACATCAGCAAGAAACAGCTTGCCACCTAGATAGATCTGCTGCTGGTGCCAAGTACTGGCCCTCTCTAGACAAGGCTGGTGAAACCTTGAATTCCTGTGACCATTTGTCTTTGAGAGTTCATGCTTTGGGGATTGTGAGCTTGCATGAACCTTAGGAAGTCATATCACATCAAAGGAGAAGACATTCCTGTGGGCAAGGGTGAAACAGTTCATGTCTCTGTGTTCATTACCAAGGAGCTGTCTGGGGGCAGCACAATCAGCTCTTTGCTTTGAGAAAAAACAACAGTAACAGCTGTAAAGCAGGTCACCTATCCCCCATCTGTTCTGTAAGGAGAGCAGAAGTAGCTGTGTTCTGAAGGGAGCCAAAGCCAACAAGCAGAACTAACATCCCCCCAGCAATGCACTCCATTTTCTTGACATTTATTTCATCATCTTCTAAAAATAAATTGGGTTTGTTTGCTCCAAGAGCCTTAGGTACCTTTTAGTAACCCTGGTAGTTCCCATCTCTTGGACTCAGTATCTTCTCTTATGTAGAACTGTAACTTGCCTTTTAAATGTTTGTTTTACTATTTTATTTTCTTCTACTTTGTCTGATTTTATTGTATTTGCTCTGGTTTTATTCTTTGTACTTAGTGGAGGCCTGACTTTGTTTCCTTGCACACTTGTTACACATACACACTCTGCCTTTAACTCTCTTACCCCTTTGCTTCTTCAGCCTGGGTGAACCAGACCCTAACCTATCACACCTGTTGTTTGTAACTCTTCTGGTTCACAATCACCTTCCTATCCTGTAAACCTTGTGTTGCTTTTGTTTGCTGTAGAACTACCTAGGATATTTTCTAGACTAGCTCTGTTAGAAGAGTGGCAATGGAAAAAACCCCAAATTCCTTTCCCCCACCATGCTATTCTCCTTGTAAAACCACTTTACCAATCATCTCCTGCCTACTTTTCATACAAACTCTGATTTTGTAAGAGACTTATGTGGATAAGGACTGGGGAGGGGAGGGGGGTGTTGGCTCAGATCCTGGCTGTTGTTCTCCTGGCAGTTGTTCAGCTGCTTCTATGGCACAGGTCAGTGGTCCTGGAGTGAGCTGTAAGTCACAACTCTGGCTGTCCTCACTGCTCTGCTGTTTGGGTTCTGTCTCCAAACCCATATAGGAAGGCTTGAGTTGGAAGGTAGTGGAAAGTGCAGCTTCCCAGAGAAGCTGGGGTGAATGAATGACCCTTCTTGCCTTGGCTTCACTTGACTTTGTCTAGCAGCGTCTCAAACACAGAAGATCTGTTGTGGCACCATTATTGCTATACAGATGGTCCAGGCTACTGCATTAAACGCAACGATACTTCCACAGGGAAGCCATGGGGAAGAGGTGGGAAGTTCTTTTCTAGCCAGTTTATCCTGAAGATGTACTGAAAGGTCATTCTGAATGGTGGAAGCCTTGGAGCCAAGGCCCCAGGAAAAACAGAAGGTCAGCCTGTTGCCACTATGTCTACAGAGAACAAGTCAAGGGAATTTGTATCCCTGTAGGTGGGAAGCTGAGAGAACCTTTTCTGCTGAGAGGTTTAGGGCAGAACCAAAGTGAGAACATGACATTGTAATTCTCAGCACACACTTTGGAGAAGACATCTTCAAAGGCTTGAAAAAGATTTCCCATTCAGGAAATTGAAGAGATTTCTTTTTCCTTTCTCCTGAAATGAGTTCTATAACCTGGAGGATGGACACAAAGCTTTAGGGAGCAACGTATGCAACCCTTCAACCCCATGTAGCTTTGACATAAAGTGGCTGCCCACTGGAATTTATAAACCACTTCTGATTTAAATATTATAATTGATCATTCTGTGGCCTTTGGTTGCCTTCATGTATGCCCAAATCCAGTTGAGGTACATATTTTTGGGGAAGAAAAAAAGAAGTTCCAATTTCAGGCCCATTTTCAATGACCACAGTCTGCAGGTAAACATGTGAGGGCATCCCAAGCCTCCATCACAATGACCCCAACAAATTCTATACCCAAGGCAAAATAGTTAGCTAGGAACCAAAAGCACAGTGAGTCAAACAGGGTTTCAATCTTAATGGGAGGGTGGTTGTACTAAGTCCTTCTGGGAGCCCTAGACCATCTGCTCTCTGAAACGAAAGCCTGTGACCTGTGGCTACCCTCTGATGTCCATGCACTAGACCTCCTTCTCCTCAAATAGCATGTGTACAGCATGTGCCTTACAGTGCCTGGCATGGCATGCACCATGGCAGGCACATGAGGTCTGTGTTCTTCTCCAGGTGAACACAGTGAACACAGACATTCCCAAAGCAGCCTCCAGCAATCTGTTCTGAAAGACAGGCAAGTGAGCCATCAGTGCTGCAATGTCCTGCTAGAAATGATGGGAAGTTGAAGAGGATTAAAAAGAGAAGAACACTGATTTTTACCATCTAGGATACAATGGCAGTAAAACCCGATCCAGAGCCACCTCTGCTATCTCATTGCTCTGCTTTCAGCTCTTGTTTCTATCTTCCCTGCTAAATGAGTTCCTGCATGGCAGTCAAAGGAAGTGGGGAACCATCCCCACAGAAGACTTTGTGCTTGGTGTTAAGAATACTTCCACACAGGCTTGCTTCAGCAGCTACTGCTAATGCTTTAACTCTTTTTCAAGTGGAGATAGAAAATCTCCACAGTGACCAAAGATAAGCAGTCTTGCAAGGACCCAAAGTAGGCATTAGGCTTGATAGAATCTTCCAGAAAGGAAGCAACATAGGGAATTAGTTGATATGCTTCAAGTTACTGGATGTGCTATTGCTGGACAAAACCTAGCCAAAAATTTCCTTGTGTTTCCTGTTGAAGTGGTTTCTAGGTGTAGGGTTGCGGAACTCTGCTTTATGTCATGACCTTTCCTGCTGTATCACCTCAGAGATCTTCCATCACTCAATTTTCAGTTTAATTCAAGACAGCAGCCTGCTCTCACTCCTTTGTTACTTTCAGCCTAATACATTGAAAAAATGAGATGCTCATGTACCAGCACGGGATTAACAGAATCACAGCATTTGTGGGGTTGGAAGGGACCTCTGGAGAGCATCTAGTCCAACTCCCCTGCCACAGCAGGGTGACCTGCAGCAGCTTGCACAGGATGGTGTCCAGGTGGGGTTGGAATCTCTCCGGAGATGGAGACTCCACCCCCTCCCTGGGCAGCCTGGGCCAGGGCTCCACCACTCTCCAAGGAGAGAAGTTCCTCCTTCTGTTAAGATGGAACTTCCTCTGTTCCAGTCTGGGCCTGTTCCCTCTTGTCCTGTCCCTGGGCACGACTGAAAAAAGCCTGGCCCCAGCCCCCTGACCCCCACCCATGAAGTATTGATCNACTCTTCTTGATGCACCCCAGGATGCCATTGGCCTTCTTGGCCACAAGGAGACGTTGCTGGCTCATGGCCATCCTGCTGTCTTCGTAATCTTTATTTCTCACTGCTGCTCAGTACAGCTGGTTCAGACTGATGGAAAACATTAATAAACTCAGGTGAAATTTGCCTTGGTCACAGTGCACACTTCCTCTGTTCAAGACTCCCCCAAACCTCACACCAGAGGATGAATCACAGAATCATTAGGGTTGGAAAGGACCCTCGAGATCATCTAGTCCAATCGACAGCCCTACACTACTCTTATCCCTAAATCATCCCCATTCAAGACACACATACCCCCACGACGCCTTGCTCGGGCCCGCAGGAACAGGCCTCCAGCGAGCACAACGGCAGCACAAGGCCCTTCGGCCACCGCACTCCCGCTACGGGCTGGGAGCGTCACTTCAGCCCGCCCGGAGTGAGGGGAGCGCGTGCCCCGGCCGCGCGCGATGCGTTCCCGCTCCCTGGGCCGGCTGCGGGGTGAGCGCGGCCGTGTCGCAGCTCCGTGGCCGGGCGTGCGGGCGTGCTACGTCACTGCCGCTTCCGGCGCGGGCAGTTTGAAGAGGGTGGCGGGTGGGCCCTTTTCCCTGCCGGCCGCTATGGCGGAGCGAAGCGTCTTCCTGGTCATGCAGGAGGCGGGCGGCGGGCAGGGACCGTTGCCGTCTGAGGAGCAGCGGTGGGTAGGCGCGGAGGACGCGGGCTTGCTGCCCATGGTCTTCTTCTGCGCCGGCTGCAAGCGGCCAGTGGGCGACACGCTGAGCTGGGTGACTAACGACGAGGAGACGGGCTGCATCCTGCTGAGCAGTGAGTGTCGCTCCCTACGTCGCCCTACCTCACGTGGCGGCCGTTGATCACCTCTCACCCTCCTTCTGTGCGCAGGAGCCACCGACATTGTCTTGGTGGACGAGGAGCGGCAGTTCTCCGAGTTTCCGGGCGAGAGAGGATGGTGAGGCCTGGCTCTGAAGCCCCGCTGCTGTCCCCGGGGGTTGAGGCGGTGCTCACCTGGATCCTTCTACTCTCTCTCTCTAGAGGGAGCCGAGAGGCCCGGGGTATGGCGCTAAGGAGAAGCCTGATAGAGTCCGCCAGGTGCTGCCTAAGGCTGGTGGGCAAGTGTACCAGTGTTCCCCACGGGGCAGGGCCAGGAAGCTGGGCCCGGAGTACTTCGTTTCGGTGGTCTACACAAAGTATTTACTTATTAGTCTTGTTGAGGTCAGGCAGTCTTGGGAGCTACTGGGAATGCAGGCTGAAAAGAGGGGTGCTTATCATTACGTTATGTAGAGCAGGAATGAGTGGTCTGAAAAAGTGCTAATGGATGAACTTTTTTTGGAATAGGGGTGGGGGAAGGTATTTCTTATTCTTTTCTCCTGAATAAATGTTATGTGTGTTACTTACAGCATGACACAAGCATTATTGTGCTCTGGCTGCTCAATGACACTTGGCAACATCTACAGGTGCACTCCCAAGCATCTTGACTACAAGAAGGATTTGTTCTGTTTCAGTGTTGACTCTGTTGAAAGGTAAAGGCAGAATTTTTACTGGTAAGCCTGCTAATTAAACTTCACCCACCAGGCACTATATTGAAGGATGCTCCTGTTAATATTTGTGGTGTGCTTAGGGGTAGCTCTTTCTGCCACTTTGGAATGTTCCAGAGTGGTTTTCTGTGTTGATGTTGTTAGCACCATAGTCCTGAAGTGTGGGATGTGTCATCTGTGTAATGTTAGACAAATCCTAGGAAAAAAAAATATCGGAGTGCCTCTTGTATAAGAAATTGCATACCACTCAAGAAAATAACACTAGATACACAACACAGGAAGATTCCTTCTCATTTCAGCAAAAGAGACTACATCTGTTCTTTGCTTTAGAGACTAAAATGAGCCTGCAGTCACAGGTGGTACCAAACAGGCCTGGCTGTAAGCTATCAGAAGTAAACATTGTCAGCAGAGAATGAGGGGAGGGGCTTAAGCAGAACTTAGGGTGAGGTCTGGCCATTACTGACTGAGTCTGCTCCTTCCTTGCTAAGGTAGGGAAAAGTAAATCTTAACTCAGAGTATGTGCTTGAGGCTCTGACTTAACTCTCTTGCCATCAGAAGCTGTCTAGAAAATGGTATGCTATTGTATTGGGTTTAATTGGTTTATAGCACTTCAAAGTGGTCTTAATATTCTTCAGTATCTATATCCTGAATTAAGTCTACACACTAGAGTGCTTTCATCCAAGCTTTACTCTAGTAACCAGTGATAGGTTGTCTTTGTTTCTGTCCAGGCTAGTTTAAATGTTAAGTTCCTGTTTATTCTGCTGTATCTCTGTGGCTGTTCACCTTCCTACTATAGACAGTTGGTTTTCTGTCATTTCTCAGCTGCTGCTGCTTTGTTTTTTGCCATGGTAGTAAATTCTCTGAAACAATAGCATAGCCACAAAATGGTATTTTCTTGGGCAATAGGGGTGACATGTTTTCCCAGCTAGTGGTACATTATTCTCAATGTCTCCATAGTTTTTCACTCTAACCTGTAGCACCAGAATTCATTACTATTTCTTGGAGTTCTGACTCTCATAAAGTGGTGGTGTCATGGTAGTTCTGTGCTTAAACTATCATACAGTTTGTGTACAAGATGACCAAATATGCAGGGTGGTTTTGTTGTCATTGGAATAATGCTTCCACTTTGCCAGTGTGTTAATCAGAATCATTGAGAAGAGTGGGTGAGTCTGACATTTCTTCTTTTGCCTTCAGAGAGTAAAGGGCATGATCTAACCTGTAGTGTATCAGTTACATTCTAGGATCAGCAGAAAAGAAAGCTGCTGCTGCTGAAGAACCTGTAACTCTTGCAAATCGAGCTGTCTTGGAAGGAGAAGCACAAAGGGTAAGGTTTAACCTTATATTGTTCTGAAGGAACAAAGATTTCACCTCTGTGAAATCTTAAGATCCTTAAATAGAATGGCTGAGGCTGGAAGGGACCTTAAAGATCATCTAGTNAAGGGACCTTAAAGATCATCTAGTTCCAACCCCCCTGCCACGGGCAGGGACGCCACATGCACTAGACCAGGTCATCCAGGGCCACATCCAGCCTGGCCTTAAACACTGCCAGGGATGGGGCATCCACAACCTCTCTGGGCAACCTGTTCCAGTGTCTAACCACCCTTTGGGTAAAGAACCCCCTTCTAATCTCCAGCCTAAATTTCTCCTCCTTCAGCTTCTATATACAGTTTCTGTAAAGCAGCTTATTTCATCCAGATCAATTCTTTGAGTTTTAACATATGCTGTACTACTTCCTTGTGTTATGCAAGATTTTCAGTAACTTTTCCTTCAGTTTTAGTGGTAATCAGCATTTTCTGTGCATCAAGCACAGCATTGGACTACATTGTCAGTAATTAGAAACCTTTCTCTCGTTAATTCTGATTAACTTCCCCAGATTTTCACTTAACTTTGCTTTAACCATGTCTCTTCTGTATTTCATATAAACTGACTTGATGCTTTTACTGTAACTTTGTATTGAAATATTAGATAATAAAGTTGACATTTTGCCATACTGGAGGCTTGTGATTGCAGATAGGGAGAGTTGGAAGTAACTAGTGCAACAAAGTCAGCTCTGAAAGCTGGTGTCTGTCTAGGAAAAGCTGAATGTGTGGATCTGATGCTTACCCAAAGCTGGAGACAGAGATTGGAGAAAGAGTTAATGCTAGGGAGCATTCAAACTGTGAGAGTAGCAGGAATAGAATCAAATGGGATTGGTGATGCCACTTACACTGGTTCTTTGCATTGTCAAGTTCTGTTTATATCTGAGTATCTTTCCCTCTTTACTTCACAGATACAGACTGCAGTAAGTGCCCTGGAGACAAGGCTGATTGCTGTTGAGCTGAGGATGGCTTCTCTCTGCAGTAAATTTGGAAAGAAATTCCATGCAGGGAGGTTTAACTGATAATTACATCTGTGGAACTTGTCCTTGTAATCCTCTGGAGTCTGGGAACAGTGCAAAAGCTGTGCAAAGAACAGAGACACTGGTGGCTCATGCTGCAGTAGAACAAGCCTGAGCCTTCATCCTAGACAAGGAGTTCCTCTCTTTTCATCATGTTTCTGTAGTATATGTAAATATTTAAAAGCTTGTCTGAAAGCAAAGCATTTATCTCCTGACTTCTCTGCTCTTCAGTGTCTATTCAGCTTGGTGTGCCATCTCCTTCCTAAACCAATAAAACCTCCTGTTACATCTGAAGGAACAGCATATGTCATTTTTCTTGTCTCCATGCCCTTTGCTTGACCTGTGCTCAGGGATGGGAATGGTAGAAGGACTGTTTGAGGTGGGTAGTTTGTTTTGGGCAATCTTGCAAGCTGAAGGCTAGAATGTGATGTGAAATAAGGCTTTAAAAGCATTGGATAAAATGGCTTTCCATGCAGTATGGAAGGTTGAATATCTTACAGCTTTAAGTGGAGGAAAGTGAGCAAGGCTGGCAGCAGCACATCTTTAAGTGGCCTGGCTGTGTACTTGAGCAATGGATTTAAAATGCTAATTAAGAGCAGCTGTCGTTGCTTTAGTGCAGATATTTGTTATTTATCTTTGGTCTGTGTGCTCAACTAATTCTAAGGGTTTGTTATGTAGAGTTACAAGTAAATTTTTTAATGAAGCAAGCAGTTGTAGTATAAAAAGAGAAGACTTTTGAAGCTTTTTCTGGTTTCATTACTACAGGTTTTAATTTTTCAGAAAAAAACAGAATGAATTTCCTACTGTTCTCCACCCTTGGCAGACATTCTTCTCACTAAAGCTCCTTTCCCTACCTTTTCTGTTTACTCCTTTTGAAGTACTACTCCAGTTTTGCCTATAGTGGTGGGTTCTCCAATTCTTTCATGTTCAGCTGACTGAAATATTGTTACTTGCATGCCTGCCAAGGGAATTTGTCAATCAAATCAAATTACTTCACTGTAAGCTTTGAGGCAGTTTCTTAAGCTGGTAAGTGACATACTAGACTTCATCCTGGGTATCTGAAGAGAAATCTGCCCTTTAGAGCTTGATTGATATTTGGTTTTGGTTGGGAATGTGAACAGTTGATGCCTTGATAGGCCTACCTTTTCAGACACTGTTTTTCCACACATATGTATTTGTTTAACCTATGGATTTCTTTTTCTATTAATGGCATCTATAGGAGCAGGGGCACAAGCCCATCAGGGTCTCTGGGGTGTTTTTTGTAGAGGTGAACATGTGTTCAATTTTTTTAACCAGATTGAGACAAGACAGCATCATCTCTTGCATCTATGTTCCAACAAACCAGCAGCAAAACACAAAGGTGTGAAG
>VWZX01004550.1:0-14557 GCA_013399015.1 Galbula dea | reverse complement strand
TGGCCTGTAATAAATACCCACAACAGTATCACCCATGATAGCCCACCCCTTAATTTTCACCCACAAGCACTCAACTTGCCCCTCATCAACCCCTGGACAGAACTCAACACATTCCAGTTGCTCTCCCGCGTAAAGAGCAACTCCTCCACCACACCTTGTAGACCTGTCTTTCCTAAAAAGGACATAGCCATCCATGACCACGTTTCAATGTTAGGACAAGGGGCAATGAGAGCAAGTTAGAGCATAGGAGGTTTAGTGTTAGTATGAGGAAGAATTTTTTCACAGTAAGGGTGACGGAACACTAGAACAGGCTGCCCAAGGGGTTGTGGAGTCTCCTACTCTGGAGACTTTCAAGGCCCACCTGAACTCATTCTTGTGTGACCTTATCTAAGATGTCCTGCATTGGCAGGGGGTTGGACTTAATGATCTTTCTAGGTCACTTCCAACCCCTAACATTCTGTGATTCTATGTTTCTGTGAGAGCTGTCCAACCATGTCTCTGTAATTGCCACCAGTTCATAACCCCTTGACTGCACATGGATTTCTAACTCTTACTGTTCATTCCCCATGCTGCGTGCATTTGTATACAGGCCTTTCAGCGAGCAAGCTGAGCATGCCAACTTTACTCTAGGGGGGTCGGAGGCATTCCAGTATGTTTTAGTACTAGTTCTAGAACATTGTCCCAGTGGTGCAGACCTGGCAATAACCCCATTCCCCTTCAAATCTAGTTTAAAGCTCTTACCCCTGAGGTTCCTGTTATCAGCACTACTTTTCTCTAAAAATGACAAAATAAATGTAAACTCTGCTTCTTCATCATCCTTTCCCATATCAATATCAGCAACTGTGGTAATGCTGTAGTTGATATATGGTAAATATTGTAGGTGTGTATGTAGTGTATTGGTAAAGGCTTAACTTAGATCTCAGTTTCTTTGGTCAGGTATGCAGCCATGAAAGAATCCATTGCGCTTCACAACAGCTACTTCCTGTGCAGCTACCGCTTAATTTTTTTTTTTAATTGTGTGAGGAAAGCAAGATGACTGGACCTTTGGCAGAAGAGCTACAAACATACCCACTGCTGAGCAAGAAACTCAAGTTCTTTTGAGCATGCATAAAGTCCCTTCACCTGTAAAACCCAAACAGTCTTGTCCTGGATTTATGCTGCCTTCCAAAGTAAATCAGTGTGGACTAACAGCACCAGGACTGAGTCTTCTTTATTACCAGAAGATGTGTGAAGATCCAAGATCTTGCCCCAAGATGATTTCTGAAAACACCTGTTTTGTGGAAAGTACTGGAACAAATAAAAGGCTACTGGTATCAAAGTTAATCACAGGAACAAAAAATTCAAAAACCCCTAGCTACACCCCAAGCAGAAACAGAATAGACAGAATAACAAACAAAACATTGATTCAAAAAAATATAGTTTAATTCCAGCAAGTAAAACCTGGTGAAGTGACTGCAAAATATTACAAACAACTCAAATTTTATTGCAAACATTTTAGTACTGTTGTAGATAAGAAAAGCAAGCTTTAAGAGGATGATCAATTTAACCAGAAAATCGCTTACAAATGACCTGCTTTTGCTCCTACAGGTATCAACAGCATTTTATAGGCAAACTTAAAGGAAAACCAGATTTAAGCCTTTGAGTTCTTATTGTGTTTTTACAAAAGCATGTATGTCAAAAAAGTAATAAAAGACCAATAAAAACATGTATCCCCACTGTATGCCTTTTAGGTGTCTTCCTATGGAGGATGTCTCTCAGAGTTGCAAAAGCCTTCATTACATAAATTTGTAATCTTTTAAAACTAATCTTTCCCTGGAATTAATAACAACCAATCTGAAGTAAAACAATATAGCCCAAGAAACAGTTTGTTGTTTAGGCTTTGACGAAAGGTAGAGTTATACAGGTAGAAATGTCACACAAAATTGTCACTCCTACTAAATTTAAGAAAATGCAGCCATCCTCAGCCAGCAATACTTTCTGTAAATGTACATATGAGGCCAGTACTACATTGGATTTTTTATTCTCCTCTGTTGCCTTTGTCAGAATAAAACCATGCTAACATGCTATTAAAAATTATGTAATTTCTTATATAATTACTTGGTGCCTATGTTATGTTTCTCTTGTTTTGATATATTTTGCAATATTCACTTAAGGACATTGCTTTATCACATACCCTACTTACATAATTCTAAATTACATTACTACTGGAATTTCAGACTATGTCAACTAAGTTAATTTTTCATGACATGGTTTTATTTTATTATTTTCTATGATCAAAAGGTAGAATCAATTTAGCTTAACAGGTAAATTATTCCCTCTCTTTGCTGACAGAGGAGCAGTAAATTCATAAAATTAGAGAAACAAACAAAAATTGCATTAGAATCTCAGTCCTGGACTAGATGAGGAAAATATTTAAAATTACTGCTAATATTTCAGCATACAGATCCACACATCTGCATGTAGCAAATGTGAGTCTATGACGCAAACCCCCCAGCTTTTAAAAGACTTGTATGTATATAAAGAAGCAAATTTACCAAGTGCTTTACTACTACTTTAAAGCTTTTAAAATGTTATGCCTAAAGCCACCAGTAGCAGAGCCAATCACCTTTAGGTAGAGACAAAGGAACTAGACATACTGAAATTAAAAAAAATGCATTTCTGTTACAACCAGGACTATGTGAATGTCTATTATTATATCTACTTACATTTGCACATCGTTAAAAAAGATAGTGAAAGTTATGTAGTCCAATCAGTGTAGTTACACTTGTAATTTGTAATCCTACACATATATTCTTAAAAACATTATTTTATGCAGTCCTTAAGAAAACTATGTATTAGTAGCTGCTTTACAGCTGTTTTTCAGATTTAGTAAAGTTTCTAGTCCTGATTACTTTATAGCCTATAAGGGACTGACCATGCTGGCCCTGTTCCAGTAAATAAGCCTAAGCATACACTTAAGAAAACTCCCAAATTCATTCCATTCTGTCACATTTGGCAGATGACACCTTCCACTGCCTATTTCTTCTTGTTCTTTGCCAGAACAGGGGAGTATACCACCAACTGAAAAAACACAGGTCTTCCACACAAATCCTGACATCAGAGGGACTACATATACTCGCACGCTTTTCAAAATGAAACCACAGCCTCCTTTGTAGGGTCATACCCTTAGAAATAAAAACTTCCTTGTACCTTCCTGAAAAGTAAGCCCCTGAACTACCTTGCACCATTCTTTAGTACCCGATTCCCGCAATAATTTCTGCTCTCCTTTTTATAATATAATAGATGCTCTTTCACCTTCATTTGAAAATACTGTGTAAAGCAGCAGGTCCAGAATGACTGCTGGACTGACTGCAGTTTGATATTATAACTCAGCAATATCTGTATGAAATAACGATAAAGTGCTTTAGACTGGTTTCATAAGCAAGACGCAAATAAATACTGTGTTGTCTTATGTGATAACCCTGAAGACACATAGTCCAGACTTGACAGTATCCTCGAATTGTTACAGAAGTTAAATAATGACACTGATTTCTTACACTGGGAGTGCTTCTTTCTCTGTTATTTACTAGGGTTAGTGTCTCATAGAATCACAGACGGCAGGCCTGCTACTTACCCTCCATTAGCTGTCTGCTGGATCCAAAGACACTGATCTGGATGGGTAAAAAATGGTTCAGAGCTACTTTTGGGAATCTGCACACGAGTGGTTCCCTTAATGTGCAGAACTTGTGTTTGTTAGCTGATTCTTTCTGATTGCTGTTTGCTGAAAAGATGAACTGTCAGCACACTGTGTAGCATTGTTTCTCTTTTTGGTTAACAGGCTCAGAATTTCAGGCACTGAGTACAGCACATCTCCACAGTAGAATGCTGAAAGGTCCATCAGTTGTCAAAATTTTCCAGAGTTTGGATGACACCATTGAAATAGATCCAATGAATGTCTTTATAATGCATGGTGTAGCACTTCAGTCCTTATAAACTCCTGTTCCCAAAAAGATTTGACTATAAATGGGAAGCATCTTAGATGCTCCTATGTATGAGAAAATGAAGCACTAAGAAGCAAGAGAAGCGTGTCAACACAGTGTGGAACCCCAAAACGACTCTATGGATCATATACTGTTGCAGTACACAGAACTCCCCTAAGAACAAGCAGTATTCTATTTTTCTACAGAGTAATTATTTTATACATTAGGGATAAATCCTGTTCCTACCAAAATAAAGGCAAAACTCCCACTGAATAAAGTACAATCTGGATTTCATACTATATTTGGAACCAAACTCAAGTTCCTTGTCACGCATAGAAGAAGTATCAAACAGTCTCACAGCATGCATGATGCAGTCTATTACAACTCTGAATGACAAAAATGCAATAGCAAACAGACATTACTGTGGATCACATGACTGCTGTTTTCCTTAACTGTGATTACTGCAGACTAAAAAGGGAAAAAGAAATAACAAAGAAAACAGAACACAATAAATCCTATCACCCAGTTCACTGAATAAATGTAGATTATCACCATGTCCATATCAAATAGCCATCCACGGCTATCATCTTCAAAGTCCATGTAGTCCATCCTGTGAGCAGCATGTGGGAAATGCCTCCTGGTTACAATATCTGAGCGTCTTTGAAAATCTGTTGAAAAACAGACTTTGTTTTATTAATTGTTTATAAAAACAATTAGATTGAGTAAAAAAAATTAAAAAGTTAGACTTCTTTGCCTCAGTTATTAACAGGGTTATTTGCAGGACAAAGGGAAGCTGGAGATCTCACAACTCACTGCTAGATTTACTCTATTTCTTAGACAAGAAGATCTCTGTGAAATTGATGTTATATATATAAAACTGCCTTACATGTCTGGAAAAGAATACTGGAAAATAATTTGTTTGTTTGGATTTGGCACATTCTATTATAGTCAAGAAATGCAATCTGCTTATGTTATCCAGACCTATGAATACCTCTCTTTTGGTGCCTTCTTCCACTGAATTTGATTCAGAGATCTAGAAAGGAAATGCTTCGCATACTGTAATTAATCCCTTGGGTAATTAATTTCTGGATTACTTGAATCTACTCATATGAATTTTTCCGTACTCAAGACATATTTGTATGTGTACATACACAGTTCAATGGCTGTGTGCATATAATACCGAGTTCTTCTGTACATGAACACATCAGCAGCATGCAGGCAATTTAAGTGGGGAATACACAGTAACTAATTTTCAAGATGTCAAATAATGTTGCCTGCAAAATGTCTAGAAAAGCAATGGATTACTGTGAAAATCTGGAAAACTCATGTCCTGAAGCCTTTCCTAAGGGACTCAGTATTACATTGCATAAAAGGCACTCATTTTTATAAAACAGGATGGTTATGAATCACTGTTCTCCAGTGTTACAACTAGGTTTTGTTTTGAAATTTCCATAAGGCATGTGGCATAAGAAAAAGAACATCATGCTACGGACAAAACTATGCAGAAATCCCAAAATGTGGGATTTCTGACATATATTTCATCTGTCAAAGCAAAAAACGTATAAAAACTGCAGGCCTACAGAATCAACCACCAGGCAAATAATGCTTCTTGATGATCTATATCAGCATTTTGTACTTTTATCCAAGAATCATTTCTACTCTCTTAAATCCTACATGGATCTGGAAAAAGAACACACACAAATGAAACAGAAATCACTTAGCAATTAAAAGAAGGAAAATACCCTAGAAAAATTAAGTTCTTGTAGCAGTTACAGTTCTTAGAGATATTTATTTTGTACTGCTTTAATTTTCCATATTATTTTCAAGATCATAAATATGATAATCTCTTCCTTTTTTTTCCTCTGAGTTTTCTGACAGTTATATATAACCAAAATAAGCCCAGGATTTCAGGTTATATACTAAATACACATCCATACATAAAAGCCGTACTTGAATTCAGCATTTCTTCGGACAGTTTATTTTTGATCACTGCAATTACCACTTTTTAGGCCTTCAGGACAGAGAGGAGGCAACTTCTCATTTGCAGATTTTTTCCTTTGTTTATTACTGTAAATTATGTTCAATCAAAATTTACACTTGACAAACAGATCTGATAGTTTTACTCTGGGTAGGAAATGAAGATAATTTTATTATTATTATTATTATTATTTTCTCCATTAAAATACAGCTCACTGGATTTCAGTGAGGATTACTTATGACTGAAGTTCTTTTCATGTTTCTACCATTAGTTTGAATTCTAAAACACATTAGCAATGAAATTATGAATATTAAGTAAATAACCAAATAAAAACATGTTAAGGCAGTTGTGTCTTGCTATAGACTAATAACTCAGCTTTTACTGATTAAAACACAAACTGTAATGCTAGCTAGTATATCTTATCAAAGAATAAAGTTATTGGAAAAGAGAACAAGAGAAATCTTCAAAAATGAATGACAGAATCTATAAAGCCACATTAAATGCATGCATGCACATTTTTGCTAAATAATTATGAGATGTGTTTGCCAATTTTATGAGAAATAGTCAATGACTACTGTGCCCAGCCCCTCTCATAATTTCAAAGCAAAACTAGTGGCTTTAATGTTTTAAGCCAGTTTTGGTGGAACACTGTAAGGTAACAGTAGCACAAACACTTTCTTAAAAATGAATTCATTAATTGTCTCTACTTGTCCTAAGAAAGGGTCAATCTGACAGCACAGGTCAAAGGGAATAGAAAATTTAGGCACACCAGGGCCTCATCACACTCCTCTGTAAGAAAAGTTTGTGTGTATCTACACAAAGCATTTGGTTTACTTGCAATTCTAGCTACTTGGCAACATCTGTAATTCCTTCAAAGGAACTAATGAATCTTGGAGCCATGCCACTGTCTTTGAAAAAATTCATATTCCACTTTAGCTACTACTGACTCTAAAAATTCCTACTTCCCATATGAGCAAACAAAAGAAATATTAATTCCTCCAGAGAATGAAAAGCAGAAAGCACAAGACCACATCTTGAGAAAGTTGGCACATTTTTTCTGAACTGGAAGTTTTCTGACGCTGGCAGTACTTAACCAGTTTTTAGGAAGCTGCGCAAAGTTTTATGGGAAGAAATGTCTGAAAAGCCTTCCTACAGGTTCAACAGAAAATTAAATTTTTGCAAAGAAAAGTTACTTGAAAGGTTATAAAGAAAGAAACTAATTTTTTTAAGAAAAAGTTTACAAACTGTTAAAAAGTCCTTCCCTTAATCCTTCACTAAATGTTGACATAATGGTGGTTATCTCTGACTTTTTCTGACTACATTTCAATCATCCATCTTTATCTATTCAACTAAGATTTTCACCAGAAGTCTCCTGACATTACTCTGCTGTTGGCTCATTTCTTGCTTCTATGAGAAGGTATGCTTAATCTGGCTCTGACCTCATAAAAATACAATCACCTTTTCTTGCTTATTTTTCTCACAAATCATCTTGAGTGCTTTCATGCTTCCTCTTTTGTCTGTCATGAAATTTAAATTTGAGATGTTGTTTTTTACTTTTAGGGGTCTCCAAATCTCTGCATTGCCTAAAAAAATGTTGCCTCACTTTTTTTATAATTATGCTATGCAAGTACATACTCCTCCAGAAATCTTAGCAGTTTTCTGCTATATGTTCTAGGATCAAACTGACCTTGTGTTCATGTACAAATTTTGAAATGGTATAGATCTATCGCTGTCACTAGTACAAATATATGAAACAATAGGTAGTAGAAACAATGCATGTATTTGTCCTATTTTCTTCTCTACTAATTCACTGATTGTAATGAAGCCACCTGGTATCTCTACAATGTATTCTCAGCCAAAAATTCTTTGTCATTGTCCTGGTTTGAGTTAGAACAGAACTATTTCTTTCCAGTGATTTACTTTTTAGCAAAGTTTCTTCTAAGTAACTGCACTTTATGAAATTAATGGCATGTTTCTGCAGACAGTTTCTTTTTCTAGTAGTGATAACACTTCACGTGTCTAGTTAGAACCAAGGATTGGTATGCAGACATCTAAAACACCTTTAATGAAAATCATAACAATAAAATGAAATATATACAAATATATACAAAACCAATCTTGTGTACCATGTTGGAGGTGTAGTAAGTAAAAGGCTGCACCTGCAGGGAGGAGGAGACAGGACAAGTGACCCCAAACTGACCAACTAGTTATTCCATTCCATATACACTATATTCAGAATAAAGCTGAGGAATCATGAGGGTCAAGCTCTCTTTTTCAATGGCCGGTGTCCGAGGAGGGCTCTGTCTGTTCTGCCTTCCATCCCAGTCTGTGCAGTTCCAGAATCCATCTCCTGAGTCGGGTTCCCATCTGCCTTTGAGTCCCGTCTGGGAATTCCCCTTTGCCTGCTACAGCTCTAGTGGTGACGGTGATGTAATTCCCATCGTGGCAGGAGGAGGTAGGGGGTTGGGTTTGACACTGTTTTCATCTGGATTTGTATGAATTTAATTTTTTTTGGTTTTATTTTCATCAAAGCTGATGTTTTAGTTTTCTAATCCATACGTCTCTCTCCCTTTTCTGTTTCTCTTCCCCTTTGAGAAGGGAGATGGGTTATTAGAGTATGTCTGTCACTCATTTTGTGGCCAGCCCAGCCTTAAATCTCAATGGTTATTCTTATAGAAAATGGAGTTTCTATAAGGCATCAAATCAAAGGACTGAACAGGAGGCAAACCTAACTTTCAAGTTTAGCTGTATTTACACCAGCAGATTTGAGACTTTTTAGGGGCTCCTTCAGTTCACACTGCTCTCCTATGCTGTGCATTTCACTGCTAAGTGAACTGGGGGAGAGTGCTGGGGAAGTATGTCTGACATAAAGTTTGCTAAACGTAATTAGTTCACAGTTAGTCAGAATATAACCAATTTTACTGATCACTGCTTAGCGGCCATGATCTATCTCTTTGCCACTCTACTTGGCATAGCTGGCAAGGATCATTCCTCACTTCCACCAAAATGCATAGAATGATATTTGCTAATTCCTGCTAACGATGAATACAGAAGGCATCACGGCTCCACTTTTTGACAGAGGCTTGTCATAACTTGAACCAGTCTCAGTATAATTTTGCACAAAACATAAAAAATTAAGACCAACATACATTTTATGTTTTAAACAGGTTCTATAATGAAAAACTACCACTTCAAAAAGCTAGTAATTCAAAGATTACCTAGGGTGATTGAACTAGGATTATGTACTGTTCCCAATTGTCTTTAGAGGGTAAATAATAAATATTCATGTAACCTTATCTGAAAAATAGATAAAATCCTTTTACAATGCTAAAACTGTTATGAATGTTAAAATTGCAAGGAAAGACAACACTGTCATCAAACTGTAGGATACCTCATAAGAACAGGCATATTAAGAGTAGATTAAAGGTCTCCCCATCCTTTCTATCATCCCTTCTCTGACAAGGTCAAACAATGAGGAATTGGTGAATGGCAAATTAAAAACATCAGAACATTGCTACTATATTGCAATATTTTTCCTGGTATTCTCTCTCAGCTCCCAGGGACTTGCACTTCAATGATCTCCAGAGGATATGTAGTACTGTTTAGTTTAATACACTTAATTTTTCTTCCAAGAATCTGCCATTATTTGAACCCCTGCTCTAGGCTAATGATAATTTCATTTATTGTCCTGTAGTTCTTTTATTATGAGACAGTGAATAACAGAAGCCCATTCACTTCTGTCATACCCCTCATGATTTTAATAACCTCTATCATCCCCCTTATTTAGTTTCCTTGTGTTTTGGCTGAAGCATTCTAATTTATTTATATATTCCTCATCAGGAAGTAATTTAAAACTGACATTCTTATTTATCTTCTCTGTAATTTTTCCAGGTCACTACCTCCTTTTGTAATTAAGGAAAACAATGTAAACATTGCTGAAAATCAGTCAATACCATGACAGTCTTCTGCCAGTGCTTGCACTTGCCTTTCATTTTTATTATCTCAAATATTTCAGTACTGTAATAAATGTTATCATGCTCACTTCTAGTAAAAAATATGCTGAATATTACAAAAAAGAATTGTCTTTAAAAACTTTTGGAATTTGTAAGCTGCAGGGTGAAAAGCATGATACCTCTAATTCCCCTACAAGTTCATTTGGGTCCCTCTGGTATAACTGTGGAACCAAGGCTGTGTAAGACGTCTTAAAATGTTCTTAGTTTGTCTAACTGGCCAGTATGAACACTTGGTTCCCTAAGCAAAATTAAAGATGATAATCTAATGTCCATTCAGTGACATATCAGGAAATATACAGGGAAAGGCTTCAGTATACTTTTTTTTGGCTTTGCCATTTTATCACAATCCTTGTGTTGCATAATTATAGCTAACAATATTCCTGGTACAGCTGATGCTGAGAATTTTGTCTTATAGTATCATGGTTAAATGTGAACAAGCTATCCTGGTGACACATACAGACTACCTAGAGTTTGATTCTCTTCAAAGCACTGACGATCCAATAAGGACAAGCAAGCAGCCATAAGTTCTGATATGTATATCACTATCCTACACAGGCTAGCTCTGGATGCTGTGAAAAGGCAACAAAATATCTTTTCCAACGAGACTGTGGCTCTTAAGTCTCTCAAGCACAGCCCCTGAAGAACAGCTAAAAAGATAAACAAGGCTAGTGATACTTACACAATGGTTTGTAGTAATGCTATCAGCAAAACAGCAGGAACAGAAAGTGGCAGTGCTAACAGGGCTGAAGCTTAAGACAACTCTATGACATTAACTGTTGTACCTTAAAATTCCCCTTCCATTTCATTTTTTCTTTCATATTTAGTTCTGCTTGATGAGGTGCAGAAGTGAAGGCCTGAAGGCTCATCGGACAACAGCTGGTTCATGGGACCCAAGTGGGACCTTGAAATCAAGAAATCAGTTGTGTTTCTTACCAGTGACCTGTTGGAGCTAAAAGGACTTATGGGCAAAGAAAATGGGTGCAAGTGTTAGGGTCCAAATGTCGACAAACCAGCAAAATGACAAATTTGCCATCAGTGCAGCCAAGTAGATACACTGGACAAGCAGTGCTTGGAATCTGTGGTTTTTGTATTAATGTACTATAACATAACAGATGCTCAAAGACAACACTTCCCTGTAGTGTGTCTCCTTTAGGGAGAAAATTCACTTACTGAGAAGACTGTAGACTCTAAATGTATCTTGTAAGAAATGCATATGTGCAAATTAGCTTTTTGTAATTCCACAAGCTACACTGAAGAATCTGATGGATACTGGCTGAAAAAGGAAAGCCTTCTGGTAAATGAGTGTTTCATGGTCCCACAGCTGCAGTTTTGAGCAGTATGACAAAGGAACAAAGAAAGAAATAAGGAAGTAAGAAAAATTGAAATAAGGAATGATGGAGTAGTAAGACTTGGGAAAAACAGCTCTATATAAGGATTATTCTGAGAGACTTATTATATTCCAGCATTATTCCCTAATACCAATGCTGCACCTTATATTTTCAGTAATGCCAATCTTGTTTCTCTTATCAGTAGATCACAGCATCAGAATCATAAAAATCAGTATGTCTTTTTTCTTCTTTTTAAATAGAGAAGTATGAACTTAAAATGTAGTTGAGGTAATTTTGTAGATGTAAATTTTCACAGCTGTTAACATTACTGCTCTATTGCCTAACTAGAATCACAGTAACAAGAATCCTGAATCAAGAAAATAGATTTTAAAGTGCTGTGCCCCAATTTTAAAAGACAGATACAAAAAATGTATCAATGAATTTTATTAAAAGCTTTCACAACATTTCTTAAAAAAAAATGTAGGAAATTGTACTCCCTTTTCTCTAAAGTAAATGATTACACAAAAGGACACAGCAGATGTGACCTGCTGCATTGGTGGGAATTTCCACTGCTATTAGCAGGCATTGAAA
Organism: Galbula dea; assembly: GCA_013399015.1. NCBI lineage: Eukaryota > Metazoa > Chordata > Aves > Piciformes > Galbulidae > Galbula > Galbula dea. The sequence goes on along the minus strand of VWZX01004550.1, from coordinate 2,688 downwards.
ATACTGCATCTTCCAATCATTAGCTGATGCAGAAGTCAATAGCTTTTCATTGAGTCACTGAACAGCTAAGATCAGTAAAAAGCTAACACATATTTCATTGCATGTGACACTGGGTTCATGTTGTCTAGATTAAGCGTTCTTTAAAAAAAACAATTATTTACTTCAATTTAATCATCACATTTTAAATATAAAATAAAAACAGTTGGAGGGAACTTCCTGTTAGCCTGGGGATAACTGTTAACTTGAAATACTTAACAAAGGCTGTAACTCAGAGGTTTCATAATCCTCCTCTCTCATTCTGAACTCCTAGATATGCACTACAATCTTTCTCCATATGCAGACACCCGGCATCCTTCTACAATGTCACCATCGCTATCTTGACTACTCTATCCTGTATCTATCCTGTATTCCTCTTGGAAGGGACCTTGAAAGATCATCTAGTCCAACCCCCCTGCCACAGCAGGATTCCCTAGACCAGGTCACACCATAGTGCGTCCAAATGGGTTTTGAATATCTCCAGAGAAAGAGACTCCACAACCTCTCTGGGCAGTCTGTTCCAGTGCTCCTGTATTCCTGTATTCCTCTTGGAAGGGACCTTGAAAGATCATCTAGTCCAACCCCCCTGCCACAGCAGGATTCCCTAGACCAGGTCACACCATAGTGCGTCCAAATGGGTTTTGAATATCTCCAGAGAAGGAGACTCCACAATCTCTCTGGGCAGTCTGTTCCAGTGCTCCTGCACCCTCACTGGGGAAAAAATTTTTCTTGTATTCACATGGAACCTCCAATCATCTTGGTGGCTCTGTGCTGGACTCTTTCAAGCAGTTCCCTACCCTTCTTCAAGTGAGGAGCCCAGAACTGGACACAATATTCCAGATGGGGCCTCACCAGGGTAGAGTAAAGGGGGAGAAGAACCTCTCTTGACCTACTAGCCACACCCCTTCTAATACACCCCAGAATCCCATTGGCCCTCCTGGCCACATATATAAAGCTGAGGGTCAGTTCCCTCTTCTCCCTCTTCTGTTGCTCTTACTCTCTTCATCAATGGCCAGCATCTGAAGAGAACTCTGTCTGTTCTGCCTTCGATCCCAATCCATATGTTCCTGAATTCAGTTCCAGCATCCAGCCTGAGGCTGATTACCATCTGCTGCTGAGGCCTTCTGGTGCAGAAGGTGATGGTGACACAGTTGCTGGTGACACAGTTGCCATGAAGGTGGGGGTTTGGGTTCAGTATTGTTTTTGTATGTATTTGCATATATTTCATTTTAGTATTATTATTTCATTAAAGTAGTTCTAGGGTTTTTTCCATTCACAACTCTGTGTCTCTCTTTCTCTCTCTCTCTCTCTTATTCTCTTTTCTTTCCTGGGGGGAGAAATGAGGGTAACAGAGAGTGTCCGTCACCGGGTTGGTAGTCGGCCCAGTCCTGACCCTCGACACTAAAGTATTACAATAAACCAATAAGCTCAGCAACAACATCCATACTACATTAACTGCTGCTAAAAAAACAATTACTTGTCTTTGTTTTTCCTGTCAACAGCTTCCCTTCTGAGTAATACTGAGGATGACAGGGCTAGGGGGAATGGATATAAACCAGAGGAGGGTAGACTTAGATTAGACTTTAGGAGGAAGTTCTTCACCATGAGGGTGGTGAGACTGTGGAACAGGTTGCCCAGAGAGGATGTGGAAGCCCCATCCCTGGAAGTTTTTAAGGCAAGGCTAGATGGGGCTCTGGGCAACCTAATCTAGTGAAAGGTGTCCCTGTCAGTCAGGGGGGTTGGAAATAGATGATCTTTAAGGTCCCTTCCAACTCTGATAATTCCACTATTCTATGATCCACTTGTCAGAGACTTCTCAAGTCTGCTCATTTTTGACAGCCAGGAGCATTTCTTGTTATTTTCAGTACCAAATTATGATCTCATGTGACACAATTTTATAAGTGGAGGATCATAATTTATGAAATTGAACCTGAAGAAAGGGCAGCATAGCCTCACAAAAGGAATATAAAAATGATATCCTGTTTTATTTTTCCCGCATACTTTTAGAACCAAATATATCTTCTGACAAGACTCAGTACTGCAGAATGTAACTATGTAAGTGTAGATGGGGCCTGGTGAAGAAAGACCATTAGACTGAAAACATGGAAATATGGGTAAAGACTGAATCACACATTTCAGCGGTCTAACCACAATGTTTTTCAGCTAACAACCAGTTAGCAACAATGAAAACAGATTAAGTGTTAAAGTAGCAAAAAGAGGACTATGATTTCTTCATGTAATCACAGAATATTAGGAGTTGGAAGGGACCTCGAAAGATCATCTAGTCCAAGCCCCCTGCCACAGCAGGATTCCCTAGACCAGGTCACACAGAAGCGAGTCCAGACAGGTTTTGAATATCTCCACTGAAGAAGACTCCACAACCTCTGTGGGCAGTCTGTTCCAGTGCTCTGTCACCCTCACTGTGAAAAAATTTCTACTTATATTCACACGGAATCTCCTATGCTTCAGCTTACAGCCATTGCCCCTTGTCTTGTCACTGGACTTCACCGAGAAGAGCCTGACCCCATCCTCCCGACACACACCCTTCACATATTTAAAAGCATAGATGAGGTAATCCCTTAGCCTCCTTTTCTCCAAGCTCAAGAGACCCAGGCCCCTCAGCCTTTCCTCATAAGGAAGATGTTCCAGCTC
>VWZX01004547.1:16182-140829 GCA_013399015.1 Galbula dea | reverse complement strand
ATATAGTTTGGACGCGTTTGTCTTTTGCTCCTGGATTATTTTCAGCGAGCTCCCACACCACAGGGGGAGGGCGGGAGGGTGGAGAGGAAGAATGGAGCACAAACAGAATTTCTGTCCTAATCTTCTGGGAATGTTCTGAAGTTTCCTCATCCTTGAATTTGTCTAATGGTTACTTGTAGGAGTCAGATATGTTCGTCATTTTTGCAGGAAGCTCAGTGTAGCAGTAGAGATCATTGTGTGCAAAATTCCAGGCTGGTCTATGCTTTTTAAGCAGCGGTAGGAATTAGTTCCGGACTGCAGTTCTCCTCTCAAAATGGCTAGACTGTGCTCTTAGCTTTGTGTGCATGGTTCCTTTTTACTTCAGAGAGCAGGATTTGACTTCATGAGTCTAAGCTGTGTGTCATACTGATGGCTCTTCTGTTCTGTTGGTTGGATTTTTACTGTTAAGAGCATACACGAATACTTTAAAAATGTCAGTTTACCCATGCTAATTGACAGTATGTAAAGCAGCATTTACAGTCCTAGATTCCCATCTGGTGAATTGGTACGGGATTTCAAAAGGTAAAATTCTCCCTATTTATAACAATATTCCTTTTCTGTTCATTCTGATGCTTCCACTGCTGCATTTAGGAAAGCTTTCTAGTGAAAAAAAGTGGTTCTGGCTGCAAAACACAGAAGCCAACAGTATGAGAACAGAAGTTGCCACCATTTATGCCAACACAATAGAGCTGACGCTGGGGCTTTGCACATACCTGTGTGATCTCATGTAATCTCTGAACTGTGATGCTGCTAGCTATTTAAAAACAGCAATAAGCATCTCTAACCAGAGTGTGAGGGCTTGCCTGCTACCGTAATGATCTTTTCAAGCTTAATTCTGCTCCATGTAGCAAAGGATATTTACATGGATGAGGAAGAGTAGAGAACTGTACAGAAGTTAGATCTGTATATTCTTAAATATACAATCTAGTATCTGAACCAAAAAAAAAGCTTTTTAAAAAGACTGGATCACTGCAATGCAGTTCACTTTGAACTTTCCATTCCTGATGGATTTAAAGGTTTCTGCCATGTGTATAAAACTAAATTACTTTTAGCTAGCAGGGGTATTAGAAGAGTCCCTTTCCCCATCCGCCCCCTTTTCTTTTGTCACCGGAGTGTCCTAACTGATGCAGCTATGTTCATTTCGTTGATGATTCAGGGGGATCTTGGAGATTCTTGTCCAAGATCCAGAAGGCAGCAACTTTAAAATCTACATATGCTTTGGTTTATGACCTGAGCATATGGGATTTGCATTTGCACTCAAGTGGCAGAACCCCTTGTCTCTTCCCCCACCCACCATGTTTTTGCTGTGTTCATCTCTAACTCTCCACCTTCCTGTTTTACTGAATATTTAGACCAGTCACCCCTAAAAACTTCAAAACTAGTGAACTGCAAGCAGGGAAACTAACAAATGTCCGTCCACCGTTTCTAATGTGTTTTTGATTTTTTTATGTTTTATTTTTTTAAAACTAAGCTTGAACCAAAGTCAATTTCTAGCAAGCTGCTGTACTAATGGACTAGTTTGTATAAGTGCAGTTCAGATGCAGAGAGGCGATAGATGCTACTGACAATTTCTTTTTCATTCGTCTTGTTTTTATTAATTTTATATAAAAGTTGCTGCTTGTTTTTTAATCTTTTTTTTTTGTTTGTAATTTGTGTTATCCTTGGGCAAACTCTTAACTTGATTTTAATTTGTTTTCTTTTATTTGATGTGTAAATACAATGGCAACGTCAGGGGAGTGTTAATCCAACAGGTCCCGCCCTTATCCCACCAGTATGGATAAATCTAAGTATTTTTGATGTGTTTCCATGTGTTTCCACCATTTCAGGTGGTGCAGGAGACTTTTAGGCTTATGAATAGTACTGCAGAAATGGAAATGGCCCACAGCTTCCAAGCAGTAAAAGTTATAGCTGGGTGAGCTTCAGGGAGACTGGAAAAAAGTAGAAAAGGAAATGCTGGTACTTAGTATGTTGGTCTGGAGGCCATAGCACAGACTACAGTTTCTACCAAAGGAATGCAAGGCCTTGGGACTTGTGTTGAGTGAAGTAAGAGGACGGGGAAAACTGCAGTTATAACATTCATTCCTGACTCTGAAAGTCCCTGCCTACTTTCATGCCCGTGCAAAAATTGATTTATCAGGAAGCTGTCTTTGTTGAAGGGGGGGATACTACCGGCGTTTTCTCCGATATATCCTTTACTCCCTAAGGGTTTTGTGGTGGAGGGGCATGGTCCTTGCATAATTCTAGGAAACACAAAGAAAGGTGGGCCTTAAATCAGTGGAAAATCCTCTCCACGGTTCAAAGAGACTGTGCCATTAGCTGTCTGAATGAGTTTTCATGTCCCATTCTTGCTGGTTTGTGGTTGGGAGAGGGTCTTGCTGAGTACATATCTGGAACACTAATGCAGCTTGGATGGTTTATTTATTATAAAAAACTGCTTTTTTTCCTGACTACCTTTGCATTGGTCACATGGCTTTGGTGTGAGCACCTTATACCCCCTTACCCTCCTCCTCTCTACCCCATCACCTCTCTGGGGCCCAGATTCCAGGAGTTTCTTAGCAAGTCTTTTTCTGTGAGAAACTGGAAACTCAAGAATAGCCACATACCCAGAAAGGGCTTGGTTGTGCTTGCAGAAGCTGATGTAATACCCAAACAGCACATATCCCATGGCATCCATCACCAGTGTGCTCAGATTCATTGTCCTAAACTATCCCAATGACTGACTCTCACTCTGGAGCCTGCTTTTCATCCCTAGCAGTGTTATGTCTCTTGGATACTGGCTACCTCCAGTATCTAGGTGAAAATCAGAAATCAGGTTGGCAGTAGGTGTACATCGGCCTAGTTAGAGCACATCTGCTCCCTCAGAACATGAAAAGAATGTGAGATCATGTACTAGAATTCAGAAGAAGCTTCTTTTTAAATCAATGCTGACAATGATGCTGACAGAATTTTTTTGTCTTTTTTTTCAGATGCATCACAATTGTATGCATATCTAGTAAATATAATAGGAAAGAATTTCACAGTGTCTTAAAAAAGGATAATAGCATCTGTTTTTCAGAGCTCCATGTCTCCCTATTTAAAGAGTGTGGGTTGCTTTTCATAACTGCAAGCATGCCAAAGAAAATATTCAGGAAAAGAGAAGGTGAAAAACTCTGTCATTATAGCCAAGGAAAGTTGGCTCTTGAAAAGCAAGAGATTTACAGTCACACATATACAAATGTTCCCTGAAGTTCACGAACAATTTACAAAGTGGCTTCAGGATGAGGGCTTGTAGGCTTGTGATGACATTTTTTCTGATGTTAAGAAAACCTATTCCACTTGATCTCCTCAGAGCACACTCTCCATACTCGCCACAGAATCACGAACAGCACATAGAAAATACATGTGGATATGGCTGCTTACAAAGAGTCACAGTTGTCTATTTGAATTTCCTTAAGAGGATTTATTTTGTTTCTCAGTCTATTTGTTAGTCTTAAGTGCATTTTTATCATGTAGTTCTGAGATGGTTTGTATGTGTTTGTGCTCTAAAAATCACAAGGGAGATACCATGCTTATTATGTGTACAAGTACCTGATTTTTAAGAGAAATTTTTTCCCAGTCCATAGGCTAGTGCCCCTTCAGTTCACCTTTTTGTTTTTCCTTGGGTAACTTGTGATGATGACACATCATTGCTCTGCAGCTTCCTAAGATCCTCTGTTTCATTAAATAGTTGTCGAAACGCACGTTAAATTGGATTTTAAAAGTCAGTGTAGTATGAATGGAAAGCCTGTGCTCAGCAGAACCAGCAAGGAGAAACACTTGAAAATTAGCTGGATCTTCATGTAGGAATGTGCTGCTGCTGTTGCTCAGTGATTTTGTTTGAGTGCTACTGAGGTTATCTTGTAAGAGGAAACTAAAAATATCAGAACATAAGGAGGAAGACATATATTCTGATGGCTTATGTTACAGACTTTTAGGACATCAGAAGCTTTAAGTTTGAATTTTGTCTTTAACAGGCTGACAAAGAGATTTTCCATGGAAACAGTGTAGCTAGCTGGGGATGTATTTGGGAGTTACAGCTGGGGTTTTTGCACCTCTTAGGTTAATCAGGGGAATGCCATCACTGAGCAAAGAAGATATCTGCTGATCTTAACGCACATGAACAAATGTTCTCTCACACTATGATAGCTTTTAATGTGAGCAAGAGCAATCCACTGCCTCTGCTTTTGCCCCTTAATTTTACACAGAGCATTAAATGTAGACAAAAATTGTATACTTCCGATCCTTTGGTATCTTGCCAAAATCTCTCTCTTCTTTTTTCTTTTCTTTTTCTTTTTTTTTCTTTTAATAAAGCATAGAAATAACCAGTTTTGCTCAGGGGTCAGTAAGAGTATGGCTGTTACCAAAAAATGTTAGAGAAAATTCTCTGTGTGCATCCATGCCAACAGTTGTGTGAGTAGTGGAAAATGCTGTTTTCTTTGGGTTTTTTCACTTCTCTTGGAACCATAACCTAATGTTTTGGTTCATTCTAATGTTTAAATGTCACCTCTGTAAGCCTTGCAGTGTGCTTTGGCTGAGCATGTTTCTGCAGCTCAGTTACTGAAGACAGCAGTGTTAATTCCTTAACTGTGCAGAGCAGCATGCTTTAAAAGAGAAATGCCCTCTTTGTAACAAATGGAACAGAACACCCATTACAGCTGGAACCATACTGAAGATACTAAGTTTAAAGTGTAGTTCCATTTATTGCCACTTTTAAGAGTCACTGTTCCCTATTCCTGTTCTCCGTGATGTTTATCCACAGGGCCTGGGTATGCACCTATTGCATGTAGACCTGACTGGTGCCTATGATAGTGTTACCAAAGGAGTAAGCGAGCCTGCTGCCCCCCACTGGGTTTATGGTTGTCAGTCCTCACACAGCCAACTCAAATTCCTTTGTATTTTTGCAATCAATACCTCCTACTTCTCCCTCCTTTTCCAAAATACTATAGCAATACAGAATTCAAGACACATATCTTGCAGAAGTTCTACCCTTTTCTGTCATTAAGTCTCACTCCTGTTGCTGCTCATGAGTCTTTCTCTTCTTTCCAGCAGGGATACCCCTAAAATAGCTAAAGATTTTTGACAGTGGAGGTTTTGTCATAAAGTTATTGACTCACTGTTTGCAGTTTCTTACAATTTTCTTATCTTTGGCTTTGTGATCTGAAAGGTACCTGGTTCCCTGTGTGTCAGCACAAGTAGTTTCAGTACTTTTGGAGCGATGCAAAGAAGTGATTCCCATGTTTGTGTATCTTCACAGATGAAAACGCAGAGTAATGCGTACAAAAGAACTTGCTAAGTTTTCAACGTGTTTATCTTCATGGGATCTGTCTGCCACTTCTCCCAGGTCACTCCTAGTGGGTACACTCTCTGAGCTTTTACTGCCATGGGATGCTGTTAGAAGGGTGTTAGAAAAATTGCACTGGAGTTACAAGTAGTTAAACTGTGGGAAGACACCTTTTAATTGAGTAGAAAAATAAGGTCAGCATGAAGAATGTAGCAGGTACTTTTTCTGACCAAGTTCCTAAAACTGAAGGAACTACTGGGTTTTGTCTTGGGGCTGCTTTTAGTTCTGTCTGCAATACCCTGCTAAGAACCATCTGTAACTGGAACAATCTGGGCCCCCTCACTCCCTCCCCCTTTCCCTCTCCCTCCTTGTTCCTTCCCCTGTCTTCCCTCAGCAAAAGGTAGCACCATACAGCTCTGAGAACAATACTTGTGGGTAGCAGCTGGCTTCTGGCACCTTCATAAAATACCTCAGCATAGCTTAGCATGGTCGCAGAACTGGTTTTAAACTGAAAAAATCAGAAGAGAAAAGCAAACTTTATAAATAGTGGAGATAATTCTAGCTGTAGAGTTTAGTTGAACTGATGTTTATTATGAATGATAAACATGATTATGCTGTATGTATTTGAGATCCTGTTTATAGGTTACAACTTTATAGGGTCGGGTGGGGGTGGGTGGATGTTGGGGCAGAGAAGGGGGTTGACTGTGTTAGAAGGAAAATGTTTGCTCATGAATTTTTTTCCTCGTATCTGTCTTGCCAAAGGAAACATTTTGTCGCTCCTGGGTTTGGGATTGTTGTTTGGTTGGTTTATCTGTGGTCTAATCTGCAGCACAGCACGTGGTGGCATGCAGGTTACTGATTGGGTTGCTGTTCAGGGTCCTTTCGAGTGTGCGCACACTTCCCTCCTTCTTGGCCTTTCCTTACCCTTCGCTGAGATCTAAAGATGAGGCGACGTATATCTGGGAGGCTCAGAGGAAAGTTGATGACTGTACTGGGTTAGAATCAACCTAGCTGGTGTAAATCCATTTCCGTTAGTTGAGTTGCTCCAGAGCTGAACTGGGTCCGTTGTGTTTAACTTCAGGGAGGGAGAAGAATGGTTGTCGCATCTTAATCTATCTGGGAGAGCAAAAGTGAAACAGGTTCCTTTTATCCCCTTTGTCTTGTTACTGAATGTAGGGCTTGTAGTGCTTGAAATAGATGGAAAACTTTTTAAACACTTCCTTTTTTAATAGCAATGCTAATCCTGTCTAGACCAAAAACTATGAAAGTAAAAACCAAACTGAGAAGTGAAAGCTAACCTACTCCTAACACCTGGCTGGTATGCCTGAAAGGGTTGAAATACTGTGAGACAGTCGTAGGAGAGGAGCTTTGAGGGATTGTTGGCAAGGGAGTGGGTCATTCTCCTGGCATATGTCTTGTTGCAGTGGGAGTAGCAGAAGAGAGAGTGGTTACTGCCTTGGGAGAGTGTTGCAGCCCCCTCCATCTGGACCCCAAGGCTCCCTTCTCATTTCCCTTCAAGGCTGATGGAGCTGGGGAAGAGGAGGGGTGTGCGTGAGTGTGTGTGCAAGTGTGTGCGCCTGGCTGTGTGTGGTGATTGAGAGAGGTGGGTTTCTAAAGGAGCTCGACTCCACTGGGGTGGGAGAATTCCCAGTGGCCTCGTAGGGAACCAAAGGCACTGATACATTGTCAGCTCTGCTGTTCTTGGAGCGGGTAGGAGGGAAAGCTGGGTGGGGTTTTGCTGAGCTTTGGGTCAGTGTCCCTTTCTGTAAGGACCTAATCTCTTGTGGGTACTCCCACCTTTTCTGCACAGGGTTGCTTTGACTCTGTGAAGACAGACGGTTTCTGGGGCTTGCCCAGTGCTGCAGGTCTTAGGCTGATGTTGGGATACAGTCAGGGAAAACTGTTTCTTTCCTTCGTACGTGGAAGCAGTGTAGTCCAAGGTCAGAGTCTGTTCAACAGCTTTAGCATATGGTCTTTCTCTTAAGGGAGGGACCTTGAAGACTCCTTTCTTTGCTCCCAAAGTAGCCTTGTACATGTTCATGTATCGTGCTATTGGGCTGAGTTGTTTTATCAGTGAACTTGGTGAGCTCTTGTGAAGAAAGGGAGGGAGGAAGGGGGTGAGGTGGGTTGTCCAGCTACTCTTCCTCCGGACGCCAATCGGGTTACAGAACTTCACTGAAAGCTTTACTAATAGAATTGTTGTTCTGACATTATGTAAAAGTGGTATTAATATTGTGTGACTTTTCAAAGAGCTAGTTAGATTTATAGATAGGTAATAGGGATATTGAAGAAATGACTTCTCAAAGAAAAGAGCACTTGGAACAAAAGAAGTGGAAAACAAGGTGTGCTTTAAGGAAAACAAATCTGAGGAAGGAAATGAAACAGCTTGTGGGAGGCGAGGGAAGATGATACCCTTTGGTGTTCCTTAGTGCTGCTGAGGGTCAGCCCCAGAACTGGAACATACTCCCTCTGCCTTATTTCATCTCTACTGAACAGGACATTGTCAAGTAGCTCAGACCAAAATGATGATCTGTCTTAAAACTGTGTCGGTCTGCTGGTGAAGATTCTCTGGCAGAGCTTTACATAAAACCGTAGGATACTTATTTTATCATGTTAGGTGCCCCTTTCCTCCCAAAATTCTCTTGTGTCTTGTAGGCCCCACTTCAGGATTCGTACTGCCTTTGCTGATTTTGTAGCGGCAGGTACCTAAGTCCTGTTCCCTGAATGTGATAACGTCGTACGCAGACTAGCTGGCATGTTGTGGTGCTGTAGAAATCTGAAATTTTTAACAGAAGGAATACTAAGCCATTGGAAATGGCATGCTGAGGGGTGAATCATGGAGATCACACAACCCCCTTGAGAAACACTTCAGCAACAAGAGCACCCATGACAGTGTCCTGAGAGCAAGGCAGTTGAGACAAAACCTATAGTTCTTCCTTCATTCACTCTCCATGTGTCGGTCTCTGTGTCCCTGGTGCAGCCTGCACCCAAGTGAGTCCGAGGGGAAAACACGATGTGGAAGAATTGGAGATCAGCACCACTCCCCGTGAGTTCATGGGGAGCTGGACTGGGCCTCCCTGAGAAATGGGGAAGGGAAAGGAAGGGATGACTGCTGAGCCACCTGCGGGTGATTTGAAGAGCTCTGGAGCAGTGCTGGTCCCCATGGGGCACCTTGTGTGCCAGTGGTCTGTGGGAAGGACCCGAGCAGTAGCTTCCTCATCCCTGCCAGTGCTGTTGTTCCATTTCCTTCCTCTGTGGTAGTATCTAAGGCTAGGTGTGAATAGGTGTGGGGTGTTTATCCGCCACAGGTACAGGAGCTGTTGTATACCTCATTTCTAACTCGTAACTGAGTAACTTGCTTTAACTTTCTCCAAACCCTACAGAGTTGCCAAGTCTGCCCGCCCTCCTTTGAACAACACTGAACTCTGGCCTATAGCATCCCGTGACCTGCAACCTGGGGAGTGACCCCCTAACGCCTCTGAATGTCGCTGCTTAAAAGCTACTGCAAAGTGAGGGCAAATTGCAATCTTATTTTATTTCCTTTGGTTACAAGGGGGTCCTCTTGATTAGTCTGTGAATATCCACCCCCTCCTCTCCACTCTCTGTGGAAAAGGGCCACCTGCGCTGCCTTTCCCCACCCCCGGGGCAGCTGCCCTGGGGCTGTGCTGAACTCCAGGGCCCAGAGGCACTCCCAGCTCAGTGCTGCATACACGCTACTCACTTTTTAACATGACCAAATGAAAAAAAGAAAAAAAAAATCTCCAAATATTTAATTTTCTTCTTTATTATTTGACAATCCTGTATCCCTTCCCTACTCCCCAACCTGGCCAGAAGCTGCATCCTTAACCCGGTCCATCTTTATTTGAATGTAGTTCCCCTACCCCCATGGGAAAGAGAAGCTTTGTCAGGTCACGGTTGCTGCTATAAGTCGGGAGGGGGCGGTTTCTTTGCTTTGTTTTGTTCTTTTAAAATTTCCAGCCAAAACCAAAGATTTCCTAATGATTGTATAAACTCAAAACAAACAAACAAACCAAAGACAAAGGGCGTCTTCAGCACCAAGCCCATCTGTGAGGCCAGTCTGGCCAGGGCGAGGGTCTCCGCCAGCTGCCAGCCTCGGGCAGCCAGCCCAGGCCAGGTGCTGCCCCAGGTGAGTGGGCACTGCCCTAGGCCTGGCCTCCGAAATGCCCGAGGAAGAAACTCACTGCCCCAGGGTGAAATCTGGGGAGAGGGCACTGGGGAGGGAGTGGCTGAGGGCTTCGCAGGTGGGTTGAGGAGCTGAAGACTTTGGTGCAGGATTGGCTGCTCTGCTGGGTGCTTTAACCCTCTGGGGCTGGGTGATGTTGATTAATACACGCTGAGGTGCACTTCTGAGCTTCCCCCTCCCCCCGTCACTGCTTGGAAGAGGCTGTCCTGTTATGAGAAATCCCTGAAAGAAGAAGCAGCTTTTCATTTTTCCTCTAGTTCCTTTTTTCTAGATTTCTTTTTATTTTTGCAGCACCACTGTGCAACTATGCATTGTATTTCTCAACCTTTTATGCTAGGTAGATGCCTGTGACTTTTTAACTTTTGGGGGGGGATTGCAAATGGAGGAACTTTTTACATGGATCTTTTTAATCTCAGTTGATTGGGGGGTGTTTGGTTCTAGGGTCATACAAGCTCTATCCCAAAGCAAAATCCAAATGTTAATATTATTAGCCTGATGCAGATACCAAAGATAATTTCTTTCCTGCAGAACCTTAGACTTGTGTATTAAGTACGATTACCCAGCACTTGCATTAGTCTAACCTCAGTAATTCCAAAGCTTAGATGTATATTTTGGTATATTTCTGGGATATTAAAAATTGTCGTTTAAATTCTTGTTTGTTTCAGTGTAATGCTCTTAAAGTCATAGCATGGAGAAAACTGAACTTGTCCTATTCTTAGTAGTTTGAAATAATAGTATTTTTGTATGTTTTGGGTGTGTCTATGTATGTATTAACATAAGTTTTCACTGCCTAGGTGTTCATGAATTTAAAAAAAAAAAAAACAAAAAAAAACCAAAAAAACAAACCAAAAAAAGAAGGGTTTCTAGAGTGTACATAATGTTCCATCAGGAGTTTCCACAGTCCGCCAATTTGGATGCATTGTCGCTGACAGCCGCTCCCAACTGGGATTCTTTCTTTCTTTTTAAAGAGACAGCATGGTCGTTTATTTTCCCCATGGACCTGAGGTTCTTTCTCAGTGTAAAGGGGTTTTCACTCTTATTAAGGGATGGGTCAAAGAGGAGTTAGCTTAAATTTTGTTCTATAAAAATATGTAATACGTTAGTTTGAAAACTAACCCTTTGTGTGAAGAGTTGGGAGTTGACAAACAAGCCCTTTCTTCTAAATCTGGCAATAGTTTTCAAAGAGTCAAGAATTTGTCAGTGTCTGTAGTGTCTGGGCAGTCCATTTTTGCTTTGTTTCTAAACAAGACTAATTTTCAGTCTTAACCATTTCACTGCTCTGTGCAGCTGCCTGCTTACACTGGCTGGGAGGTTGGCTTTTATTTTTCTCTTGTCCTTCCTCATATACTGCATCTATACTCTTCAGGTCAGCAGAACACTTGAAATCAAGGGCCATAGGGGAGTACTCGTACCCGAACGCAACCCAAGCTTTTCTTGAGACTGAAATGTGAGAGTCCCACACATTTCAAAACCTTGCTGATCACACTAGGGGTGAGGAGGAAGGCAAAATGCTGTCTCTTTAAAGATGTCCTTTGTTGTTATTATTATTGTTATTATTATTATTTTCCCAGTGGTTGCCTACAGATAGCTGTAGGCATTGAGAGATTGTGTAGATTACAGTAAATCAGAATGAAAAGGTAGATTTTGTGTAGATGCATTTGTCTGCTGTAATTTTTTATATATATTACTGTAATTGTACAGTTCATTTCTGTTGTAAACATCATTAAACCATTTTCCAAGTGTTTTAACATGTATGCACTTGTTTGTAGTTTTTTTAAATGTGTCAGGGGAAGGCTGATTCCCTTTCCCCTGCTGCATCAAGCTGGGCCAGAGGATTGTTTTTCCAAGCTCTTTGTCTTGGCAAAATGAAGGAGAGCACAGGTTTTTTTGCACTCTGCTTGGAGCTTTTGTTCTACTTCTGCGTTATCAGTCCCTCTCCTAAAAGAAGAAACAGCTTTGGTTGCTTCCTGAGAGGAAAGAGAAGACTAAGCTCACACCTACGGTGAGTGTTCCTAAAACAAGCACTGGATGCTGCTTGAAATCAAGATCCTGTTACATATAAAAAGAGCATAAAGGTGAGCTTTTCTTCCCTAAGAATTTCTTCCTTATTGCTTAGTAGTTATTTTTATGACTGACAGAATTTCTGACTTCTACATCTTGCAAATATGGGGATCATGATTTTAAAAAAAGAAAGGTATTTTCAGTACTCTTTGTTCTTGAATCAAAAACAAGAGTGCTTTGCAGTAGTCACTTCAGTATCATTTTCAGCTCAGCTCTTTGAGGGATCACCCAGTTCTCTCAGCTTTTTTTTCATCACTGCAGAAAAACACTAAGCCATCTAGGAAATTCCCTGCAATAGATATTCACTGCCATGCATGGAATGATGGGATGTCTCAGTTTATTTTTTTGCACTAGTCTCTTTGAAATATTCTTCAAAAGCTACAAGCACCTGCCATTTTACTGCTTAAGAAGCTGGGTACAGCCTTGCAATTTACACTGTAGCAATTTCAGGGTGTTTTGCTGCTAACTCAATCACTTAAGAAATGAACACGTGACCTCATCTGGGCAGTGCCTATAGCTCTGCTCCCTCTGTTGGGCCTGCCAGAATGAACTAGTCAGCTCCTGAGCTGGGTTAAAATACCCCTTTGTTTTACTGGGCTGGTTTTGTCCTTGTACACACAAACACACAGAGGTCTTTGACACTAACTTTATTAGTTCATAAAAAAAATGCATTTGCATTGTTAAACCAATATCTTGTTGGATCATACCTGCATCATCTTTTAAAGGTAACTTGATGCTAGACTGATGTGGAAACTGCATTTACATTGGCTTCTGTACAGTTTCTGTTGCCCAGAAGTGCTAGTTTTGGTCTGTTTCTTAACATTAGAGTTACCATCCCAACTGTTACAGTGGGACCCTGTTTTGCAGTGGTAGTTGTAGATGTTGCTAATGTGAGGGGGCAGACATTTCAGCTCAATGGGATTCTCCAGGGTGAGTTTTCCAATGTTATGCTATCAGAATCCAGTCTCCTTCTTTTCATTGTAATAGGGCTATCTTCTGCCTTCTGAGAAGTCTCTTACACAGGTTACTTGGCTCTTGTTTAGCTCCAGGTGCTGGAGTGGCACTACCATTGCCTGATTTTTTTTTTAACTGGAGCTTAGTGCTCTTTTTCTTCATACTGAAAAGCTTGCATTCAGCCTTTGTCCTTCACTACAGTAATATCACATCACTTTTTACAATTACAGAAAAAGGCTGTCCTCCACTAAAGCAGTTTTTAAAAAGTAAATTTAAAGAAAAAGTTTTAGCTGGCCTATGTCAAATACTCTTAAGATAAATACTAACAGGAAATACCTACAGCCCTATCTTTACAAGTTCTTTAAATGCAATGAAACCATAATTGCATGTCCTGGTACACCTGGAAGGCAATTAAGAGCTATGGAAACAAGCTGTGTTAGTAGGTGTGGTCTGCTCCCACAACACAACTCTTAGGAAAATCAGCCTAACAACCACTATTGGAAACAACTTTACAGGTATGTACATTTTAATAGCTAAAGCTTGCAGGTACAGGATTCAGGAGGGGAGAGGGGACAGGGGATCAACCAAGTCCTGACATGCACCCTCTGTGCACAAACGGAAGGAGGTTGTTGCACTGAGGAAATAAAACTGCTTGAACAAAGCTTTCCCTCCTCTCTTCCCCAAAGCAGGTGGGCCTCTCTCACTCTTCCCCATCCCCTCTGTGACTCCCACTTAGCGAGGGGGCAAAGGCTGCATTTGGAGAGCATCATATGTGTCCTTGGTCGCTTTACTGAGTCCCTGAAAAAGAGGAAAAACAGGTGAGTTACAAGCATGAGTGCTTAGGTCTCCCTAGCTGATTGCTCAGGAATGGGGTGGCAGGGGCTCAGTAGCACAATTCTAAATTTCTTTATTTTTCCCACAGAGGTTTTTACTCATGAATGATTCCTTAGTCTTTGGGTAGTGTCAATAGCT
Source organism: Galbula dea (assembly GCA_013399015.1). Lineage (NCBI taxonomy): Eukaryota > Metazoa > Chordata > Aves > Piciformes > Galbulidae > Galbula > Galbula dea. The sequence continues at coordinate 127,300 of VWZX01004547.1, read as the reverse complement.
ACCACTTAGCTGAAGGCAAGATGCATCCTGAATAACTGTTACGAATGTATGGCTACAGCAACTCATCCTAGCTGGCTATGCAGATCTTTAAAGTACATTTTATTTGCATATTTTTGGCTATGAAGAGCTAACTGATGCTAGAGTGAACTTGGCTAGCTAAATGAATAGATATCAAGTCATTAACATTGTTCTCTGGACTCCTCTTTAATTTGGAAGGGAACTCAAAACGCAACTCTGGGTAGTTGGCAGCAGGGCTTCAGATGGCTGTGAACCCTGGAAAGAATCCCCTCACACCCCTTCCTGTGGTGCAGCAGTCCTTCTTCTGCCAGCCTGCTCTGATGGTGGTAAGTCACCTGTAACATGTATTACAGGTCCCTGCCCCAGCTGCAGAACCGACAACTCCAGGAGCAGGGCAATAGACAATGTAGTAGAGTCACATGTCAGCCCAGGAGGTTGCCAGAGCAGAAGGAACTCGGGCTTCCCAGAATGAGGATTTAGCAACACATTGTGCCTGCCTGTATAACTTCTAGCTATTCTGCTATGAATATTTAGTGGCATACTAAGTACATTGATAAGATAGTGCTTCTTAACAGCTACCTGTGACTATCTCAGTAGAGCAGGTTTTGAAGAAAGGTGCTTAGCTACAAATACACCATGTTATAGGAAAACTCCCTGGCATGTGCTGCATCAGAAGAACTTCTTAGTATCTATTTTATTTTTGTCAATTTGAGGTGTCAGCGTGCAATGTACAGGCTTCTACAAAAAGCAAAATGCATTTTAGAATAATTATGCATGGCAGTAATGGGCTCCAGGATGGACTCCTTGCCCTCTCTCTCATGTGTGCAACATCAAACCCTCCCCAGTGCACCAAGGTACTGGAGGTGCTAACAGGTTTGTTTGTATTCTATACGCTGTAGTGGGAGGGGCTGAACCACTGATGCTGTGAGTTACAACAGCTATCTGGCAACTTGAAGGTTTCTATTTAAGCAATAAACAATTCAGAGACAAAACTGTATACATCATCTGCTGCAGTCAAAAGGTGGTTCTCCAAGATGTAGGACTGTGGAAATAGTTCCTGCCAGAGCAGCTGAACAACTGTCTTGCCAGTTGTGTTTAGACTGCGCAGCCACTTTATCGAAGACCAGTGTGGTCTTTGCCCTGAATCTGAGCAATTATCCTCAGAAAGGTGCATCGAAAGCTCTGCTTCATTGGGCATTGCTAGCAGTGCAGTTAGCTACGTAACTACAGGCTACATTTAAGCCATGGAGATAGATGAGGGGAGCAGCTACTGGATGTGTTGCCTACCTGGTAGACACCTTCGTTCCCTTTGCCTCGCCGCCTCTGCTGCTTTGGGAAAGAAAACCAAGCATAAGTTAAAGGGTGCTTTCCTGATTGTGCAAAAGGAAAGAAACCCCTGACTTCCCCCATCCTGTAGTAAGGGTCAGCAGCTGTGCTTGGCCTGGACAGGAGGGACCAGCCCAGACATGCTGCAAGGGTTTTGAAGGAGAAAATATCAAGGACTGGAAACAGAAGGAAATTATTTTGGTTTGCTGACATATTTTCCTGTCATACAGTTATAATGCTGTTATTTCTTTGATTTACTCTGTGTATAGAGATTTGGCAGCATTCCTACAGACACCAATTGTTTTATGAGCTGAAGGCACACCTGTAAGAAACGGGGCTGTATTTTTTGAGTTGCCGCATGTCAGTTACTATCTGAGGGACTCTGCTCTCTGTTGAACAGATGTGGATAAGTAAGTAAATTCTCCAGCACACATTTTGTAAGTTCTCTAGGCAGATAAGGCTGTCTGAGGGACAAAGTCATGCACGATTCAGTAAAATAAGTACTGGGACTGCCACGGTACAAATACAGCACACAAACAAGGTCACTCATACCAGCCAGTCACAAAGAAAAAAATCCCTGAATTCACATGCTGCTGTGTTCCCAGGTGTATGGAGAGCTGCCAGGCACAGCAGCCAAGTTGTGCATGAAAGTGCAATTTCCAGGTGAGAACCAGGGACAGCAGAGCTTACATGCCCCCTGCAAGGAGGCTTGTGGTATGTCATTATAGGCCACAAAGGCCAGGCTCCTACAAAAGGGAAACTAGACAAAGCAGAGGTCTATTTCTTACAAGAAAGAATTTAGATAGCCTGGAAGAGAGAGTGGAAGTCAGCTAGCAGGAGCTTTGTAGCTGCACACACAAAAGCCTTGACACCCTACAGAGTTTTAGCATGCTACCCTCCCCACAGCTCACAGTGCCAGTCTTATCATATTTACATGTCTTCGTAGTGTACTGGTTTTATCACATTTATAGTAGTTGTTTTTATCTACTGTTACTTGTTAATTGGTCAGTATCCTCTGTATATGAAAGCGTCACTTGCTAATTCGTCAGTATACTTTGTGTATGAAGGTGTTACTTACTAATTGGTCAGTGCCCTTTCTGTATGAAGGTAATTGGTCATTATCCTCTCTGTGTGAGAGTATAAATTCCAGCTGCTGGAACAATAAACTTGATTCTGATTGCCATCAGCAACTGGGGTCCGTGCCCTTCATGTGCCACAGAGGCCCATGACTTGTCATAGGTGCCCCACTGCAGCAGAGAACTGTCTACCACAAACATGTAGCAAGGAGTAGTGCCTGCCACCATTAGAACTGCATCAGCCTGTTAAATGATCATATATCTACAATGAGGCAAGTGTTTTGGTGGTCCCATCCCTGTCCCCCCAGTAATAGAAATGGTCATAAAAACATGGTGTGACTTTATGAACCCACAATTCATACACTGAGCTTGACTATGGCAGAGGGGCACTAGAGTATAAAAGGGAAGGGGATTCAATGTCGGTGTTGCTTCAGCATTTCTCAACACTAAACTTTGTTTTGAAAAGTTTCTTTTTTCACATTTCAGAGTGAAATGAAAGGTCATATATATAAGACACTGACATAAAATAGAACCTGTGTAGGTCACAGCAATTTTTCATTTTGCCATAAACAGTGTCCCCCAATGGTTTGTTTTCCACACAGGCTTCCCTCCCCCAGCAGTTTGTGCACAGAGCTGAAACTACGCAGTTGCTGCTACCTTGAGATTTAACTGATGTGTTTCTTCTGAAACATTTGGAAGTGGAGGTGGTGGAAGGGCAATGTTTCCCAGATTACTTGTCTGAAGATAGGCACAAAGGAGGAGCTTGCAAAGCTTGCTTACTTTTCTATAAAGCAGGCCAGGCCAGACAGCCCATACAGGGGAAACCATAAACTTCCAGCTCTGAATTGCTCTGGAGGAACATGCTCTACTAAAGTTACTGGGTCACAGACACTGTGGTCCTTGAAACCAGACATTTCCTTCAGTTATTTCTCACCCATCTCATTACCTCTGCCTCCTCAGCTGGGGCAGCTGTCAGAATTTTTTTGTCTGAAAGTTGAAATGTTTTCCCTTGATATTATTCAGTCCACCCAGAGACACTGCTGGTGTATGGGCAGTTTCTAAAACTGATGGGACAAAGCTTATGGTTTGATCTTCTCCTTGGTTTATGATGTCTATAATGCTATAGCTACATGTCTGTCTTACTGGTGGACCAAACACACTGGTTACTACAGGAAATAGGTAACTGCTCTCAGCTGTGCCTGTAGGTGCTATGCAATGTGGGGACTTCCTTTGCAAAGCAGCTGTGTGTAGCTGGGGTTCTTGCTCTGTAGAGGAGTGACAATGAAGAATTTTTCACCCCAGGCTATCACCAGGAAGTATAGCAGGACTCACCTCTCCCTTCATTCCAATTTCACTGTAAGCCTCGCCCATCTTGTCCTTCTGCAGTGACTGCAAGTAGAGAGGGGGAAAGAGTCAGTGTAGCAGGTTCCTAGGAAAGCCAAGCCAGGCCCAGCACTCCAGGCCAGTGCTTCTGGGGCTGCCTTGCCTTCAAAGCTTTAATATAGACCAAGGAAGGGGGAATTGTTGTGAGACTTGACCAATGTGCATTTTAGATGCTATACATGTTCAAATCTGCTTAGCATATCAATGCCACCTCATCTCCAAACACTTCAACAACTCTAATTCTACCCTCATCCCAGTCATTTATCTAGACTGGCGCTAGATACTACAATCAATGCTGTCCAAAGAAAAGCTTTAAGCAGTTAGTTGTTCAGGAGACAAACCCAAATATGCAGCTCAAGCCCAGAGAAAAGAGAATTCTAAGACTTTAGGGTGAAGGTTAAAAAAGAGGAGTTCTTCCTTCCTCTGTCCAGGGAAGCAGCTGCCAAATGCTTCTAATCAGCTACAATCAAAGGATCTGATAACAACAACAATGAAGGCCAGCCTTGGAAACAAGCTCATTTCTCAGCAAGCACTGAACATCTAGAAAGACCCAAGTTAAGACATGACCATTAGCATTCATGTAGTTATCCTTCGGAGCACAGGCCAGATTTAGCCAGAGTTAAATCAAGACTGCTCCTAAGCAGCCATGCTTAGATGCACTGGAATTTGGTCTTTGTCAGAGAACAGTCAGAGAAGCTGGAGGATAAGCACATAAAACAATGCAGCATAAATCACACAAAATGAAGGCTGGTTAGTCACTAATGGCTAACATAAAGAGATCAGCAGGCACCTTGATCCAAATTCTTTTCCATATCTGCCCAGGCAGTCAATGTTTTTCTCCCATCACACAGAAGGGAGCATAGCAAAAAAAGGGAGGGTAGAAGGGAAGAAAAGTCTCTGAAAGCAGCTGTTAAGTTTGAACCAAAGCTGGTATTAGGTAGGGGGGAAAAGTCTCCCATGAAACAGAAACTCTGGCTTTCAGCCATTCTTCCCTCCAGTTCTCTCTACTCACAGTGTAGACGGTGTCCTGTGGGTTCTTTCTTCTCTGCTGTAAAACAAAAGAAGAAAGTTGCCCATGTGTTGCACTACCAGCATCCCCCACCACCTTTATGTGCCTGTGCTTTTGCCCTAAGACACAGCTACAGCTCTGTGGACATGCTGTGCCTGTTACAGCCCATCTTGCCTCCACCCATAAGGCTCTGTTAAGACAACTAATTCTCTGGAAAATTAATTTAATTTTATTAATTGATAAAACTTAGCTCTTCTCTGCTCAGTCCCTACAGGCAAGCCCTACACATTGCTGCAGAAGGTTTCCCCTCCCTTTTCCTTTGAAACTGTTGGAGCCCTGTTCTGTTGCAGCAGAAACAGTTGTTTTGGCTGCTGCTTTACTTTGTTGGTACTTGTTTTGTGGCATCATGTGCAGTGAGCTCTCATGAAACACCCACTCCTGCCTTGCCTGCTCCACATCCTCCCCAAGGCTGGGTGTCACTTCCTATTCTGGGTGGCTGCATGCTCTCAGTGAAGTGACAGGAGACCTGAGGAGCAAAGATCAAAGAGGAGAGGGGAAGTTTTACTCTTGCCCCCACCACACTGCCAGCTGCCTGAGTTACTACACAGAGTTTTTGCCATTCCCTCTCCAGGAAAGCACTGGTGCTTAGCAAACACATGATGACTACCTGCATGTCTAAACAGTGGTTAAAGATAAGAAGGAAGGAACCAGATTAAAAGAGAAAAGGCACATGTGTGGGAGAAAGGTACCTGGTGTCTCCCACCAAGCTCAGGGTCTGCACCTCGCTTTGCCCCCAGAACATCATATTCATCTCTGTGTCCACGAGACAGTTTCTGAAACCAGAAAGCAAGAAGCAGTGACCAAGATGATGATCATGAGAAACTAGATCTTGCCTTAATACAGGAAAAGAAAGGGAACCCAGCTTTGCCTCCAATTTCATGAGTACTGTAACTGAGTTTTTACCCCTTAATGCAACTGTCAACAAAAATGTCTACAACCAAGCCACGGAAATGACAGAGTGGTCTGTGCAGCACAGAACTGCAAGCATCAAGAACCTTCTTAAATAGAAATTAGCTGAACACAAGAGTGCAACTCTGACTTTCATGCTTTTTCTCCCACTGGTGAGTGAAAATCCAAGAGCTTTATTTTTTTTTCAAAGCAGCTTGTCTAAATTTGCATCAAGAACTTACAGATATTTTATGCCCAACACATTTCTTAGCTGGGAAAGATTACCCTTGGAAGAGTGGTACTGGAAAGGTGACAGGCAACACTTCTTAAACTGAAAAAAATGCATTAGTGTTTATACCTTACACAGTTAAACAGCAGAAATCACCACAGGATGTGGCTATGGTCAAGAGCATGAGAGAAAAAGAATTAAAATCAGAAAACAAACAAGACATAGCAAGAATAGCTACAGTTTAATGCTGCCATGAGTGAGCAATTTAGCTAGGAAGGACAGACAAGGTCCTGTCTGTCCTCTTTCACTGCCTAAAAGGCTGTGTGATGCTGGTTATGATCGGGGTATGGCAGCCGAGGTACACCTCTGATATGATCTGGTACAAGAGGTCTCACGCTGTGGGGCAACAGGAAAGCTCAGGGATGGAGACAACTGGGCTGTGATTACTCAGGCTCCACACACTTGATACAAGAGCTACTGTTGCAGTACTCCTGGGCATTTGCCCTTTCTCCAGCCCACATCAAATAACCCTGGCAGCACAGGTGGTGCTGTGCCTGCAAGTCACCCAAAGAACCGTGATTGGCAAGAGCTACAAGCCAAGTGCAGAAGGCTGTTGCAATGGGGGTGTGCTCATCATATATAACAGCCTGGTGGCTACACACGCAACAGAGCTCTCACAGGCATGTTATATGGTGCAGCACAGCAAGCACTGACTCTGTCTATAGCTTCAGCTCAGCGGATCAAATCAGGAGCCTACAGCTTGTATGTCTGTCTAGCATCCAAGTGACAACAGAGGCTGCCTGTATCAGCTTTTATCTTTCTGCCTTACAACTGCTGTGCTGCACACTTGGGTACAGACTTTTCATTAGCTAAGTCATCCAAAGTTTTTCTGATCCACAAGCCATTCACTATCTGTAAGTGCCCAAAAAGGTCTGTAAGGATACCAGATTTGAAAACAAACAAAAACTAGTAGTTACTTACATTATACACATCATCCTGGCCTGGTTGAAGCTGTGGTTCAGAGGCCTGGCTAAGCTGGAAGAAATACCATACCATGAGCAGAGAGACAGTAGCTCTGTTTAGTCCTTTGCTCCCTCTCTCCTACAAGTTGCCCTCATCAGAAACAGAGCAACCCATAAGCAGCCAACCTGTAGCACCAATGGGGCTACCGGCAGTACAAGCCACTGCTGGTTATCCACACATCAGGTTGCTCTCAGCAGCCAGGTCATTTTACTTGCACATAAGACCAGTTCCTTGCTACTCAAAGCATCTGTGAAGTTTCCTTCCTCCTTCCACCCTCCCCTTTTGTATTCCTAGTCTGTGTATATCATAATCCTGCACAGTTGAAAGTAACTCCATCAGGCTATAAAATCATAATTGCAGCCTGTGTTAAGAAAAACTGGATATCTGGAGCTGCTAACAATTAAAAGCACTCCCCAAGACCCCAGTCCTCCAGCAGAAGTGCTGCATGCAAAGTTCCTGGGTGTCCTTAGCTTCAAAGGGCACAGGGTATTCCTGTGTCCCTTGGGAGCAGCACCTGGCTTACGGCTGTGGTGCCACCACAGTAAGTTGGCATGAGTAGCAACTGAGAGTAGATAGAGGATTTCCCTTCTGTAGCTACTCTTTGGCTCTGCTCACCACAGTATTTATGAGCAGTCAATTGCTAAGCCAAACCTTCAGGTAAAAAGGGACAGTCTGAAAAAAAAAAAGTGAAAAGTGAAAGAAGCTACTTTGTGTTCCAGTCTTTTAAAAAGCAAAGTGTCAAACTACATTCTGCATTGGTTTAGCATTCCTGAGTTGTTATCATATAACTCAAGATACCATTATCATTCTTCATGAAAGGTAACTTTCTAGCTAGGTTTATATTTAGGTGTCCTGGTTTGGGTTAGAACAGAACTAATTCTGTTCAGTTATTTTACTTTTTAGCTAAAGCTGCTCTAATAATTGCACTTTCTGAAACTAACAGCATGTTTTTACAGACACTGCCTGCCTCTAGCAGTGATAAGACCTAAAGTTTAGATTTACTACCAGGGATTGGTATGCAAAGCAAGGTCACTGCTAAATCTTATGTCTCATGTTGGGGAGTGCAGAATAAAAGCTGCACCTACAGGGAGGACTGGACAGGACAGGTGACCCTGAACTGACCAGCTAAGTATTCCATCCCATATACATTATATTCGATATAAAACTGAGGATCAGTTCCTTTTTCCTCTCTTTCTCTTGCTCTTCTTCAATGGCTGTCATCTGAGGAGAACTCTGTCTGTTCTGCCTTCGATTCCTATCTACAAATTCCTACATCTAGTTCCAGGATCCACCCCCTGAGCCTGGTTCACATCTGTGCTGAGGCCTTCTGCTGCATTGTCAGTGGGGACGGTGACATAGTTACCATCAAGGGAAGTCTGGATTCAGCATTGTTTTGTACATATTTGTATATATTTCATCATTATTATCGTTAAAGTAGTTTTCGTTTTCTTTTCCAATCCACAACTCTATCTCTCTTATTCCCTTTCCCTTCCCATGGCAGGGGCTGGGGTGGGGAAGAGGGAGTAACAGGGAGCATCTGTCACTGGGTTGGCCCAGCCCTGAACCTTGACACTGGGCATAAGATAAACTTGACTTTGTTTCCTAAAATCATATTTGTAGTAATTACGGGTTACCTACTCCACCTCTTTCCCTGTGAAACCGCCATTATTGTCCCTGAACCTTTGGCAGAATCAGTAATTTACCAAGCATCTAACCCACATTTCTTGCAACAGAGCCTAAATATTCATGTGCATTGACTACGTGCTCCATCAAGAAAAAGCTCACAACAGAGATGAGGCTGTGCCCTTGGTAAAAACCTCCACAAACAATTCCTTTGGCCAGGAGGCAAGGTGAGAGATATGACACAGCTTGGAAGATTTCTACAAAAGTCCTAGGTTTGGGACAAGACAAAGACCCCTCATAAAATGCCCCACCAGTTTTTTGGTGGCATTTTAGCTGCAACACCTCTGCTGCTTTTGGCTGTGAAACTGCAGTGTAACCACAGGCATGGCTTTCCCCTTCCTTCTGCTTCCTTTCCTCATGCAACAGCCTACCTGCTGCAGCTGAACACTGTGTGTTACTGGCAAATAGCAAAGCACACTAGGAGGACAGCAAGCACTCCCTTAACTAAAGGTGAGGGAGGCTGCCTTTGACCAGGAGCCACTTCCAGCTCCAGCTTTGCACCTGCAGGAAGCCCTAGTGGGAGAAATGGGACATGTCTGGAAACGCACATATCTTCATCACATTATGTTGTCGTCTTCTGTGGAAGTGCACTAAAGCCATTAGGTGTTTCCCGAGAAGCTGCACAGCTGCTGGATGGTAGTAAGAGACTATTAAGTTCTGTCCGTCTTGTCCACCCTGACTCCTCTTCTGGGGTTGTTTGGGTTGTATCATTTGCATTGTCACTCTCATACTATCAAAGATGTCTCCTTGAAACATTTTAATACATCCTTCCCAAGCTTGGCATTTATCCTTAATTTCCTGTGTATGCCCTCCTCTCTTTCCAATGACAAAGCAGCAGAGGAAGCCATATCACTGATGACTAGGCATTTCCCAGCTACAATATCCAGAATTTCAGACTGCATTCATAACCATGGCATCTAAATACCCTCATGTAGTCACTTCCCCTCCAACCATGAGCTCTTGTTAAGAATTCCCCCACATTGGTCAGGCTGGCACTAGAAAAAGAAGGAAAGGGTTTTTTTTTTAAAAAAAAAATATATAAAGATCTTAGTCTAAGAGATGTTTCCTCTCCACTCTCACTCTCTGGCTAAGCCAGACTTGTTTACACCAGCAAAGCCAAATGCATCAGTGTTTTGATAGACTGACCTTTGCTTTCACAAAAAGGGCCGTCATGATAACTGCGTAAATGAGGAGGAATCCATCCAGTAAATAGCAGAGTCTTGGGTCTGTCAGTCCAAGAACTTGATCAGCATCTGTACAGAAACATCAGATACATCAACAAACAAGGCCACTTGTATCACTGGGTACTTGATGGCATAGATGTGGCAGTGCTACATAATGCTTCAGGCAAAAATAGCCAGCATGAGGGCAAGTATGTCCATTTGCAAAAGAGATGGAAATCTGAATAAGAATCATAGGATTAATTAGGTCAGAAGGGACCACTGCAGGTCCAACCTTCTCCCTAAGCAAGGTCAGACCAGGATATCCAGGACCTCAGCCAGATGAGTTAGAGTATCTCCAAGGATGGAAATGTTTGCAACCTCCCTCAACCAACACAGATGTTTTACCCAGGCTTTCCTGCCCACAGAGTCTGAGCCCTGCTCCCTGCAGCTCACAGGTGTGGGGTCAGGGAGTGAGCACAGGATCTGCATGGAAATAACCAAGGACTGTTAACAGTGCAGTTACTGCAAGAAAACCTCACATAGAGCATGCTTTCTGGGAAAACCCAGCAGTATCTCATGTGGAGAGTCATTACTGGCTCTGGTCAGGGATTCCTTCATCAGCTAAAACTCACCTGTGCAAGAGAAAATACATCTGTCTGAAACAAATTTCAAAGAAAAGCTTCTCCAGGCAAATTTTTGTGATAAATGTAAAGAAAGATTGACACCACTATATAGTTCGGTCCAGGCTGAAATCACTACTTCATTCAGAAGAGGAATCTGAAGATGCATCTCCCATACCTCAGGTTATATATTGTACCTGTAAACCTGCAGTGTCTTTTCTGTGAGGGTTCTCTTGGGCTCACAGTTTGGGGCTCTTGGAGACCATGAATCATAAGAAGGGAACTATGGGCAGGAGAGACAGACTTTTAACAACATGTCAGGACACATCCATGAGATACCCATGAGACACACTTGATGTGCTTTTGATTTGAGAGGAAGGTTTTAAACCTGAATTTCTTGCACAGGAACCTCAACCAGCTGCCTCTTTTTGGAAGGATCAACCCCAGAAGATTTTTAATAGATACATGTTTTTTAAAAGAAGTGTTAAAACTTTTCCAAGGAAGAAAAATCTACTACTACCTTAACTGAGAACTCAATAAAACTGTTACTCAGAATATGTTGACATTCATTTCCTAGACAACACTGCATACATTTATACACTGACTACAACAAACTAGGCACAGTAAAACGGTTGGTTTTCAGCAGCTGAACGTGGTGAAACTGTCCCTGTACCAGTTTGTAAACACATAGTAAGATCATAAATGTAGCTGAAAAGAAAAAAATCAAAGCAATTCAGGTTAAGAAGCTTAACTATAGATCCAATATGCAGCTCCAGATCTATCCCCAAAGGAAAGGCTGTATTGCAGTTATTAAAAAACTTCACAAAACTTGAAAATTAATCTGAGATACGCTTTTGTACAAAGAATTGGAGGGAGTTCAAAAGAGAAAGCTAAGACTGATCAAGAGCCTGTGCAGTCCTTCAATGAAGATACATTGAAAATAATTGGCATGATTATCTCTTTCCAAAAGTGAATGAAGTATGGCAATTCTTACTAACCACATGTGATGGTGGGCAGCTGAACCACTCAGTGCAGTGCCTCAGCCTGCCGAGTTACTCCAGTGCTGACAGCAGGACAGTCTGACTGTCAATCACTTTATACTATAAAAGCCCTGCCCCAATTTTCTACTATAGGAACTTCTGATACACCTCTCCTAGGTGTGTAGATATTCCTCCCTTGGAGAAGATGCTCACTAGGGTTATCCTTCAAATCTGAGAAAAGAGATTCTCCCAGACGTTAGTAAGGGTCAGTGACATCAATCTGTACTTAATTATTTTGCTATCTTTAATACTGTTGCTTGAGTATTGCTTCAAATGAGCTGTGCACTCTGTTAGCAAGTGACAGCTATCTGTCGGGTAGGAATTCTGATTAATGCCTTTCTTCTCCATTAGTGTTTACAGTCAACCTAAATAAACAGTTCCTTTATTTAAATACATTGGTTTGCCATCTTCAATCCTGCAGGACAGAGTGGTATAAAGATTCAATTACACCTATATAATCTCTTAGACATAAACTGTTAACCAAGTCTGGGACTAGGATTAGACTCATTTACCCCATGGCTCCTCTCCGAGGAGGAGTTTAGAAAGCAAGGGGATCCTTTCTGAACTCTGTGACTCTACAGGAGGGTTCCCTTAATAAACTTTGGACAAAGTGACCTTTTGGTGCATGACCACCACTTTTTAAATAATAACCTTTGCAAGAGCTTTCTGCATTAGAAAGCAAGAGAAAGGAAAAAGACGAAAGATACAAAGGCTGTTGAGACAAATGTCAGAGAGAGGAAATGGTAATGAACAAGGTAGCAGTTAAAATAGCAACTATTCATGTGAACAGGATCAGTTTAGGTTTTTCAAGACCTAGATGAGGGGCTTCTGTGTCTTTAATATTTGCACAACATACACAAACAGAAGGCTGGTCCCTTAGCCTCAGTCTCCCAAAGCATGGCTCAGGGCTGATGAGGGACAGAGAGTATGTTTTGGTGGTGGCTAAGGCTGTGTTGCTGCAGTGGGATGGGCTGATAATGGGCAGAGCCAAGCCTGCCAGGCTTGAGGGAGCAGTCACACTCTGTTGCCTCAGGCAGAGCAAAACACAAACTAAACTCTTTATTGATAATTCCCACTCTGTTAATTACCCAGTGCCTACCGTGAGTTGCACAATGTTTTCAATATGCATGTACCAGTGTTTTAGCAGTCCAAATTTCAGCAGGGTTTTAAAGCAGGATGTCTAAGCATAGGAACATGGCACAGCTGATGTTAAGCTCTAGTCAGTGGGGAATACAGTTACACTGCATTGTAATAATGTCAAGTTTACTGCTTAAATGTGACTCTGACAAACACCACCTCTCTCTCCAGGCATCAAAAAGGAGTTGAGTCACAAGTCATCACCTGGTTACCAAATACACATGGGCTTAAGAATGAGGTCAAAACAGTGCTCTTGCTCAGGAGGGAAGCAAGCTCTGAAGGAATAACAACTAGAAAGTTTGCACTTACTCCTGCTCATCATGTGTTCCTATGCAAGTACCTGCACATGTCCAGTTGCACAGTGGGAATGACATTTACTCGTAGATCTCTGTAATGTTAAGAAAAAACAAACTGCGCAACTTACAGCATTAGGCAATTACTTTTTTTAGAAATTTGTACAGAAGCAGCTATGGGAAGCTTTGTAGAAAGAAGCTGACACAGATTGAGTAAGGACTGACAGAGACATAGCAGATAAGATGGCAGGAAAGGAGACAGAGTCAGCAAGGGGAGCACTGCTGCATTTTGTGACAAAGTTGCCGGCCCTTCTCAATCCCAAACCCCAGGTGCCTTCCATCGCATTTGAGACCTTCCCAAGCTGCACTTCTGCCTTTGAGAAGTTTCTTCTCAGCACTTCCTCCTTTCAAAGCCTGGACTATTGTTCCCCTCTTCTCTGCTGCCACAGCCTTGCCCTTTTCTATGTCCTGGTACCTTCTTGTGCAGGTGCAGGTTCATGCACACACATGACCAGACCCTGGGCTGGCACACTTCCCTCATCCTGCTCCACTCTCATACCCCTAGAGCAGCACTGCCAGCATCCCTGCAACCACCCCCTGCAGCCTTTTACTTTTTATAAGGGAAAGGGAAGAAGGTGGCAATTAGGCAATTCACACCAACTGCTAGTTACAAACAAATGAGAAAAAAACCTCTAGTAACAGATCAACAGTAACCCTGGTAGCTGAAGGAGAAGCCACCTGTGAGCTGGCAAGGCAGGCTGTTCTATGGGCACCTGCCTTGAGAGTGCCGCGTGGCAGCCCACCCTGCACAGTGCAGTTCTGGAGAGCAGTTTCAACCCTCCGGCCTATGAGTTTATCTCCAGCCACCTGCCCATCTGCTGTCTGCACGTGCTGCCAGATGCTCCCCTGCTGCAGGTTCAGAGACAGCTGAGGATTCCCAAAATCCACATCCAGACACAGGCCCTCCAAACCATGGCACCATTGGCAGAAGCTGCATCCTGAGGCTGCCTAGGGTCTGGTCCACAGGGCTGCTTTCCACTGCCAGCTCAGCGCAGCCAGTCCCAACAGGGATTTGCTGAAGTGAATCACTGACAGACAGCCTGGAACCTTGAAACACGCCAATGCTTTTTTTTTTTTTTTTAAATAATATTTTCCCCCTCCAACATTTTTAGTTAGTAATTGAGTTAGACCATGACTCCTAGTAACAGTTTAAGAAATACAGACCGTAAAAGCTGAACTACTTGTAAATTCAGATCAAATCTGTCCATCATAAAATGCTCTCTCTTCCATGACCCTCATTAAGTGATTCATTTAAAAGTTTTATTTTTAGGGCTTACCAGAATTCAGTAACATGGCTATAAATGAAGAGCTTTATCTTCCTTAAAACCGAATTTCTCAGTGAAGCCCATGAAAACCAACGCCGATGTGAGAGACTTATTGATGCAACTGCAGTTACCTACAACGGTGTTTAGAGTAGAAACTGTAGTGCCTCCTCCCAAAAACCGAGCTGCCACAGCTACATGTTGCAGGGAAAGCAGGCAGCATTTCTCAGATGCCACCATCCTCCACCAGCACTGATCCAAAGGATTCACAGTCACTTGATTTGCCTCACTTCTACCCTTATCCTGCAAACACCCTCCTGCTGCAAGTTTGTGTTTCCAGAACCCTCAGGGGGACAGATTTTCACAGCTGCAGATGCCAGTGCCACAACATCATGTATCAGGTACCCACCAGATTTTCTCTGTGGAGGTTGAATTCAGGGAGAAGCTGGGGGCAACGGATCTCACCTCACTGTCACTGCCTGAATGCAACATGCTGTGTACCCCAGAGAGATGCCTGAGCTTTGGGCACAAAGGGAAAAGAGACAAGCACCCCAGACAGTGCTTCACGTCAAATGCATACAGGCTTGCATCTGGAGAGATATCCTAAATGCTTAAAAATTAGCCACCTAAAATGACAAAAGATAATCCTTCTTATAAAGAACTTCTCTATCCCAGGGTTTATTGATTTATATTTCTATATTTCCACGGGTTTTACTTACATATATATATATATATATATATAAAAATAATAAAAAACCCGGGACACTCCAAGATTAATGAAGTAGAGGCCAAATCCTCCTTCCTTCACAGAAGGAAAAGGCTCCACTGTGCCATTTTTTGGGCACATTGATGGAAAAATCTGAGCAAAAACAAGTGAGGGAAGAAAAGGCCTGGACTGTGTCAGGCACGGCACATTAACAGGTCAGATGTGCACAGTAGCCAGTTAACAGAAAAGAGTGAAGTGAAAGGCGTCCCTTGCATCCAACCAAGTATGTGAAGTCAGGAGGCTTCTCCCGTTATGCCAAAGATAGCCCTGTTGATCATTAAATGATATTAAGATTAGAGAACCAATATAAAACTTCCCTACTACCATATCTGCAAAACCAAGACATCCAAGGAAAGCCAGCAGGCTCTTGACACAGGAAGGGACAATAACCCCAGCACAGCAAAATGCCATTGAGCTTGCTGCCTGAAAACATTTCCTGGTTTGTCTTTTCACATCAGCCATTTGCCTTGGCAAGAAAAGCAAAAGCTGTTAATATTACTGGGTTGGGTTTTATTTTGTATGGTCTGTTTTGTTGTGTTTTGTTCTGTTTTTTAAACTCATCACCAACAGTGAGGAAGACTCTTGTATTTGCTACCAGTACCCCACCACATATTTATGAAAGAACACGGTCAAAAGCACAGCTTGCGGCCATGAAGTGCAACATCATGATTTGCTGTTGTCCTCAACTGGAAAGCCAAAGACCAAACTGCTGATAGGATTAGGATTCAGGTTACGATACCAGACACTAGGCACCCAGAATTACATTTTAAAAAGGAAAGTATTTCAGGTCATTAACTTCCACTTTTTTATGCCAAAGAATGTTAGCACTATGGAAACACAAGGTCAAGTTAAGGTGCTTTCGGATCCTTGTAAACCCTTCATACTCCTGCTAGAATTCCTTTCAAGGGAAGCACTATCACAAAGCTCAAATAATGCAGGTTACCTTCCGATTTCCTTGGGAAGAAGTAGATTCAAAAGAAGAAAAACCTTATAATGCCACAAAGGGCCAAATATTTTCCAGCACATCATGGAATGAAGAGTCTCAAAAAAATCAGGGTACTGCAACAGGTGCAAAACAGGAAGACCTCCAACAACTGTCTGATTTGTGGAAAGAGGACCCAATGTGTGCAGCAAAAAACAATAAATTGTCTACCTATCCAGCCTGAAAGTGAGAAAGATTAACTTTGAACATATCATTAAATAAGGCAATCTTTCACCTTCCAAGTCCTTCCATTGCCTTGTCAGAAACAGAAAGAAGGGCTGTGTTGCTCATCTCTGGAAGGGGACTCCTCACTTCATGAAAACAGTCAGTCATTCTCAAAAAAAGTAACTGCTTTCACTTCTCAGTTTTGCAAGAACTTGATGCAAAGGGCTTTCCTGAAGCAAACCTGATGTTGCCTCCCAGAGACTGTAAACCATGCATAGAACAACTGTAGAACCTGGATATCGAACAAGTGCAGGTGATAAACGCAAGCTATGCAGCTCTTTCAGCTATTGCAGGGGGTTTAGATTAGACATGTGCTCTGCTCTTACTAGACCTATCTTCATCAGGGATAGCAGAAGTTTAATCTTAACTAATGCAAAAGATGTTCCCCGCCACAGATTTTCCATTCTCTAATCCAACCTGGTGTTAAGTGTCCCAAGAGGCAAGACTTTTTATTCAAATTGTCATTTCTAGGTCACTTACCCTTTCCCTTCCCCTTCCAATTCAGTCTGTGTATCCCAGAACAGTAACTCACCCCAGACTGATTTACTATTAGGTAGTTTCTTCATGTTTAGCTTCTGCAACCCAATGCACTTGATGGAGGACTACTTAAAAGAATTCAGTTTACACATTTTGGCTCACCAGGAACCCCAAAGAGACTACATACCACAAGGCTGAAGAAAGAGACACTAAGTTAGAGCAAGATGCTGTTGATTGCAATCAGATGTGTTTCTCTGTTCAGTGATGTTCATCTCACAGATGTGGCAGACATTTCCTTAGCACTTTAAATTAGTATTTTTAAGTTAGGCTTTACAAAAAGCAGTGGAAGTATGGTTATGCTAATAAGTTTGCAGCTAACTCACTGTCAATGGCTCCAATAATCAAATATACTGATAATGTGAAGAATGGTTCCCAGCTGGGAGATTTATAAGGCACCCCCTGTGCATTTTTAGCCTAGTTTCAGACTTCCAAAAGTCATTAAGCTTGTGCTGGCTATCACTATTGGCAGGAAATGGCTTTCTACTTGGTGGGTAATAAAGCAATAGAAATACCTGCACACAAAATATTCAGAGTTAGTTAGCAAGCATAGACCTAGCAGTATGTTTTCATCCGTCTCAATGTTAGTGCATGGAGGGACTACTCTGATTTGAGAGCTCGTGCCAAACTAAGAGCAGAGATGCACAAGCCCCATGAGAAACTTCAGAGGGTTCTCTTGTCTCAGACTGAACTCACTTGGAACTCTCCTGATGCATGCAGAAAAGAAAAGTAGGAATCTTTTCCACCACAATAATGCAAGCTATGGGTAGTGGTGCTGAAGACAGAAAGGCTATTTACAGACCTAAACCAGTCCATAAGCAATTCCTTGCCTTGCAGCCAACACAGACCAAAACTGCAACAACTACAGGAGCCATCCTCGATGTATGGTCAAAGCTATGACCATACACCCATCACAGCTAATCCTACTGGGACGAAACCAGTTTTCTTTTCGTGAAGATCAATTTGTACTTAAGCTCACTCACAGCACCAGATCTAACCCATGCAAAAAGAGCCAGCAGATAACACCATAACCGAATCATACAGCAGGCAGACGTATGGAAAGCTGCAGAAAGGTTGCAAGTCTTACTTTAGCTTTTAAAGACTTGCAAAGTCTTAAGACATCCCTATAGAGACATCCACTTGCAAGAAGGCCTCTGAGAGTGAAGAAATTACAAGTGAATCTTGGTGTCAAGCAGAGAAACAGTTAAAACATCTTACAGAGGCCTCAGGTTATCAGGCAGGAAGAAGGTTATACTAGCCCAACGGCTGAGGTTCCACACCTTCCTTGTAATAATAGCTACACACATAGGGGAGGAGGGGGAGAGGTTTCAGAGCAGGCTTTCAGTCCCCTGCTACTGACCCACTTAATGGAGAGCCATGCTTGTCATGTCCTGCCTCTCCTAGAAGATGCACAGACAGAAAAACCCGCGCAACAGCAGTTATGTACTGAGTAAATAGAAAAGCTGATTAAGGATTTGGTTTAATATTAATTTTCTGCATATTTTTTTTGCAGCATTTCTCACTAAAGCTTAGCAATAATAATGAAACCATTGGGGAATTCTCCACTCTGATAACAACACTCTGAACATGAAACACTTTACAGGCCTCATAAAAAGAGCCAACAGATGAGCTATCACAAAATGTTAATATCACAATAAACCTTGCCAGGGGCCCTAGTGGGGCCCTTCAGCAAAGGGTCTCAGGACATACCCTAACTCCATGGACCCTCACAAATTCCCCTTGAGAAAAGGAATTGCTTTTTCTACCTCTGAATTGTTCTTCCTCTAATTTGGGAGCATTAACATTTTCACAGCATGTAGCAATTGTGCAGGTAGAATTTTATGGCAAAGTAAAACACTGCTGAAGTGAAATGGCATTAGTCACGGATCTGCAAGCAGAGCGCAGGGGAATGGCTTTATGTTCCCACTGACACCTCATTGCTGAGGCCCGTGCTCCTCTGTCAGATGATACAACTGTGGCTGGTCTGCCTTCATCACTACATTTTATTACAAACTACCCAAGGGACTACACCCAATTTTAGAAAAACTTTATCTCAGATTGCATTACAGGATAAGACTATCTTTTGAGAGATACCTTCTCACACATAGGTAGCAAATGGCAAATATAAAGAGCCTATATATAGATTTTGACTGAATTAAGGACTGTTACAAAGAAATGCATTTGGGGGGGGAAGGGATGTTTGGAAATAGGAGGAAAGAATTTCCTTATCATTACTGACTTGATCCAATACCTTTATTTTGCCAACTATAAGATAAGAGTTACAAAAGTAATCTTTTAATTGCCAAAAATACTATGCTGGCTATCACTGTCGGCACTATTTTGAGAGGTGCTCTCAAAATCTTAAGACACTAAGAGTTACTATCTTCTTTATTGCTTCTCTGTGGAGAGAGAGCCTTGTGCAAAAGGCAAAACAAAGAAAGAAGGACTCCAAGCTATCATCACAAAGGAAATTTTTCTAAATATTTACAGTAAGAGTTCAAACCTTCCTGTGTCAGTGTTTGTGACCGAGATGAAAGTAAACAATTCTGCTTTACTCACATATACAGTGCCTGCAACTAAAATTTAAAATTTATCAGGTTAATTCCAGTATTCAATATATGCATGAAAATACAACAAACAAATACCAAAAACAAATGAGAAGTAGAGGTATCTCTTAGACATCAAACTACTTCTGGAAATAGTAAGTAAAATCTCAAGTCATGCCTGATATCTATTCTGGTAGCTAATTTCTATTCTATTAACAATATTTCTTCCCATTTGGGAAGAATGTGAAGAAGACCATTCATCTGGTCATGATAACTACTGTGCTGAAAGGAAATCAGAGAGCTTCTAAGCAAAGCTAGCTAAAATCAGTAAGGACACCAAATTTAAGAATATAGTGGTGCAGGGTTAGGAAAAAAAATAAAAATCACTGTTTCTGTTCTTGATGGATAATATGGATGTATAATATGAAATGGCATTTTTGGTAAGGCAGAAGATCCCCAGCATTGTAGGCTCTCTGGAAAAGCATTCATTTTTTGCAGTTTTAAATTTTTCAGTGTTCTATGCTGTTGACAGCCCAGGTAACCACTCTGTATTTAACCTTACACTGCACTCTATTTATAACATCCTTTTCCAAAAGAGGCTCAACTTCAGAATTTCTTTGTTAGCAGTAATTACAGAAAGTTTTGCACAAAGTTTTAGTGACCATCATAATACTCTGAGTCTGCTTATCTGAAAAGCACATGCCAAATTCTGCATTCCCTCTTATCCAGGAAATCTCCATCAATCCCTGCAAGCATTCAATGCCAAACTGACCAGTCTGTGTTCTGCATGCTGAAAAAAGAACGAGATGACAACAGGAACACACTAGAGAACCTGAGATTTCAGATAGTTCATGTAGAAACATGCTGGTTTCAGAGGGGCAGAAGAAAGTACTTGCAAATTAACACACCCGCACCAGGATTTTTGCAGATTTTTTTGTAAAGGAAAAATATGGCAATATGCTACAGTAACAGCCAGTCCAGAGTAAATATTGGACTTTGACATCAGTCCACCAAAATGAACACTTTCAGGATCTATTATTTTACAGTGTCAAGCACATATGATGATAGAGATGGGATTTCAGAGGTTAATCAGTATTTACATTAACCCAAGTCAAGTTGAATTATAGATACATAAAGTTAGCACTTCCTCTCCTCCCTCTAATTTTATTCCTACACTATAAAAAAAAAATTCCAGCATCAATGAACATGCCTTAAACCCTCTCCCATTCTCACGTCCCTTGTGCAGGGCACACAATGCCTGTCGTGATCCACAGAGGCATTTGCTGTTGATCTTTATCAGCTGGCAACCTAAATCCAACAGATCCCTCCTTAGCTCATACTGCTGCCAAACAAGCACTGCCTTGAGTTTCTCCCTCTATCCATCCATTGGTTCTAGTGAAACCTGGAGAAAGTTATTTGCCTATTGAAACCTTAACTCCTCTGTTAAATCTGGTGGAAATGGGCCAACTGATAAACACAGTGACTGTGTAAGGTTTTCTCATCAGGAAACGTTGCTGATAAACCTGCATATTGCTATAAGCTACAACACTGATCTTGTTTGTGAAGTTGAGTATGCATACATCACCCTTTGTAAAGCTTGTAGAAGCAGAGGAGCCCTTTTCTGAAAAGCTCTGGCTAGGTCATGTAAATCAGAATAAGGAGCCAGGAAGGGTGAGCTATCAGCAGATATTTCAACTAAATTAATCTTCAGCACTGAATTTACCCTATTGGATTTTCTCAGGAATTTTCATGAAAGATTTTCCAGAAACACCACACACACAGAAACCTTACCTTCCTGTATATGACTGGATCTTTCTTTGTTCTGTTTCCCTGGAGGAATGAGCATTTAAAAATTCCGTGTATTTATTCCTTGTGTCTTAATGTAAAAAACTAACTCTCAGTTGCTTACCGAATATAAAGAACAGTATTCTGTTCATACCTTTGAGTCACAGAATCACAGGCAGAAACACAGAATCACAGAGGTTGGAGGAGACCTCTGAGATCATCAATTCCAACTATATCTACCACCAACATATGACTAAACCATGTCCCTAAGTACCACATCTAAATGTTGTTTCTTAAACACCTCCAGGGATGGTGACTCCACCACCTCCCTGGACAGCCTATTCCAACACTTTACAATCCTTTCAGTAAAGAAATTTCTCCTTATATCTAATCTAAACCTCCCCTGCTTCAACTTGAAGCCATTTCCTCTCGTCCTCTCACTGTTAACCCTGGAGAAGAGACCTACCCCCATCTCGCTACAACCTTCTTTCAGGCAGTTGTAGAGAGCGAGAAGGTCTCCCCTGAGCCTCCTCTTCTCCAGACTAAACAAACCCGGTTCCCTCAGCCACTTCTTGTAAGACTTGTGCTCCAGACCCCTCACTAGCCTCTGGTCTGAGAGCACACACTTGAGTCTGAGAGCACATCCTTCAAACAGCCACTTAAGATGGGGTATTATGTTCTCTCTGATTTTTCTCACTTTGACTAATTTTGTCAGTGTAGAACTATGCATTGCACCTCTGCACTGACCTAACTGCTTGTCAGTCTCACAGAACATGTTTCTCTTAAGGTCTTTAATGCTGCTTCTAAAATGGAGAAAAAATTTCAATTATGTTTTCTTTAGACACTCCCTCTCTCCCCACAAGAAGCCTTATCGGGAAGCCTCTCAGATGTGCAGACAGATAAAAAGACTGCCTGGAAACTGTATTTGTTTACTTCCTATGTGCATCCAAGTTGGAGTTAGAATGCAAAGCCAATTTATATGAACTCTATCTTTCATAACACTGGGAGCTTAGGTAAGCTTTATTCGAAGCACAGTGTTGGAAAGTGCATTACAGAACTGTTGGATGGGGTGAAAGATTGTCAAATGATCAAATGCCCACAGGAGATAAATCTTCTCTAAAATGTGAAAAGGATCTTTAGCATTACCTTTACTTCTGCTACGTACTCTCTATGAACATATTTCTACCCATTAAAATTTCTTCTCCCCACAGAACTGTTAATTGTATATTGTACTACTTAAAACACAAAACATAAAGCTCAGCTGCCTAGATAATGCCGCAGCTTGTATAAAACAAAACACTGTTCTCTTTGAATACAAATGCATTTTTTGAGCATTTGATTACCTTTAATTGACCCATAATTCATTCACATCTGGACTTATCATACATTCCTTATATGACAGAGGGGAAGAGTGAAGGTACAAATACAGCTTCAAGATGCTTTGCAGTAGCCTCATTTGTGCTTCCAGAAGTTCCTTGTACATGCAAGCATGGAATTAATCCCATTAAACAAAGCATTATCCCACCAAATTAGCCATTAGATGTGCATTAATTATTTCAATCTGTCCCTTGAAAACTGTTTGGAGAAGTTACCCTGTTTTTACAGACAAAAAAAGTAAAATTATTCAAACTGATAGTGCTCAAGAGGATTATCTTCAGGTTTATCACATTGAAATGGAGAATGAAACACAAGTGAATGCAAATAAATGGCCCAGTTCTCTTCCCACCAAAGATCAGATTCTGTAATGTGCCACATCATCAATTTCAACAGAAGTTAGTATAGGCCATTTAATTAAATGAGAATAGGTTCAGTCCCAAAGCATACTCAAACACACACTTTAAAGGACATACAAGAAACATGTGCTGATAAGCAATAATTAAGACAGATGCAAATGTTTCCTCTATGTAATATTCATTATACAAGAAAACTTTACTTAAAACTTTTCTTTACCCTTTTCTTTAGATTTGCTGTATTCTAACCTGCTTTCAGAATAACTTTACAGTTTTTTGTTCTGCAATTCATTTTCACATGCCTACATATCAGAAGTCAGCAAAACATAGTTGCCTCTGAACCTTCACTTTTAACAGCGTTATTTTTATAGAAATAGAACTCAAAGTTGTATTTCTATTTTACCAACAAAAATCAGCAATGGTTTACTCAAAGTCCATTACAAGAGCTACAAAAAGCAGGAAGGAATAGATGGTTCAGCTCATTACATGGGACCAAATATATATATCCAATTCTCCAAACAATTTCATTGAAGAAAAAAAGCACTGCACATGCACAAGATACAAAGGTCTAAGAGAAAAGTCCACCCGAATGAAGAAAAAGAAGCCTGGCTTTGTAACCTGCTCTATCTGATACTGTTTACAATATAAAACTGATTCACAAAAAATCCCAGGGAAAAAAATCACTATATATTTGTTCTGTCATTCAATTTTCAGCTTGGACATGACACAAAAAGTCATTACCTAATAGGTTCCATGCAGTGACTTGAAATTTCTAGAATATGATGGCATCCACTGTCACATACTGGGTTTTAATCTAAATTAAATATATACACACAGATCTAGATACAGTGATAGCTAGGCCAGACATTATTTTAAATTAAACAAATCTATTGCATATGTTGGAGAAAATTTTAAAAATTCCAACAGAGAAATAATAAGCAAAACTGCATAGCCCTAAGATAATTTTTTATTACCAAACTAGTGCCATGAACCCTCTAAAGTCAGATTTCCCTGCTACAAGCCTTGCTCTCCTCCAGTGCCCCACCACCTCACCATTATGTATCTTGATCTCGTGAGTTTATAATCAGAATAAAGTCCCTAAAAAAGAAAAAGTCCAATCACCTGGGACAGAGGAGTGTCTGTTCAGGTATTTTATTACCATGTTAACAATCAGTGATCCAAATCCTAGAGTTTTAAGACAGTTTACCAGCTTGGAAGCAGTATTTCTTCTCTTTTCCCTGTCACATTCTTAGTACTAACTATTATAATACTGGTAGCATATAAGGCAAAAAAAAAATACAAACTTGACAAATCCTAGGCAAAAATTATGACACTCTTAAGGAGCAGTAAATGACTGGCAATTCTATGGTGATATCTATAACCTAGGCAAAGCTAAATGAAATATCACATTGAATATCCTGCTTCACTTAAAATTCTCAGGTGACTATGGCATAGAAATATCCTCTAGAGAGGCTGTTCAGAGGTTAGTACTTCTGTAGCTTTTAAGAGATTACCTTAAATTCTGCAGCTGGTGATGTTATCTGCAGAATAATCCGATACCAGATACCAGACACAATTAGAATTCATACAAAACCAATTTGTAATTCAAGGCATAACTCATTAATTAAGACTTTTTAAAAAAAGAAAATCATATTTCAAAAGCAGTTGTACTTTTAGTTTTTATAATGAAGTGTCAGTAAATTATACTTTAAAAACAAAATAAACTTTGCTATTGAAATTTATCCTAGCAGATTAGGGCAATTTTAGCAAAGGGATTACATTTGTCTGCTGGCATACAGACTTGCTTCTAACCATAATCATATTCCTCTTCTGCAAACTCAGAATAGATGAACTATCAAGTTCTATCACCATATGAGAAACTTAAAATTTACCATCAACGCAGTTACCTATCAATTCTGAAACTGATAATCAAAGTCATTAACACATATAGATCAACTTGAGAACTCTCTTCATTCCAGAAATCCTGACTGACTCTACCACAGCAAGGTTTTGTGTTTATTCTAGTGGGGCTGACAACACTAACATTTTCATGAAAAAAAAGCATAACCATTTGGTGCAATAATTACTCATTTTGCAACCAATGAAGCAAAACTAATATGCTTTTATAGTCAGGTATTGTATTTTATTTTTATTATATGTATTATTATTATTATTACTACATTATTTATTATATATTATATGTAGAAGTTAAAGAAGATGGTTCCACATGCTGCTTGCAGTATTATAGAGAATTTGGCTTTGCTCTCCCAGTCATTTTTATCTGAATCACAAAGGCAGCGCTCTAAATCAGAAGAGAAGAACCCCAGCAGTTTCAGCAAAATCACATTTGACTTTGTTTTAAAAAATACTTTATAGCCTTATTAGGTTACATGGGATTGGAAAGCTACAGAACAAGCATTGAGGTCATTACAATGTGTTGAAATCAGAATGATTCCACCCAAACAACTGATACATAAATTTCCTGAGCACCTGCCCAATGGCTGAAAAAATGCATTTTATGCAGCCAAACGTAATGGACAGACAACCATTACAGTGACTTCATTAAATTATTTTCTATAGTTACCTACAGACTGTTCAGTGTTTGTCCTATTTTTTAAAATTACTCTATATTGTAAGAGGACAAACTCAGACTTCTAAGCATGAAAAAGCACTTGCAGTTTCATGACAGTCTTAAGTGCTGATCTGGATAGTTCAGAGAGGAACAGAAAACACAGAACCATGACACTAACCAAGGGCACCCTTTTACACTTGCTGCCCCCCTGGGCATTGCATGCTAGACATTCTCCAGGCTGCTTTTAATAATAGCTTTATAGCCATAGTTAAGTAGAGAATGACCACTGTATTATCCTTTGAAGACAGATACAGTACATTTCTTACACCTATCTGGCTTTCTCACCTCTATGTTACAGCTTTTCATCTTGATCACTAATCGTCCTTTTATTGGATTTTATTAACAATGATATGCTTCTCTCTGTAGGTACTGCACCATACTATGACTTCTCTTTGCCCTTTTTTTATATTCTAGATATGTTGTACTTCAACCAGAGAGGATCAGATTTGTGTTTCACTGTGGACCATACAAATCAGAGCTTGATGACCTACTTTCAGAAAAGCAAATCCATTTTCTAGATCCAACACTTTGCTGCCGCATCTCTGTGCGGCCAAAGAAGATCTTCCATCATGTACCACAAAGAGCAGTTCTCCCTAGCATGCTGTGAGACACCAGTGTCAGGCCACCCAGGCCATTTTGGGAACTCCTTGGGAACTGCTTGCTCAGCAGATCATCTGTGATTTTTCTGGTTTATTTTTGCATGCCAATAGGCAGAACACAAATCAGGGACAGAGGGATCCTACTCACTGCAACTGCTGACCTCCAGCACTGCACAACCTGCTGCACTATGCTCCATTGCCACAACACTGGCCACCTTATTCTAGAAATCTCCATCCTCCTTGTTGCTTGAGTCCAGTTAATATCACTAAGGTCATGTTTATTTTTTTCTATCCCATTTCTTCAACCTTACTTCCTTGTTGAAAACAACTGATTTCTGGCAGCCCTTACAGTATTTCCAAGACCCAGCTATGAAGCTGATGATGAAATGGCTCAAACATCCTTTTGACACAAATTCATTCCCATGCTCCAAGAGAATCAAGGGTGACCATGTTTGCTTGTCTGACAGCAACCACAATATCCACACCCACTAAGTCCCTTTCACTTATAAGCTGCAGTGACAAAACAGAGCTCATGGTCCCTCACTCACACCCCAGCCCTTTTGAAGCCTCAACATGAGACATT
Organism: Galbula dea; assembly: GCA_013399015.1. Classification (NCBI taxonomy): domain Eukaryota; kingdom Metazoa; phylum Chordata; class Aves; order Piciformes; family Galbulidae; genus Galbula; species Galbula dea. The sequence goes on along the minus strand of VWZX01004547.1, from coordinate 100,648 downwards.
ACGCTTCCCTTAGACAGATATAAATCTACCCCCTACACACCCGCCCCAGCAAACACACATCTAAGGCTTTTGTTAGCAAAGATAGGCAACACCAGGTGCATCTGAGAATGCACTTGTTCAAAGCAGCTGAAAGCTGCTGTAACCCAGCTAGAAATCGTTACCTCAAAATAAAGTGTAGGTGAGGGCTCTTCAGCCTCTCTTTTCACGGGAGGGAATGAAAAAAAAAAAAAAAGCTTTACTAAACCAGGGCAACACCAACATAGTATTTTCCTTAAATCTGTGTCACAGGCACCCTTTTTCCAAACTTGGTGCTTTAACAAGACTGGAGGAAGCAAGTGATGCTGTGACAAATGCCATGAATGATCAGACAGGTGACCCCACTGACACAAGTGGCAGCAGTAACATCCGAGATCAATGTTCTACCTCTGCTAAGTGTCAGACCCTGGAGGAAGACTACATAGGTTTTCAACCAAACATAGGCACAGTGCCAACCCGACTACACAGCATGGTATAGCATATGCAGGGACTGGTTTTCCTTTGAAGTGTCTTGCTCTGAAGAAAGCTCTTTTGACACTCTGAAGGCAATACGTATATGATGCAATCTTAGACACCAACATGCTATTTTTTTGTGGTAGGCAGGATGGTGGTGGCACGGGGTTCTTTGGTTGTTTTCAAAATGTGGCTGTCTTCAGAGGAATTGTTGCATTCATACAGGAAAAGGGACATGCCCAGAGAGCTCAACAGGGAGAACCAAACGCCTTGACATCTAATGTCGGGGACCTCTGCTGCCTGAGCTGAAGAAGTCAGACTCAGGGAGCAACATGGCAGTGTGAGTGCAAATGCTGCTTGACAGGCTAAGACAGAAAGGGAAGGCTACAAGGTTGGGTTTTTTTCTTTCTTTATAAAAGCCAAAATACAGATCTCTTTTCAGAAGGCAGTTTTGGTTCTGGAATTGAAAAATGAAATTGCCAGAGGGAAAACCAAATTCACACCCATATAGAGTACCCACTAATACATAAAATCTCTCTCCCTCTCATTTATAAGAGCCACTCAGAATAGCAGCATGAGTTTTCTGAATATTTCTTGCTAACTCCCACCCCTTCATAATTAGCAACCTGGAAGGTTTCAATCTGAATAACTGACTTCATAGATTTAGGGAAAAATAAGTCAAATTTCTATGTCAAAGGGCAAAAAAAGTCCTGTTTGTGCTCTCTGGAATATATATGCATTGGCCCCTGTGAACAAGCAACAAAAAACAACTTTGGTCATTCGGAAGCCAAAAAAAAAGAACAACCCATAAATTTAAATTCAAGCCTTAGGAGGTTAGTCTATATCTTTCTCATAAGAAATACAAATTCTGGTTAACCACAAAATACAACAATGCTCACAGAGCTGCAGCATTTTAGAACTTCTGGTAGTTGAAACAAGAAATGCAATGGCATCACAAAATACTTGTGTTTGAAGGTTTTCCACTTACTCAAGAAGGTTAAGCCACTTCATTCCAAACACATACTGGAGTTGGAATAATCAAAATAAAACTCTGTATTTAATATTTGATAAATATCTTCAATTCAACAACATTGCTTTTGCCTTTTCCCCATAATTTTGCATTTATGTTGCCTGAGAGCGTTCTGCTCCTGAAGTGACTATTGATAATGAAGTGAGAGATCTACTGAAAGAAATAAAGGGATATAATAGGATTCTACTCAGAAGCCATCTTCCAGAGCTGTAGGACTTGGCTAAATCAGTGATACTACTCAGTTTAAACAAGCACCTCAAACTTTTTGTTTCACTCATTGCCATTTTCTCTTCACTAAGGTGAAACATGCTCACTGTCCTTCCCTTTCATATAAACACACATGCGATAACATACGCCAAGGGTTTATGTGTATATAGACACACACATGTATATATGAGGGGTGTGTGGCATATCCATGCATGTGTGTATATATAGATATAGCTACATACACTCACGCCAGCCATTTCTTCTCACCGCCTTGGTGTTACAGACCAGTGCAGGGAGAGTGCTCAGTCAAACAAATTACTCACAGAATCATTACGGTTGGAAAGGACCCTCAAGATCATCTAGTCCAACCAATAGCCCTACACTACTCTTACCCTTAAATCATCCCCTGAAGAAACACATCTATCCTCTTCTTAAAAACCTCCAGGGATGGTGACTCCACATAACACCAGTGACTTTTAGTCAGGCAGACACATGTGAAAGGAAAAAAATCCTCAGTAACGAAGGAAGCCACCTGCCCTGTTTTTCTTGGTTGCAGGAGAGGCCCCCTGCTTTCCCTCTCACAAATAGTAGGGTGCCAGGGACAGCAGAAGAAGCCACACCACCTTTGAAATGGGTCTTAGCACAGGGTTCCCAGCTCCTCAGAAGTTTCCTTCTGCAGGTCCCTTCACCTCTGAGCTGCGCTGGAAGACTGTGACTGTCACTGACGTGAAACCATCTTCAGCATCCACCTGACCTGGCTTTACTGCTGTGTTACTCTTGCCTCCTTTCACATCAGTGTCTGGTAGAAGAGGAGTGGAACTACAAGAGTGATAAACAGTTGGATAATAGCAGGAGAAAGAGTCGGAAAGCAGCAGTGGAAAAGAAGAGTAAGCAGCTTTAAATGGATTCATAAAAACAGACAATAACATATTTTCCACTTGAGTGGAGAGGAACTACACATTTATTTATAATTTGACTCCTGTATTTAAAGGAAGAGACCCAAGCAATGCAAAGAGTGGAAAATTAAACTATTTCATCTGTTCAGCATTTTCTGTCCTGTTCTTGCTAGTGGTAATCACCTCTGTCAGAGAGCAAGCCGTTTCCAGCTCAGGAAACATTGCTGACCATGCTGGCATACCCAGGGGACAGCTAATGCCCAAGGTGCATGTTAAGGATACAGCTTATTAAGAGAAACTGGACTGTTCTCCCAAGCCAAGATCTGTAATTTTCTGGGTGAGAGAGTGATGTCTTCTTGCATACAGTTATGGCTTTGCCAGCACTCCTGGTGTGCCAACTAGACCACATCAGGAACAATACTATTGCTTAAAACAACAAACGTGTCTTACTACTCACACTCATGCGCTAGCCCTGTCACAGAATCACAGAATCATTACGGTTGGAAAGGACCATCAAGATCATCTAGTCCAACCAATAGCCCTACACTACTCTTATCCCTAAATCACCCCCTGAAGAACCACATCAACCCTCTTCTTAAAGACCTCCAGGGATGCTGACTCCACCACCTCCCTGGGCAGCCTACTCCAACATCTCACCACTCTTTCAGTAAGGAAATTCTTCCTAATATCTAATCTAAACCTACCCTGGCACAACTTAAGCCCATTCCCTCTAGTCCTGTCACTAGTCACAAGGGAGAAGAGGCCAACACCTGCCTCCCTAGAATGACCTTTCAAGTAGCTGAAGAGAGCAATAAGGTCTCCCCTCAGCCTCCTCTTCTCCAGGCTAAACAAGCCCAGCTCCCTAAGCCTCTCCTCATAAGGCCTGTTCTCCAGACCCCTGATTAGCTTAGTTGCCCTTCTCTGCACCCTCTCCAGTACCTCAGTGTCCTTCCTATACTGCAGTGCCCAAAACTGCACACAGTACTCAAGGTGTGGCCTCACCAGTGCCAAGATCACCACCCTGGTCACACTATTCCTGATACAAGCCAGGATGCCATTGGCCTTCTTAGCCACCTGGGCACACTGCTGGCTCATGTTCAGCCGGCTGTCAATCAGCACCCCCAGGTCCTTCTCTGCTGGGGAGCTCTCCAGCCACTCCTCCCTGAGCCCATAGCGCTGCTGGGGGTTGTTATGACCAAAATGCAGGACTCTACATTTACCCTTAATCAACTTTTCAACTATCAGTTGAAAATCAACTGTATCAGTATTTCAACTATCAGTTATCTGGAACATTTGTTCTCACATGCAATACAAAATGCTACAAACTGCATTCATACCTCCTACTTCAAGACCATGATAAAGAGAGCAGCATCCTCTGTTTTCTTTCTAATCAGGATCTTTGCCATCCACACATTCCAAGTTTTTCTGTCATTGAGAACTTCAGAAGAGTATATGTATTTTTCCAAAGAAAAAAGCTTAAAGACACAGACAATTGCACCAACCCCAGCAGCCAAGGTTTGAAGAAAAATTATCAGCTTTTTCAAACAGATGAGAAATTAATGACAGGTCAGAAATGCATTCTTCAGAGGCTAAAAAATCTCCAGGTTATTAAATTTACTCAGTGTATGGTATCTTAGGATACTAGAGAGTTTGTGTGGTGCTTTACAGAGAGTTGTGTTTAGTATCTTAATTGCATTAAGAAAAGAGAGATAAATCAGCTGTTTGCTTTCTTCTCTAAGAGTTAATTTATAATACTTCTAACTTCTGGGTACTGTGTTAAAGCCCGGTTACAACAGTCACAGAAGCTAAGAAGTTAGTAAGAAGAAACCAAAGTCTTTGTGGGAGAGCATGTTGCATCTCTCCTTCAAAATTCTGCACTATGCTAGCCTAAAACTGCCTTGACAGACAGCAGAGCCTCAGACATCAATTATATATTATACCAGGCATCAGAAAAGAAGAAGATACAAGTACATAAACTACATAAAGTACAGCCTGTTAACATTTGTAGTAAAAAGGACTAAGTTGTTAATGGGAGAGTAAACAAAAAGCACGTTAAAATAATAAATTTTATTTCTTAAAAAAAAAACAACACATTAGTCCTCCACTTTCTTTTTGTCAGCACATATTATGTTGTACTTGGTATTTACACCACATTACCACAGGAACATTTTTCTTTGCAGAAATAGGAACGTGTTAAATTTCATACTTGACGTGTTCATTTAAGCTAAAAGAGAAGTAACTGCCCAGGGCCCAGATTACATCCTTCTCAAAGCAGCAAACCGAAGCTCTAACCTAAACTGGTAAGTTAATTGCCTGCTTGAACATCCTTCTCAACCTTGAAATGAACCCAATAATTCACCCCAAAAGCTGAAAAACTGAATTATTTTTTCCTAGTGCACTTTGAAGAAAATGGTATGTATGCTCTAAGTCAGTCTAGTGACGGAAATTCATATCTTCTAGTGCCCCAGACTAATAGCTGAGATCACATGCTAAAAAGTTCAAGCTATGATATTGATGTGCTACAAATAAAAATTATGTTTTCACTATTAACACTGCAGTTGTTTTTATTTAAAGAAACAAAATCTTACAAGGGGCAAAAATAGTTTTTAATACTTCATGGTGCTGACTTTTGCCCATGGAGTCATTAAAAAAAAAAAAGGAAAAAAAGAAGACCTCTGTCTTTGCTTAAATGCTCATAGAGCACAACAGCTCAGGTACGTGTTCAGAGGAGATTGCAGCTTACAAGCATTTTCTTTCTGAAAAATTAAAATATTTTTGTCGTTATAATTTTTTGTTTCCTGACATATCAGTAGAAGAAATAAAACCATGTCCATTTACATGTAATATTTAATTTCTAATACTTAAGTCTTGTTTTAAAAAAAAAGTCAATCAATATGCCTTTTCCAAATCAAAGAATCCTCTGGCAGCCATAAGAAAACTTTTTTGAAACAAACAAACAAACAAAAAACAGATAGAAGATTTTCAGATAACTCCAGAAAAGAGTTTTAAGTCTCACCCTTCTTCTGGCATGAAAGTAATATCTCTTTGCTACAATTCACTACAATTATACATGAAACTTTTTTACAGTCTGAATTTTAAATTTAATCTTGCATTTTCAGATGGAGAAATTTCAATGATTGAATGGCGAGAAAATAACTTTTATTTACAAACTTCTCTGATTTAGTCAACAAGGCTCTCCTCTGGGATAGCTACCATCTTCATCTCTATTGCACAGAGCCATAATACTAGACTTCCATCAAAAAAGACAAGTGACAGAAGCCTGTCAAACTTCAGACCTGACCCACTTGGTTTACTGAAAAGTCAAACCAGAGTTCTCTGTAGCTTAGATCTGCCTGGCAAGCACCATCTCAGGTGCATGCTGTCATTTACGATAAAAGGCAAGGGGGACTCCACAGGAGTCAGCCTCACACATGGAAACACACGAGTTCACCGTCAGTTTCTGATTCTACATGGGTTTTTCTTCTTGTTTTCATTCCCCCTGGTGCAGCTACATCTGTTCCACTGCCCAAGCTGCACCCCAGAGTCACAACATGGTGATGCTCCAACACCTGCAGATGTTTAATGGACAGCTTTTGTCACCAACACTTTCTTCCATCTAAGCCTTACAGCCAACCTCTTTGCCAGTACAGCCCTTCCCACTGAAGAAACTTTCCAGATCATCAGCACATCTGCAAGTTTCAGATCAAAAACAACAGGGTGCAATGAGGTCAAGAAGATACTGTGCAGGTGACCATTAGTAAGCATTCAGCAACTCCTAAAGCTACGTATGCAGTACAGACTCATGCACACGCTACAGAAGGGCAGGAAAAATGTGTGGAGGCAGATGAGCATATGGCTACTGACAAAGTACAAGCAAATTTAGATAGGATGTGGTGGAAATAGCTGAGCCACTGAACTGCCAACACTGCATGTTTAAAATAAAAAAGGTCAGGGATATATAAATAATTAGATCACAGTGAAAAGTTACTGAAAACAAAAGCACAGGATACTTGCCAAAAATATGACACATTGACAGTTCTGTAAGGAACAGAAATGGGTAAATATTTTTTTCCTGGACTGAGTTTAGTTATGCAGATAGCTAAGTAAGGATTAATGTCAATCTTGGGTGCACTGACATAAAGACAAGTTACTATCTTTCACCTGTCACCTTCCTTCCAAGACCCATATTTTCCTGCAAACTTATTACGTCTGCAGCACTGAAAGGAAATAGAGAAAAAAAAAGTTGACACATGTTGGTTTTGACTAAGACTCTAGTGTTGCTCCCTATGGATTTAGCAGCATGCTCAAGGAAGAGGATATAGTGCTATTTTATTAATGATACTTGAGTTTCATATTGGAAACTATTAATAAGTTTCTTTTAATAAATTTTAAAACACATTAAAAGTAAGTGAATGCTTGATCTGCTCAATCAAAATCACTTGGGGAAACACTGAATAGGTCACAGAAATCCAAGGTAAACTGGCAGCAGGCTTGAAGTGGAGGAAACACTAGAATTCACTTTTCTTTTTTTGTTTAAAAAGTAAACAGTCATGTCTTCTTGTTTACCAAGGCAGAAGAAGCACATTGATCAGCAAATACAGTTCATGTTTTATTTTAAGTCTGCTATGGAGGGACTACTAAACTCCCTCTTCTCTGTTCCATGCAGCGCCATGGAAAATGACCCAGATAAATCCACCATCCATTCCTGTGTGAAGACAAGTAATTACCCTTTACAGAACAATCAGTTTAGCTATCCTCTGAATCAATCTTTGGTAGAGCTGCTCTGCATTTTAGCTTACTTTCCATGTTCCTCTCTGTATCTTTCCCACTGAATTTATCCTGAAGCATTTCAGCCCACTGAGGTGCAAGGTGAAAAGATGTGTAACTGATCACTGCTCTTCCTGTTCCTGAAGTATTAAGAGCATGTTTTTTATTCTTCTGTCATATGCATAATTGACCCTGTAGTGCTTCAATTCCAATTTTAGCAGTCAATGAAGGAATAGGAAGAATTCTTTATGGACAACCACTGCATTAGTAACTGAAAAATCTGAGGACTGAAAGTGTTAAAAGTGAGGAAAACAAATCCTGGTGCCGACAGTTGGGCTGGACAACATGTATGTTTATCAAAATCTATGCACTTGCATGCAAGGGAGGTATAGCTATCACAGCTTCATGCTTTGTGAGACTGAACTACAGCAATCCTTAAGAGATGACTTGAGTCATCTCTTAAGAGTTCTCTTTAGGATTCTGTGCTCAGATCATTTCTACCTTTACCTTAGAGGTCACAATCAAAGCAGTGTTCGAAAGGCATCTTGTCCCTGAACCACAGATTGGCTTCCCAGGATCATTTCTAACATGAAGAGGATGATAGAAAGGTAAGTTATTGGACCATCACACCTACAATTCTCCCCACTGCTGCTTTTTCTTGGATTCCTTCCCTTTTTTGTACCTTGTCTGTCTCTGCAAGTAGTTTAATGTTTTACAGAATATTGGCCTTGTTCTCGCCTCCCCTTCTTTTCATCTTCCCTTTTTTCCACACTCCATATATGTATCACAGAAAAGTGCTCTCAGTTTAAATCATCCAGTAATAAATTACAATCAAACTCCAAATGGGACATTGGTAACCACATAATCCCATATAAGAACAGAAGGCCTGATTCTGCATAACCACTGAGGTCTCGCTGCTCTTATTCATCCCAATAGAAGGTCTAGTTCCAAACCCCTTACAGTATTAGGCCAAAAGATGCACCTGCCACTACCTTTTGAACAAATCAATGGGTGCCTGATGACGCCCATTGTGCCTCAGAGCTATCCCACCTCCCTTCACATAGGATGGCTTCTGCTTCCCTGTTTTAAACAAACATACTATAAATCCTTTGGAGTTACTCTGTTCTTCACTTCCTCCCTAACAATCCTCACTAGCTCTCTCCTGGGAAAAAAGAGAGGATGCAATAATTTCTCTTGACACTTAGCTCTCCTTAGACCTTTTGCAGGTATCCTGGACCTGTTCTCTTGTGAGACACCTGCACAGCAGCACTATTCCATAGCACTGGTTTTCCCTTTTCATGGAGGTCCATTTCCATGTTGAACAGGGAGGAGGCGCCCGATGTGACAAAGATGTAACCATGCTGAGCTTCACACAGGTGTGTGAAAGCTCATCTGAAATACAGCTCTAAAACCTCTCTGCCTACATCTGCCACACCCTACTAGGATCTGACAGAAAAATTTTAGGAACTTCCTATAAAATATTCCAGCCTACCTGTTGTATTTCTACAGGCAGAGGTAAATTTTGCTGTTAACAGTCCTGCTGTTCAGAATGTAAGGAAAAGATGCATGTCAGATAACTAATGTTGCTTTTCTGTATGAAAAGAATTCCTTATTTTAATGGCCATAATCATAAAGACTTGCTCCAGAGCACAGCTTTGAGATGTACACTATATTCTCTTGGAAAGCTTCAACAATATCAGAATACACTTATCTTTAGCGTGCAGCGTATTGAGCATATTTATATATCAATAATGTATATATTAACATAAAATAGATGTATAATACATAAAGATACTATAATATATAATTACATACATTTATTACCTTAAATGCTGCTTTTATCTATACAGCGTTGGCCAAACTAGAAAGAAACAGGAAAGCACTCTGTAATAGGTGATATTATTTTAGAGCTTAGGTCACTGAAATAGCTTAGGATGTTTGAGTCCTTGAAAGTTATCCAGTTGCAACAAACAGTTTGCATTATTGTCAATATTTAGGGTAGTTTAAGTTACAAAAAAATACATGCACACTATACCTAGCACTTGAACATACTATGAAAATTCAACCAAAAGTCTAATGCACCTATAGTAAATTTTATCAGATCGAAGAGTCTGATGTAGAGTATTTATTCAAAATAACTTGAGTACAGTCATTTTATTTCCAGTGGCTGGGGAAAAAAAAAATCTCATTATTCTTTTTTCCCTTAGCTACTCAGGGAGTAGCTGTCTCTCAGGACTACAGCTGGGCTTTTTATGACAAATAGGACGGTACTTAACGAAAAATAAATAAAAAAAAATATATTCTTTCCACTCAGCTGTAGGGTAAGTGGAAGGTAAAGTGAGTCAGTATCAGACTCCCACTTCCCAGATACAGGGCACTAAACTGTATTACCCAAACAGTATAGAGACAAGACAAAGAAAAATAAGTTTGCCATTCAAAGACATTTAATACACTGAGCCATAACAAGACAAAAATAAAAATAAAATGCCTTTGGAGCTGTGATCTTAAAATGTAAAACTGATTATACCAGCTGGGTCTACATCATCTTTTCTTAAATATTTTCAATTTCAAACAAAACCTGGCACATTAATCAGTAACAAGTTTTGTGATTGTATTCCAATTAAAAGAGCAAAGTCTTTTAAAAAAACGCAAACACCTTAAAAGTACTTTCATGTAGGAGAAATAAACAAGAGGAACACAGAAAAACACATGTAAAAAGTAGGGTATATAGGAAGTAGGAGGAGATTAGAACTGCCATATAATTTCTTTTAAACAAACTCTCAATTCTACAAAATGCATTATCCTTCTGAATCGCATACCCAGTATTTTGCATCCCCATCTTTTTTTTTTTTTTTTTCTTTCAGGTGAGTCCCCAGCTCCTAGAATAAAGCTGTCACTTCAGCCAGCAGGTGCTTCCATTCCTGCCTCCAACCTACAACAGTTATGACGGGAAATTAAGAAAAACAGCTACCCCGGGCAGCCCAGGCTCGTACGTAATGAACAGTTCAACCCTGGATAAATCTAATGACAAACGTGGGTGGCTTTGATTGAAATGACAAGGCAGTTTGTCACCCATTGCTCTGTCACAGAGATCAACAGTGCTAACATTTTCTGCTGACTTGAGGGGAAAGCAGCCTGAAACTTGTGTATTTTGGAGACTGTGCACAAAAGACATTGAAAACAAAAGAGGTCAGCCTTAGTGTCAAAATGCCTCTCTGGCCCTAAACAAGTCAGCAGTGGAAAAGATGTAGCTTCTAAGATGTTGTTGCAAGGAAAAAAACAACTACACAAACAAACAACTGTATCTGTAGATGGATAGAAAATTTAAAACAAAACCCAAACCAAACCCACAAACACATAGAGCTGTCTTGCTCTTGACAGAGTTACTCAGCTATCCAGTTTACCTGCACATGAAACTCCTAAAAGCAACTTGTTTTCCCATAGGGGTTGTATTTTGCGCATTGATGAGTGTCAAGTGCCCATGAAATGATAACAGCAAGACATGATTGCTACCATAAATCACTAAATAGTCTTGAGGGCTCTAGCCCTCAATCATCTCAGTTTGGGATGATACTGTTTGTGGTGTCACAAATGTACCTGCTTAAATACCACAGTTGTCCCCCCATACACTGTAGGTACCTCAGTTCTGCAAAGAGTTGTGTTTCTGTTTAATCTTGGCTTCAATTAGTGCATTAACTTCTGGACTGTATGTGATGCTATACAGCCAGAGTCCAAGTAAGCGCAGAATAAAGGCTAGTAAAGGGGCACAAGCACGGAAAGAGGCAGTGGATGTTTGAAGTTCACATAGCAGATTAGTAACAATCCTGGATCCAAAACCACCACAAAAGGGAAAGGTATGTGACAGCCTCATGACACCCAGCAGTGCGAGAAGCACTTCTTGATTGATACACTTCCCTTCCTCTGAAGCCTTTAATTTAATACTACATTTGCAGCATTGCCATTTCAAGAGAAAAACAGACTTAAAAGCAAAGAGATTTCCCTTCTGGCCATAACACAACAATCTGTCATTTTGCTACAGAAGAACATATTCATGGCAGGTTTTTTAGTGGTTATTTTCATCTTGACCTCTTTCTAATGTCAGTTCTTGATGTCCAGCTTTTTCAAGGAAAAGCCCACTTTGTCTTTTTCATCCAACAGATGGTGTCTTAAGAGGAATCCTGCTGCCTTACTCTTGTGGTTTCCAGCACACCTTTAGCATTCCCAGTGACAAGGGTAGTATCATAGAAAAATATTACCTTTTAACAACCAGTCTCAAATATTTTATCTGATATTGGCTAAGACTTCCCTTTCACAATCTCTTTTACATCTTAACCTAAAAGCTAACTGATGAATCTCATTCACTCCTTATCTCTGTGTTTCTTTGCACTTATCCTTTTGGACTCTTCTGTACACCAACCTTCCTGCATTCTCAGCATCCTTTTACAAAGCACTGAATGGATGTCCTATGTCATGCTGCTATGACTGGACCTTTACATGCTGGACATGGCACTTGTCTATCAATCAGATTTTGCTGATGATTTTTAAATGTTTTCTAATTTGGTGGTTGTAAATACACACAGGGAATCTTGCAACTCATCTACTACATGCTTCAGCACGGCATTTATCTTCCAGTCCTTTTCATTCTTGCTGCAACAGATTCTGTGGAGATACTTATCTTGAGTTTCTATTTATACCACTGGTTTTATTCATAAATAGCAACATGAAACAACTTACTCTTGCTTTGGCTGAAAACTCATAATCAAAGGTCCTAAAACACACTTTTGCATATATAATTTCTTGTTTGGTCTAGCCTAGTCTTCCATTCTATGAGTCTATCATGAATTCAGACATAGGGACATACTATAGCTAATTGCTGAAGTAATTGGCAGTTCTATTCCTGGCTTCGCCGGAGACTTTCTGAAAGGCAATTAACCATTCTGTGCCGTTATTTACCTCAGCAGAACAGAAATTACAGGAACATACTACTTCAGAAGAGTAGTATCAGGACCTATTAATGCTTATAAAGCATTTCAAATTTCTAAGAAATCATTAGGTTAATGGAAGTAATGTGATTAGTAGCAAGTGCTGATTCATGGAAAGATCAAAAAAGTCTACACTGGGGCTGAAGTTACTCATGAGATGATAATTGCTCAATTCTGCTAGAAACAGTTTATTCTGAAATGTAGATGGTGTCAAGCCACATTCCCAAATCATGTTACAGCCCAACCGTAACCAAAGGCTATCACATAATTCAGGGACAAGGTGAAGACACAAGTCACAGTTCTGTCTACACTGCAAGACCAAAATGTGTTAGCCACACTGTAATGAATACTATCAAAAAGCTGACACTGCAGCATAATTTGACTAATTTTGCACAATAGCTTCTTTCTATCTGCTTTCATGGAAGAGGCCATCTACAGTGAGGCTTTCAGGAAATTTCTTACTCATTTGGCAACATACTGATACTTGTTGAGGTGCTAACAATGGTCAAAAGTCTGGTGTAGCCAGCCTAAACTAATTTCATACACCACGTCTAATACTCGAACAGTTTGGTTTTGGATACACAATGCTGGGTATGGAGGCAACATCTCGCATATTAAGCAACATCGCACTGAGGCCTCTGTCCTTCTGCGACCCCCACCTCAATTCACTCACTGGCAATGGACCACTTGGAGAAGAAGGAACGTGATTGTGGCAATGACTCACACCTTGGGATAAGCAATGTGAACAGGCCTCTCCATTCAAAACAGACTTATCAAAGGTATATTTCCTCAAGGCACAGCATCACCATATTCTTCCCCTACCAGACAGCACAATGAATTAGACTTGTTTCCCTACTTGTGGCCTAGTATGTTTCAGTTTTACATACAGCCAAGTAGATGTATGGTGCTGGTTTAATGGTTTCCTGTCTTGACTTCCTTCTCCTCTAAGAAACCAACCAACCCATCAACACCTTTCCGGAGATGACAGAATTGCCATGGTTGTGATCAACTGTCTAGATATCTTCTATCAAAGCTGAATATTTTATTGAGGAGTATCAAAATAAAATATCATGTTTTTTTTCACTTTTAAATCAACAGACAAGTTGTTTGCATGTAATGGTAACTGCAGAGGCACTTACTGCTATACTAGAGAGTTCAGACTTGTTATGACTCATAAAACTGCTGTTCGATGTAAATTTTAGAGCCTGCATGTCACAGAGCTGCATTATGTTCATACTTGTAAGCTGACTAACAAAGGTCATCAACAAGAAAGATTCAGAAATGAAACATATTCATCTCTATTGTTTGATAAATACAAGCAAGAAGGCTGCTGAAAAGCCCTTTCTATAAATTTAGTTGCATCTATCATTGCTCTTCATACATCACTGACAGTTCAGAGAGCCTGTATATGATAGGGATACACAGGGAAAAAATGTGTCTCACAAGTCCATTAAAAGGATCTGTACTATTTCTTTCTCCACTCTCAGTTTTAAATTCTCCTGAAGCAGCAGTAGATTTAACAAGTTATCTTTCCTCTATTATTTTCATCACTAAAAATAAATTGCTACTGAAATACAGCATTAGATTCTAGAGAGTGGGACACAAAGCCAACCATAACAAATCCCACCAACTTTTCCACAACAAACAGAAGAACAATTGGAGACAGAAAGATCACAGAAAGGGATAGGTGCAGCTATAGGGGAAGAAATTAATTGCTTACATAACCACTTTCACATATTCTTCTCATCTACAATACACACTTTCTTGAATGCCCATGGCTGGATTATATGAACATCATCTGAATCAGAAAACCCAGTGAGCAGGACAAATCACCTTTTTATTCTCAGTAGCAATCACTTAGTTTTTCTATTCTAAATTCTTCCGCTATGAGGTTTGAGGAAAGCTGTTTTGATTCTGTGTATTTTCATTTCCCAATCTGTCCTTCAGGGATAATGAAGCAAATACGAACATACAGAGACACTGAGGGAATTTTGTTCTCTCTCCAAGCTTTCTTACAGCAGGAAAATTACACATTTCTCACAAATAATATAAAAGATGTTACTTTTAGCAGGCTCTTGTTATTCAACAAACTCAATACTTTAAAGCCAGGACGTTTGCTAACCCTTAACTTCCAATAATGTAATTCTAAAAGGTGACAGGCACACACACAAAGCCTTCTTTAATACTAGAAAACTGTACTGCATCTGACCTTATTTTTCAACATTTATGTTAACATTGTGCTTCACTGATCAGGGCAAACTGGATATTATCAAATAGTATTTCACATTTTATTAATAATTGTGTTACCTAAGAAAAAACTCCTGTGGTTTAGTTAACACCTGTATACCATTTTAATACACATAAAGTATTTTGTTTAACTGTAGCAGTTCTTATTGAGGCTCTTGTGTGAATTAGATAAGATGATTGATCAGTTATCATGATCTCAGATTTGTAGTAAAAAATGGCAAGTGAATAAACAAGATGAAAGAAAAACAAGAACACAGAGTGTTTACAAGACTTGCTCCTAACAAAGGGTGAATAAGGCACTTGTAAAACTAGCTGACAGAATAAATATTGAAATTGCAGTTTCATACTGGGAGGTTGAATCAGGACAGACATTTCTTTAATGTATACATTAAAGGAGAGAAGTTTGTGTTGCTCATTCAAAAAATGCCTTTAAGTACAGACTGGGTTATACTTTCAGCATCTCTGGCTGGAAAGATACCTGGGAATCACTGACTTGCACTGTGTACGTGACATGCAAGATGTTACATATATGTGTGCAGAACATCCAGGGATATACACATACTACGGCTGGAGAAAAACAAATATAGTGAAACTTAATGAAGTATTTATGAATTCACATTTCTGGATTTCCTGACTTCTGTTTGGGTTTTCAAATAATTTAATAGCAGACTTTACTACTACAGAAATGATAATAAATCTCAGATGTGTCACTAGTGGGAAAGCAAGCAACGAGAAATACATACCCACACCTCTTGCTTATAAAAGACAAAATCCAGGTTGTAATCAGCAAGGGAAAGGAAGTAGGACAGAAACAGAGGGAGTCTCAGCAGCAATAGCACTCACCACTTTTGACATAGTAATGTCAAGCTTAAAAAAATCCATTCCATTATTCCTGGACCCTGCTGAGAAAACATCATTCCCCTCAACCTTGGACTGTATGTATGTAATAGCAGAACTTCACTTACTCATAGAAAACTGCTGTTTATCTGATAAAAGATGAGAGATTATGAATAGATTTTGTAATTTTAATACATGTGCATATAGTTGTAAACAAGCAGTTGCTAAAGATCATGTTTGATCCCTATTAAATCTAAATTTTAAAATGGCTTCTGTAATGGAAGTGAAGCCTATTCTAATGCTATTATACCAAAAGGCACACATGAACTTAATGTGTTTGCACAGATCTGCTTCTAAAACACACTTACACAAGCACATCCACACATTTCTATCCTGCTCTCTGCATATACAGTTGTGAAACGTCAATAGCATGTTTTTATCTAGCCATTAACTTATATAGCATTGGGTATTCTTGTGTACCTCTCAAACATGTAAATAAGAGCAAAGGGCTGAGGGAAGGTCTCCTTGGCAAACTGTCTTTGGCTCCTACAGCCAGCCATATGAAGAAGTCCATTCTACAAACTCAGAAAAACTGCTCCCAAGTAAGAATTCAGTTTCCACTCCCTTTGCTCGAAGAATAGCCTATGCCAGAACTCTTTGTATGGTGTGAATCCTTCTTCCAATATCCTTGAAGCAATTCAGCAACCAGTTTATAGCTAATTTTTATTATGTGGACTCTCATTTTCATTTCATTTTCTCTCCTCTCTGGTGTATTTTAGACATCAATCATCACCTGTCTCAAATCCTCTACACAAATATGCAAATGGATGTTCTTTTACTTGCTACACACAGATGTTGAAGAGGCAACGTTTTGATGGGTTATACATAAACACTATTCAAAGTGCCACTTGACTTTAGGGCTCTCTTGCCAAACATTTAATACTTTCCCTTGCCCCTTCTCAGCAAAACACCCAGGCTCAAGACCCCTCAAGGCTTTGGAAAAAAATATCTGAAGTAGCTTTCAGGCAAGCTCACATCCCTCTGGTTCTCACATCCGACACAAATAATAGGTAAGTGCCCTGCACTGAGCATTTTCCAAGCCACATTACAGATATTACTGTGTATAAGCCAAAGCACCCTGAACAAAAACTCTGCTAAAGCATAGCTGCCCTTAGGCAGCTTCACTCCTCAGACACCAAAGACCTGGGAGTTCAAGACCAAGGTGCTCTATTCCGTGCCTGAGGCAAAAGCAGCTACATACACTGTGCAAATAAACTGCAGTCAATCCCCAAAGGAAGCCCTTGCCTTGATGCCTGGTAAATAGTTAATGCATAGGGCAAGTCCTCAGTAGCCAGGAGCTACCTGTGAGAAAAGCAGTATGCAGTTATAGGAAGACAGACAGCTGGGAACAGAACTTCAGCAACTACTGAAATACCAAGAACTATCTCCATTAAAAATAATGTATGTTTTAATTAGTCTAAATGAGATATTTAGACATTACACTCATCAGGTCCCATGTGCTCATGGGAGTACAATGTGCCTATGACAAAAGTTCAAATACATCTGCAAGCCAAATAGTGCTGTCTCCAAACAATAACAAGACATCGAACAGCCCAAACACATCACAGTAACAGCATGAAGACTGATAGCATGCATGTGTTGCATGGAGTGCAATAAATGCTTTTCATCTCTACAGCACATTTTCTAAATAGCTCGAGATGCTTTGTAAATGTGAAATAACACACAGCTTGTACAGGACAGTATTTTTTCCTCCCTCTCTCTCTCTCTCCCACTTCAGGAAGACTAACAATATGTCCTTAGCTGAGCTTTTAGGTTTTTTTCTTTCTCTCGTCACTTCAACTAAATCTAGAATGATAAAAGTTTTTTTAAAGAGAAGGAAGGAAAAAGGTTGACCATTTTCCCAATGCAAGCAAAAGCTGTTCTGTAAGCAGTAAGTGTTAACTGTGAATGTAGCAGCAAACTCAGATACAGACACTATTCTAATTTCTTATATATAAAATCCATTCCACTGGAGGATCTAAACCATATTTGATAGATCTGAGTTTTCAAAACATCACATGAAATAGGCAAATAAACCTCACAGTTGATTAATCAAATACTAAAACAACACACAGTCTTCAGCACCACGTGTTAACCCTAAGTGTTATTTGTGTAACAGCCCAACAAGAAATTTAAAGTTAACAAAAACAGCTAACAGAGTGGCCCATCTTGATTAAGCTTGGACACTGGTTTCCTGGAAAGCCTACACACATTCCAGTGGCTTTCTAAAGGTTACACAGTAAATTGGCCACAATTAAAAGTACAAAGCCTTGATTTTCTTGCTTTATCTAAAAAATAGCGCTGTTTCACTGAGAGGAGAAAGACTTTGTAGAGCAGTAAGGATAATAGGAATTGTCAGAATTATCTAAAAATCCTTCAGACAAGATCCCAATATTCAAATTACCTAATTTAAAAGGTTTACCTTCCATTGATACTGATTTTTATTAGTATTTTAATAGTAATCTTCCTAATCAGATACGTTAAAAGTCAACAGAAGATACTTTAAAAATATTCAAAACTACTGAAACAAGATAATGAGATAAACATTAAAACAATGAAAATTAAAACCTCAAAACAAACCTGCTTTAAGAATTAAACATTATTCAGTTGCAGACCATTAAAATCACTTTGTAAAATCACTTATACATGCAAATTGATAAATAAAAGCTACGAGGTATAGCTCCTTAGAGGTACTATTCTCCTCAGAATGTACCCAACATGTACCTTCACATGCCTTCTAAATATGAGTGAAGGTGAACACTACCATGTTTATATTACAGTATGACCTTGAAGCTTCAAAAGGGGTGAAGACCCCACTGAACCCAAAGGCACAGAATGAGAGAATCATAGAATGGCTCAAGTTGGAAGGGACCTTAAAGATCACCTAGTTCCAACCCCCCTGCCATGGGCAGGGACACCACATGCACTAGACCAGGTCATCCAGGGCCACATCCAGCCTGGCCTTAAACACTGCCAGGGATGGGGCAGCCACAACCTCTCTGGGCAACCTGTTCCAGTGCCTCACCACCCTCTGGGCAAAGAACTCCCTTCTAATCTCCAGCCTAAATTTCCCCTCCTTCAGCTTGTAGCCATTCCCTCATGTCCTGAAGTCTCTCTCCTTCTGCCTTATAATCCCCTTTCAGGTACTGAAAGGCCGCTATAAGGTCGCCTCTAAGCCTTCTCTTCTCCAGGCTGAACAACCCCAATTCCTTCAGCCTGTCCTCGTAGGAGAGGTGCTCCAGCCCTTTGATCATCTTTGTGGCCCTCCTCTGGACCCGCTCCAAGAGGTCCACATCTTTTTTATGCTGAGGAGCCCAGAATTGTACACAGTACACCAGGTGGGGCCTTACAAGGGCAGAATAGAGAGGCAGAATCACCTCCTTAGACCTGCTGGTCATGCCTCTCCTGATGCATCCCAGGACACGGTTAGCCTTCTGAGCTGCGAGTACACATTGCCGGCATGTCCAGCTTTTCGTCTATCATGACCCCCAAGTCCTTCTCTACACGGCTGTTCTCAGAGTTCTTCTCCCAGCCTATACTCCTATCTTGGGTTGCTCCTACCCAGATGCAGGACCTTACACTTGGACTTGTTGAATTTCATTTGATTCTCACATGCCCACTTTTCAAGCCTGTCCAGGTCCCTCTGGATGGCATCTCGCCCCCCTGGCGTGTCAACCACACCACTCAGCTTGGTGTCATCCGCGAACTTGCTGAGGGTGCACTCAATACCTCTGTCCAAGTCATTAATAAAGACATTGAAGAGCACCGGTCTCAAGACAGAACCCTGAGGGACACCACTCGTCACCGGCCTCCACCTAGACAAGGAGCCATTGACCACAACTCTCTAACTGCGTCCATACAGCCAATTTCTTATCCACTGGATAGTCCACCCATCAAATCCATATCTCTTCAATTTTGAGATAAGGATGTCATGCGGAACTGTATCAAAGGCTTTACAAAAGTCCAGGTAGATGACATCAGTCGGTCTTCCTTCATCAACCGTTGCAGTAGAGACCTTCTCCTTTCCAAAATGTTTGCATATGCTGCAGTCATTACGAGAGCAACTGCAGCTCACAAAAACATCACTTAATTGCTTTCTCAACTGGCTGATAACACTGTATTTCCTTCGGCACAGATATTCACTTGAGCTGCAAAAATCTGGCTGAGCAGTTTGGTAAATACTCAAGCAGTTTGCCTGAAGTAAAATTCCTGCTGACACCACTGAAGTGCTGCTCAAAAAAGATAGCTAACTTAAAGCTAGTTTAGGTATGTTTAAATAAGCAGCAGTTACTAAAACACTGATGTGACCTAATTAGAATGAGAACGTTTGCAAGAAATTAAATACCATGCCCACACTACTATTACAGCATGGAGATAGCACATCTGGATGTGAAGCTATGTGCTAAATCTTTTTAAATACCTGAAGCCCTTCTTTCTGGCTACAGATAATCCTTCTCTTCAGGAAAGATCAGCACATGTGCTGGGCTTTCTCAGATTGCCAGTACTGATTGTATTTCGTGTTCCTGACTCCCTCAGACCCCTGCATACCCTTAAGATTTAGTAGCCTAGGACCTTCTTCTAAATCCTCCTGTCCTGTACAATTAAATGTAATTTCAGAAGAGGCAGAATTCTCAATATATAAGCATACATTCTCAGTACTCATACTGGTGCTATTCTTACATACCCACATGCATAAGAGAACAGTACCACCTCTATGTCTCATTCTGCAAACAGTCTCACACACAAGAACCAGCTTAGGGATTTTGATCATCCTGAAATGCTACTACAGAGAGCACAACAATTTTTGCAAGGGTGGGTGAATTGACTGCAAGGGATTAAGCTGACTATAAAATACTGCAACTGAAGTTGAGATTTGTGCATGTGTGTGTTTTATCCAGTTCATCAGAAACGCTTCCCAGTACAAATTCTGATAGCACATTAATTAGAATTTCTTAGAGCCAGCAAGTGTCTCTCAAATGACTTAGCATGTAGGAGCTAAGTTCAAGCTCCATCTCCGAGTCAGACATAATAAGAAGTTCAGTCTGCATTTCCCTCTTCCCAAAAACAGAACAATAATTGCTCACAGACTTTGGTGTCAAAAAAATACTTTGAAAAGGTTTGGCTAACCCCAGTGGAACACAAAGGGGGAAAAAAATAAAATCTTGCAAAGTTTTTCAGCAATTTTCTTTCCTTTAAGCTCTATTTTAAACCTGACATTGTTTACTAACGCCATCATTCCTAACAAATAGACAACTGGCCCAGTATGTAGAAAGAAGAGCAAGAAAGAAGGGGAGCAAACCTGTCAGCTACTTCTTTACAGCTGAGAAAGGTAAAATCTGATAAAAACACCATGGAAAAGATGTTACAATAAGATAGGGCTGAAGGTTCATAACTGTAACTTCTTTAAGAGAGTTACAAATAAAGGAAAAAAAACTGTCTCAAGTCTGAGAATCTGCTATTGCTTTTCTGTCAGAAGACATATAGCTAACAGCAGCAACAAATGAATTACAGCACTCCTGGGTTTTGAGGCAAGTAGTAAAATAACATCCAAGTAATTAGAAGAAAAGAGATTAATTTAGCTGCATGAATAGATAGGAGAGGAAAAATTCCAGTTCTGCCTAGCTCATGTTAATACTAGAGACATCTTAAATTTAAGAGAGAATTCAAACCAAGGTAAATTAAAGCTGCCTCTTCTAGAGAGAAGCAATTTTGTGAGAGTCTCCTTGTTTTTTAGCATTTGACTCAAGGAGAAACACTTGGACATGTGACCAAAATGTATCCTCAGGAAAAAAGTTAAGTATTGAACCCAGTATGCATAACTTCTTATATTTGATTACATTTTAGGCAAAGCTCTTCCAAAAAACCAAAACACTTGAGGATCTGTAGTTATTTTCAGGCTTCTGGGGATGGACCATAATTTTGAAGTTACAAGCAGTCTTCATCAGAACTCTAGATCACAGCTAAGACAGCATTGCTAATCATACACACAGGTGCCTTACAACAAAATACTCTGAGTTCTCATGCAAACTTTCTGTATAAAGAAAATGGACAATGTTGTGCTAATTTCAAGAAAATTATTTCTCATCTGTAACAGAGAAGAAATCTATATTGTCAGCAACTGTATTAAGCTTGATGCACAAAGTAGAGGCTACCTGCCAAAACTGGGCACGGAAACCAATTGCTCCATGCAGTCATTTGGGCTCTCAAGGAAGTGCATTTCATGGCTTGCCAGCAGTCCACAGCCACCCAATTGTGCCTTTACCCTCACAGACCAGGTTATGGCACTGTGCTGTGGATGCTGGTTTTCACTGCGTAATTCTGCTCACACACTGGTGTACATGTGTAGGCAAAGCTTCCATCAGCTTCCTACTCAAAAAGAAGTGAGACTAGGTCCTACTAAAAGCATAATTAAAAATAATTTTACTGAAAGGGAGAGAGAGAAAGGAAGATAATTCCACATAAATCTGGTAAGACTTCTTTCTGGCAATTGGCTTTAAGTGGCTGGATGAGAAACAATGTAAACCCCAACAACACATAGCAGGTGGACACAGAAATTACTTCTACCAAAGGGTTGACACTGGGTTCTCTGACTGAAGCTTGCTGACATTAAGACCAAAAATCTGTTATATATGAAGTTATAAATCGGTTGCATAGAATAAAGTGGAGTTAAAGGCCTTCATCACTTTCCTAAAAAGGAATCTGATTTCAACTATCATATTTTAAAAGCTAAAAATATTATAAAAATATTATGAGCTCAGCAAATGTCCCTTTACAAAGAAAGGCCACCTTTGCCTACATTTTGTTCCATTCACTCATGTGCTAGTTCATAGTTTTTCTCCATGAATTATTAATGAATCATTGTGAACAGGAAGAGGAAAAAGGAAAACACAGATAAAATTAAGCCTCTTCTTTTTCTTTAGGTGTAACAAGAATACACCTAGAAGAACTTAAGACAGCATTTAAGGACATGGGGACAGTAGCCAAATAGTATGTATTTGCCTGTTTGGATTTCAGATAAGATTTGTAAACCAGTTATTGTTTACAAGCCTGTAATATGCAGACCCGCTAAGCCATCTGATGAAAAGGAACAAATGAAGCCTAAGAACCGTTACATTGTCCAATTCTGTTTAGCAGACTATTCCAAGAAAAGCGATTTTGTAAAGAAGTGAAAAACAGGGAAGGGCTGTCCTTGAACCCTTCCACATACAGATACATACATGCATCTGATGTATATTTGTACAAATCAAAGTGTCATGCAATCAGCCTTTTTTTTTAAAAAAAAGCGGGAGCAATTCTACGATACTGCCCACAGTACTGTTGTATTGCTACTGAAGCCTCTCATGCAGACTAAAAGCTCTGTAAGCTGTATTAAGATTTTTGCCATTTTAATTGTGGCATCTATGCCTTTTAATATTCTTCTGACGTATTAATGAAAAACATTATTAATAAAGTCATGTGCTCAGAAATTCAAATTCAAATTATTTATTTTTATGCACTTTTTTACAGAGTGGTTATAGCAGGACTTCAGCTAAACTTCCAGCTGTACACTTCTAGTTATATGAGGGGGGAACACAGAAAACTAAACGTGTATATGATACGACATCCCTCTGTAATTGCTCGATGACCAAGTTTGACCATTCCAAACTTTGTATTTTGGTATCAATAACTCAGAATCTGCATCAAAATTCAGGGCTCATCTCTAGAATTACTTATTTAAAAATAATTTTTTCTCACGTCTGACATATTTGCTTCAGTACTCAAAAGATCAAAAGGAAAGGCTTCACAAGTTCATCAGTCCCAACTGAGGTAGCATCTTTCAACTGACTGTTCAAAGAATAAGCACAAAACACATTATAGTCAAAGGGAATGAGCTGACTGTAAGGTGGAATGCAGCTTACTGAATCCTTGTCCCCTCTGACCTTGTTTTATGAAAAAAAGAAAGTTCACTTCACTCTAAGAAGGCCTGAAAACACTCAGGCAGCAACGGAACTTGCTTCTGTTCACAGCTCTTAGCTGAAAAACCCACCTTCGCGTTTTTCATCTTTGAACTAAATTCATGGTGGTCTTATATTTGTTAGTGTGTATTTCCCACAAATAACACAGCAACAATTCCACAAGTTTTGTGCTACATTTCTTCTATTCTACATATACATATGAGCTAAATACTATTATTATTCTATTACAGGTACCCAATCAAAAATACTTCCCCCTCAAATCCACAGGCAAGCATCTCCAGATCAATAGCAAGGGTAACCTGTTCAAGATTTGATCCCATGTATTCCCTGTGAGTGTGAATAACCTTCAAAGTTTTGCACTAGAGACCCCTATGAGGCTAGCTTTACTAATCTGCCAATTGTATTGCCTATTTTTCAATAAATGACTTCTGCTAAAAATGTACAAACAGGAGCTGAAATATGACAGATTAAAAGGAGAAAACACAAAAAGATATTTGCAGACACATTTTTACCATATTTTCATACTTTTACAGACCTATACACATCTATGGATAAAGAGCAATGCATAAAATATAAGTAGCAGAAGTATCATACTTAAATACATCCTTTGGTACCAGAAGGGGACAGAGGCCCCAGACGTTCAACTGAGAATAAACAGAAGGCATGCTACCACAGAGCATACAATTCTGCTTAAAATACTCCTACAACACAACCTCCACAAATGACCACAGCACTATGAAGTTGCTGCAAAACCTTTCTCTAATCTCCAGAAAACTTCCAAATAAAAAGTCTGTGTCAGTCACCAAAGCTCTTCAGCATAAGGATGGTGTGTTTGTTAAGTATAATTACGGTAGGAGGTACACTGTAGGGAGACACCCTTCCAGTGGATTTTGCCTTAATACATGCTCAAACATGCCCTTCTAGCATTGGCTAACTTCTCCAAATTCATGCCTTGGCTGAGGCCTTCTCTGAATGTAAATTTTGTTGCTCTTTTGATCTACTAATCTACTAAGAACTACGTTCCTCTCTCCCCAGATTAATGTGATTTTTGAAGATTAGTACATACCAAAGCTGCTTCATTTTCTGCCGAAGTTGGCAGAAATATATACACCACCCTGAGTAAATAAACAAAGGTAAACATAACTTCATTTTACGTTGTGTCAAGCAGAGACAAGCATGAAGGCAGAGGCATGAAAGGATCCTACCTGTTTCCTCATCGCTCCCCCCCCATTTCCAGTCTGCTGGGCATGCCATTTACAGCAAACCAACCACCCAACACACTGTTATGAGCAACATGTCTCCCATTTTACCTACAAAATTAAAAGCCTCTCTTGTGCGGACTACTGAAAGTGACTGCTTTTTCATTATTCTATCAGATTTCCCTTTTAAATTGTAAGGAAAGCTACCCAAGTAAGGGCTGAAAACCTTATTTAATGATGAGTTGTCAACTACAGCAGTTGCTCTGACAGAAGAGGAGGCCACAACCAACAGCAATGGCTGCCTTCACCTCCTCCTCCCAGCCCTGCAGAGGGTCTCTTCATTGCAGGGCAGCTCGATATAAGTCTTGCCACCTCATTCACAGGCAGCCACGATTTCAGCTGTGATTAGGATGACAGATGTGGCTGAGGTTCTCATGCAGATACCCTCCTGCTACCAAAATGGTGGGGAAACCACCACAGAAACATCATGCTCTTTCCTCAAAAGAGCTTTAAGATAGTTCCTCACAAAATAAACGCCTGCCTTACCTGTGACTGGGAGCTGCGCATGTGAGATAACAAAGATTGCAATTCCCCTCCACTTCATCTTGGTCGCCCAGGCAGTGCTGGGGAGCAGAAGGCCACAGGGCGACGAGAAGAGTCACCTCCACCGGCTTTGCTCATCTGCAAACCCTGCAGGAAGCTCACTCCCTGTGGGGGCTTTCGAGTCCACCTGCTGGCAGCAGCATCAAAGCACAGGCCTTCCTCTGCCTCGCAGCCAGGCAGCCTGGGAGGGCTGGGGCTTCCTTTTGTATTTTCTTTTTTTCCTCTTTGCAAGATGGGTTTTCGTGATTGGTTTTTGGTTGGTTTTTTTTGTTTGTTTGTTTTTACCAGTTTGTCTGATAGGCTCTAGGTCATCCCAGTGAGCAACTGCTGATCTCTACAATGGGCCCAGAAAGTGTATTCCGTATCAAATTCAGTCTGACTTCCAGAGGGTTACTACATAACTATGCCCAGTGTGCAGTGTGTTTAAAATTGTAAGCTGTAGTCACTCTTGAACAAGTAGCTGCCTAAGACTGGTAAAGAGATAATGTTAATTTCTAAGTCTAATTGAAACATGGCCTTACCATAAGCATCTAAAAGTGGCTGCACTCTCAGGGCTATGAAGTCGCCAGCATCAGGGAGAGCTCAACTCTGCCCATCCTGGCAGACAGCATCCACAGGTCATAAAACACCAGCACAACTGGCCCTGCCTGGCTCATTTCATTTGTACCTGCCTGTGAAATGAGTGTGAACATACTACATCTTTGTATTTTGAAAGGGTGTCAGCACATGCAGTGCTCTGGAGCCATTTTGTCATCAGCCACAGCAGCCCACAGGGAGGAGAGCTTGTGTCATCTCTGCAGGAGAGCACAGTATGCAGCTCATTCTCACCCACCTTAGAAACAGAAAGCTTGGTAGCCTCTAGCTATGTGTGCCACTCCTACCTACTGAGCAGGCCATGAGCGTAGGGTGCATTTGAGCATCCTTGCAGCTTGAAGCTATCCTCTGATGACAGCTCCTGAGGCAGAGTGGCACACCCCAGAAGCAGAACAAGCAGTTTGAAGCTGCTGTCTGGGAGCTAACAAGGCTTTTCAACCCTACATTGTAGGCTCACCTGTTAACACAGTTCTCAGCGCAATGCAAAACCAAGCCTAGTTTCCCGTGGGTCCACGTTCTCCATCCAGCACAATGACTGCAGTGCCTCCCTTGCCACCGCTATGCCTGCCTCTGCAATGCCAGGTAGCTGGGCACAAAGTCCCACACAGCACAGATCCATGCTAAGTAACCCAGCAGCCCAGTGTGAAAGTGAAAATGGCCCAGTTTTTCTGCTGCTCTGTGGGAACTAACAAGATCACTGCAACTAGCTACAGAAAACCATGAGTAGGAACAGGTTATGTTTGAACCTCCTTTGTTTAGCTGAATTGATGTTGATCCCTCAGGTCACAAGTGGTTGGGGCAGTAGTGAGTGGCACGCTAAGCCAGGAGAATGGCAATGCTTGTTTCTTTACGAAGCAAAGCTAGCGATCAAATCAGGTAGTATCAAAGCAGTGCTCTGTAGGCAGCGGTGGACCACACAAGCAAAAAGAATAAGCATGCTTTAGCAGTAACTCAGCAAATGTCTCTCAGGAGAGTACTTCACACAACGAGCTGGAAAAACACAACAAACTGATTTCTGTTAACCATATTCAATCATTTCATTATGCTTTTACCCGAGGATCTCAACATGCTTTTCAAATTAGCCTTACTAAAGCCACAGTAGTTAAAGAAATTAAGTCCTAAGGGAGACAGGGAAACAAGGCACTAGAACTCAAAGAGAACCAGGTATCAGAATCACAGAATCATTACAGTAGGAAAGGACCCTCAAGATCATCTAGTCTGACCGATAATTAGTTTTGAGGTTTTCATTGTGGTGCATTGGTTTTCTTTAATAAAGACAAACAAGAAAAAAAAAAGGCGGAAAGCCAAGATGTGGTTGGGGATAATTCCTTCTCAAACATTTCTCATTGCATTTTCTTTATTATTAAGAAGCAGCAACAGCTAATAAAAAGATCCAATTAGGGCATTTATATGAAAATCATACCACCTGACACAGCGATGCAAACTCTCACTTTGTAGATATTTTGTATTATTGTGCTCTTTTCAAATGTAAAGAAATAAAAAATTTCACTTTTATTAACAGAAATTGAAAGTACATTTAGGCAACTATGAATTATAAAAGCTTGAAAACATGACTTAGGTGCCCCAAAGAGCCTAAAACTCAGTTTCCCTCCCATCAAAATACAATTGGCTCAAAAGAAGATTGTTGAGTGTTTACAATAGAAATAGTACTAATACACTTGAGGATCAGAGCTTAAGCTGGGAGGAAGCACATGCATCTCAATTTTTTTTTTTTTAATTTCTAATTCTTAGAAAGAGAAAGAGGAATGTGCATCCCAGCAGGTACACAACTGGTGATAACTATTTTCCAATAATATGAAGACAACTGGCTGGGTGAGAGGTACTGTTCATATAAGTAGGGTTTTATAGTCTTTTGAAAGCAAAGGAAATTGAAGTTCTTGGAAGAAGGAGACCAAGAAACTCATCACCTTGCTGTCTGGAGTGCTGAAGGTTAATACATTCATAAAACAGTATACAGTAATTATTTAATAAAAGAATAATGTTGTGCTAGGCAATGCCAAAATTATTAGACACTAGTACTACTCCAGCACCCAAAACCTAGGGTCACATGCCGTTCTGTGGTATCTAGCACTGCTGAATCTCTGCTCTCCCCTAGCCTTGAGGAGGGTTTCCTTTGTGGCTCTTCTACCCCAAAAGCTTCAAGCAGGCTGGAGATGTGCTCTGACTTACTGCCAAGCAGATGGCAAAGCACAGCCCATGAAAGCCACCATGCATTGAACCCGAAAGAGGTGTCATCAGTTCAAGAAGCAGCTGTGCTCAGGTACCTGGACTTGTATTCCAATGTGAGCTGGATAAAGCCCTTTCTGTCCACTTCCCCATTCAACATAAGATTAGCTGAAATAAGAAATTAGTGAGAGAAAAAAGACTCATGCTCCCATTGCAGGCTACCAAAAGCTAAAATATCATACTAGTTACTGGTAATAGTATTTTTGGAAAAGCATACAGCACAGCTCATCACTATTCCACTGACCCCTGTCTCCTCCTGTTATTGATCATAGTTTCTCCCTCCAGCAGAAAGCCAGCAAATTATTACTTTGAATAAGGAGTTGAGGCCTAAGGTAAGGAAAAAGAATGAAGAGCTGTGTAAGAAAGGGAGATTATTGGCAACAGCAGGCACAGTGGGAGAACAGCAGTTGGGCCAGTGCGTTTTGATGTCTAGATACGGAAAGGTCAGAGAAATAGAGTACATAGACTTCATTAAGAAGTGTGGGTAGAGTCTGCAAAAAGGCTTTGCATGACAGTGCCCCTAGAAATTCTCTCCTCCCTCTCCCTCAGCTTTTAAAATAAGGCAAGCTTATCATTACAATCTAAATACAATGAAAGCATACAAAAGAGCAGTCATGCTTGTACTATGAGTTATTCTCACAACTACTACAGCATGGGACATGCAAATCACATGCAGTCGAGGAGTACTGAAAAAGATAAAGGGGAAGCAGTCTCTACTCTAGAAAAAGCTTTTCTCTGTTCATACAGCTTGCAATTACATGAAGAGAACAATTTGCTTAGAACGTTGCCTTCCTTTCAGTCCATTCTGGGTCTTTGCATCTCTAGGAACCACACAGCACAGTAAAAACTTCAGTAGCTCCTGCCCACATTGCCTAATGCACAATCTCATACATGCATGTTTACCAACAGTTTAAACCACACTGATGTTTCAGTTTACTCACTTCAGTTAGATCACAAGAACTTCGTTAACACCGGACCAGAAACGAATGCCAACACTAGCTAAGCTCAACCAGCAGCCATTTTCCTCAATACAGACAGGGCCACAGTGGAGACATAAAACACTCCCTGCTGGGTTACAAAAAGCTCTCAGCTAAACTTGATTCTTTATCTAAACATATGGGTGGTGGAAAGTGCATTTCAAGAATTACCTGCAGTAGTAAGACTGCAAGATTTGATCTATGGTTCCTGAAACAGAATGGGTCGGGGAATAGATGTGGTCTCCAAGTACAGCTCAGTTGTGTTTAACTCTGGTTAAGGTGCAGCTCATTATCTGTGAGGATATAAAATAGAAAAGGTATGCATTCAATTGGGTCTGTACATCAATACACCATTCTTTCTCTGGACACAAGAAACCCTGGAACAGCTCTAATACAAGGGGCTGATTCATCCCCAGAACCATACCCTTTTCATGCTTACTGGTTATGCTTTGACTGCACTATAAAAAAAAGCAGCAGGGTTTGCAGTTTTAACAGGAAATAAATGAAAACTGAAAAACAAACCCACACTGCAGTCAAGCTGAGGATTAAAAAAAAAAATAACTACACACTGCCCTCTGGCTCATGTACTGCTACCACAGAGAGCATACCTGTAATCATCACCATGGACTGCTGCGACTGAGAACAAGTCAGTTATCAAAAGTTCTCCTAAGCCTATTTAATACAGTTAGTTCTTGCAGGTAAAATTAATTCCTACATCACCTGGTGGAGGATCTAGCCAACTTTAGAGACAGAAGAATCCAGACAAACTGAAGAGTCCTGACCCTGATCCAGAAAGGAATGACAGTTGTAGTGCCAGAAATCTACAAGTATTAAAATAATCTTTGAGATGTTCACACAAAGATAATAGGTGTTAAATAAGCAACAATGTTCTCTGCTGAGCTAGCTGTAGACCCCAGCAAGGTATGCCATTCACGCAGTAGACAGACATACCAAAAAGAAGTCTGCTGTTTATAGTGTGTAAGCCCACAATTTTTACTGACATGTTGTGGACTCAGATTCTTACATTGCTTCATTGCATTTCAATGCGCTGTAGTGCCTTACAGTGAAGCTTTGCTTTGCTATAATTGGGTTCAACTGTGTTAATCCCCTTGGAATGCAGCAATTAATACTTATTTAGTGATAATTGCTGCATTCCAAGAGGATTATTCCCTGCCCTGCACTTTTGCCAGCATTGCAAATGGAGAGCTGGGAAGAAGAGTGTCTAACTACAGGTCCTGCTTTACAGCTCCCAACAGGGAGACAAGAGAAGGTCTCACTACAGCTGCTCCCCTCTGTGTGTGAAAACACTTTTCCAAGGAAAACCACTTGACTGTCACTACTCCGTGCAGCTGCATTGTGCTAATAGAAACCCTGCCACATCCTACAAGAAAAAAAACGAGACACCTGCACAGTACTATAAAGACAAAACACAGCCATGAGTGTATGTTTCTTATGGGAGATGATAAACAGCCCCTGGTGCAGTGTAAAAACAAATTCTGATTCATTATTTTGGAGCTCTTTGTGACTAGCAGTTCCATGTTCCTGCTATGGTCTTAAAATTTTCAGTACAACATGTTTTGGAAATGTTTCTAGAAAGTTACAATGCACCCTCTCTGATAACTCAGTTTTGAGACTACTGAATCATTTTTTTATGCACTGGACAGACTACTGCTTTAAGTCCTATCTTAAGAAGGAATCATAATGCTTCTTTTTCTTTAGGCTAGACAAGCTACTCACTCTCACATCATTAACATTTTCACCTGTTCACTACGGGTGAATATCCCTGATCACATTACAGCACACATAGGAAAAATCTGGGACTTTACCACTAAACACACACTCTGGAAATGCTAGTTTTAATCACAGAACACATTCAGTATTTTCTTGCACAGTTGTACTGACTATAATTGATTGGTAAAGTTATGTTTTTCACGAACGTAAGTGCTGCAAAGCCAGATTTTAAGACCTTGGACAAGTATCTTAATTTCCTTTATTTTCTTCCCCTCTTTGGTCCTAACACATACATCTTCTGCCTTTTTCAAATACTTATCTGGAGAAAAACTTAAACTGAAATTCATTGAAGCATTTAAAAAAAATAAAAAATTCAATTCATGCTTGATTAGGTAACTGAATTTGGCTAAATGAGAACAGGGAAAAAATATGTTAGATTCTTATCATATACTGCAGGTTTTGTGCAATTATTTTTCTATTTCTTTTCTCTAAACCATTCCTTCCTTTCAATCTAGAAAGTTACTTTTTAATACTGTGTGATGCTTAAGAGGTTCCATTGGCATAAAACAGTATAGAAATACAAAGCATCTTCAATGTTTTCACATACACATGCTTACATATATGCAATTATATACATACCTAGTAATTCTCAGAAGCCTGCCCTTCTCCATGTTTGCCCACACATACCCTCTGCATGGCTTTCTCAAGATACTCTCTTTGTAGCCACCAGAGACAACCCTGTTTTCAGAAAAACCTTCTTCTCATCTAAAGGTACTGACATGAGTTACAAGTATTTTACATTAAACCTGCAAACTGGTCTCCAATTACATTTTTATAGAGAAGGTTGGGAAAAACAACTAAGAGTACAAAATAAATAAGGTTACAACCTGAGTCACTAGCAAAAAAAGAACCATGAAGTAGTTCTAGACCTGTATGAGTACACTGACAACGTTATGGAGGCTGAAGGAGAGACTTCTCTCTCTCTCAAAAAGGTCTGCAGCTGTTGTTAGATCTGCCACCTCTTTTGCTTAAAATGGAAAAATTACATGTAAAAGTAAGCCTAACAGCTGCAGGATCAGAAGCAAAGAACTATGAGGAATTACTGAGGTTTTCCTATCTAGGATAATAAAAGAAAAATTCAAATCAATCACTACAGCTAGCTGTTCCTTGGATAAAAAAAAAATGTCCACCAAATAACACAAAATTTCATCAGTTCAGATACTAACAGTATAGCTGGGCTCAGTCAACCAGAAGACTCCAAGGCAGCTCTGCAACCAGTACAATGAGAGAAGCACAAATTTTTAAAAAGCTTTACTTTTGTAACCTTTTCCTCTCTGAAGCTCCCAGTTGTCATGACTGTGTGACCTGGTCTAGGGAATCCTGCTGGGGCAGGGGTTTGCACTAGATGATCTTTTGAGGTCCCTTCCAACTCCTAACATTCTGTGATTAAGAGCTTTGTGGCTTCAAGTTCAGCCTACCTGTTTCAAATCTAAATCCAAATGAGTAAAGAAAACCTGACAAAAGCAGGTGTCTAGACAACACGTTATTTAAGCCTTGTTTCTACAGAAAACCAGGCTACAAAGAACATTAACCACTACAGCCAGAATGAACGAGTCTTACACTCAAATCTTATTACACCAAAATATTCAACATAGAAACTCTGAGGAAGGCTCTAGACACAAAAGTTTTTAAGTCAAAAAGCCCTGGGGGCAACCTCAGCAGTTTTGCATGAAAAGCTCATAGACTGAGCTTCTTAGCAAAGGAAAACACAATTGTTGGAGAGCACCAAAGAGTGGCTGCTCCACCAGAGCAGGGGAGCTGGCAGGGCCAATGGCTTTGCCACCAAGATACGCTGTCCCACAGTACCTGGACAAGAAGAGCAGCTTGGGCGATAGCAACAAGATTCAACCACAGTTGAGGCAGGCTCGAGGTCAAGTCAGTGGGACTAAGCAATTAGCAAGGGCTTGAGCTCTACCACAACCCCCAGGAAAATAGGAGAAACTTTGAAGCAGGTGAAACTGCTTCACCACCTAATGGTCACAGGATCAGGGCTGACCTCCAGCAGAGACAACCCAAACCACTAAAGAGGGATTGGAGAACAGACAAACAACCCAAGTCCAACAAGATTAATTAGGTGTTGGAGATTACAAACCAGAATCAGGTAGTTAAGTTCAGTCAACAGTAAGCCTAAGCCAAGCATCCTCAAGCTAACACCCTCACTTTGGATTCTTACAGCTAGTAAGCGGTAAGAGAAATAAACACCCTCAGGTCTGGAGATGGCTATTCCCAGTTGATATTCTGAGGCATTCCATACCTGTCTCCATTTCCTATACTAGAGTTTCTTAATTTAAAAACCCCTAAATCATTTTCATGGTTATTACTTCTGAGCACTCCACAGCACAAAATGATTACAAAACACACAGAAAAATGATGAATGCTTTTTTAGCAGCTCATAGGCTACCGTGTTTATGGAGGAAAGCATTCATAATGTAAAGCACTGTATAAAAAGAATTTGTTCATATCACGGCCCCTGTCATATGGTTTTCCAGCATCTTTGAGTTATGACGAATTTGCTAACCAATTAAGTATGAAACATTTAACAATCAACCTGAATGTAAGTCTATGGCACCCTCTTGTGTTCAACAGTAATATAACAGTTTATTGGGGTTTGACTCTTTCTAGATTCAGACTATTGTTATTCAGGAAAAAACTATTGAAAACAAATCAATCCATTAAGTTATGATTAATACTTTTTGCATTAATCTAATACTCTGAGCTACCCCTACTTTATTGTGAAGATCACAGACACAACATTAAATAGCTAAGAAATGAGTTACAGATGGAATTGAATAAAGGATTAAACTAATACCTGATACACACAAGCTTTATTCTGTATTGATGTAACATGCTACAAGAACCTACTGTGCACAAGTCTTACCCTAAAACACAAGAAAGAAATTGAAAATCAAGAAGTAGAAACACAAAGGTGTCAATGAGGAAGATTAGTAGACAAAGGAAAAACATGGCTCTATCATTTGAGAGACAGGCTGAGATTATCCTAAATAGATTCCCAGCTAACAAACATCCTGTGACTCAGTGAGGTGCCTAAGTTTATCCAGTGCCTCAGATTCTTATCTATGAATGGAGACACAATTAATTTCCTAGGTATGAAGAGTGCCTTCATTACTATTTATAATATGCTTAGGTAAGTCAAGCATGACGTGGCAGAGGATACATGTAGTCAGAAGTCAACATGCTGATTGATTGCTTACAACTGTATTAATTTCTTACACTTTGCCTTTTGTATTCTACACCACAATAGTACTTCTAGGTATTAGGAAAAAACAAAAACAAGCTCACCAGTGAATTCCTGAATGGGCCTAATACAACAAAAGTGAGCATAGGGAGAAGAAACGGTAAGGAAAAATAGGACAAAAGCTGGTGACTTTCTTGAGTTAGTGATATTGACATTTACACACCTATTACCACAGCAGAAAACCAGAGAGATGTTTAGTATGATTGATGCCCTAGTGTATTTTGCATGTCACTTCTACACACAAAAATTTCTTTATCAAGAGTTCAGTTAGATACATAGATGCATCTCCAGATAGTTCTTCACCAACTAACCTGCTAAAATCCAGCTCTGTACATGTAGTTTATAACCACTCTGTGCTTCAACACTTTTCTAAAGAAACGTCTGGCTGGAGTCCTCTCAAATTTCAAATGTAAAGAGATTTGGGTGATCTCAAATTGTTCCCAATAAAATGCAGTAGTATTAGAAAATTGTTTAAGATTAATTATTACCAAAAAAAGCCCTTCCAAAAAGACTTGGGAATTGGTACTAACAGGAACATCATGGTACTATGGGGTGGACTCGATGATCTCAGAGGTCTTTTCCAACCATTACAATTCTATGGCAGCTGACCCCAGCTGACTAGAGGGCTGTCCCAGGACCTAATTCTCAGCAATAAAAGCTGACAGAAGAAGGAAGGGGGCATTTGTAATGATGGTGTTTGTGTTCCTCAATAACCATTAACATGGGACAGAGCCCTGCTCCCCTAGGGATGGCTGAACACTCACTTGTAGATGATACAGTCATTTAGAAATACTTAGGTCCTAGCCAGATTAAATAATCAGATAAGCTTTCTTCTATTCACTTTCACAAAGTCCTCTGTTATCGTTTTGTATTTTATTTCACAGTATTAAATGCAGAAAAGAAAGTGAAACACAAAGGCACTTATTTCATCCAAAGACAGAAAATCAGGTGTAATAGGGGTATTTCACCATTTATTCTAGCAGGATTTCAGAGCAATAAACAATAAAATAAGAACTCTAAAAAGAGAGTGCTTGTGTGAAAGACAACATGAGGGAGAGAAGTATTCTTGACCATGCAATAGGTAACACTCGACACGGCTTGTCAAAAAATATTTTAATTTTAACGAAAGCCCAGCACCATCAGTCTCACACAGCAGAAGTTATGGAGCGACATTTAACACAATCCAGTGTCCCCATGGTAAGGACTGAGTCTATACCAGAGGAACATTTGCATTTCCACAATTGCTATGCCTTATATAAAAACATTTTGCAATATGATATTTAACGTGAGGGTTATCTGTTCAACATAAATTGTTCCTATAGTCTAAGTTTTTTTAATCCTAAGCTGATTTTCAAACAGCAGAACAGAATTGGTTTGATACAGTAACAAGTACCTTTTCCCCCCCCTTGTGGGGAATGAAAATAATTTACAACAAAAGTATTTTCACAAATCATTTCAGTGTTTGAGAGAAGTAGTGATATAATGATGACATCAAGATGTAGAGATTATTTGGTATGATGAATTTCAGTGTTCTATATTTAGATCTGCCTCTAGGAAGTCTAAATTCTTACATTCTTTTACTCTGTCAATAAGGTAATATTTGTCCATTGTAAAATCAACGTAATTGTTCATAATTGCTTTTGGATATTTGTGAACTTAGCACATGGGAGATGAGAGAGGATGTAGAAAGGTGTTAATTTATATTTTGGTTCTTGTGTGACTTATTTTAACAGAAACGTAAGTATGCACACCTTTCATTAATTTGCGTTCTCTGCAAGTCATGATTCTTTCTCACGTCTGTGTTACTAACCCAAAATTGCTGTTTAAGGCTTCTAAAACCAAAAATCTGTTCAGTTCTACTGCTAGGATAATAAAAGCTGTTGCATTTACATTTGATCGGACTAACAAAGACGAAGATTTCAGAATCCTAATCAGAAAACATTCACCCTTTACAATATTCTCATTCTGTAAGCCACTACTCATACTCAAGCCTTTACTTTAGGTATTACCACCCTGCTTCTACTGAAGAGTCAGGGCACCTTCAATTCCAGCTGAAGACTTACCAATAACTTATCATGAGGTATAGGTACAGTTTCCATAAACACAATTGTATGCTATAGCACATCTAATATAGGTAGGAAGACAGAAAAATGGCTCAAATGAGAGTGTGTATTAGTATGCAAAGAAAATTCTGAACAGAATTTGGCAGCTGAGCATATCATTTGCCGTTGCAATACAAGTAATGATTTCCATTCCACAGTCAGCTGAGCCATCCTGTAGCACTTTGCCATAAAGATCTAAACTAAACTGATAATTAAAAATGAAAAGTGCTTACAAACAGGTATTTAATTAAGGCACTGAAAGGTTTAGAATTGGACAGAACCTTTAGTTTCCAGTAAACACTTTCTGAATGCAGACTGTCAACCAACAGACAGACATCTTTCCAGAATCATAACCAATTAATAAAATTTAGTTATTGCTTATGCACAGAAGTTTTTGAGTACAAGCAAATTCAAGTGGTGATAGTTGGTGAGAGCTTGTATTTGCTTCAGAAGGGTTTTAAAAGCTCATTAACAATGCAAGGTGTTTAATTTTTTTGCATTATTAATTCAGCTCTACAATACATGGGAAAAAATAAATCTTTCATGAAACAGCATCAGCAACACCAAGGATCTTCTTCCACCTACAAGGAGTAAGAATAACAGTGAAATTGAATTCTAAGTGTTGACTGCACCAAAATGTATTTGAAAATTTTGAATACTTACTTTTATGTAGACAATAGAGCACTATTTCTCTACACTTCAATATTGTAATGACAGATTCAAAAGCAACTTGTTTCAAAATATTAGACAATATTGCTGCAATTCCAATAATACAGCTTCATAAATGCCAAATAGTCTCAATACTTTTAACCACTAGACCAAAACATCATCTGTTTTGTAATTAATTCAAACACAGGACAGTGACTGTGCCCACTCCATAGGAGTCCTTCCTCCCCAAGAAACTGTATTTACGCTGAGGTGCAAGTGCAGTTAACCAAAGATAATTCTGCAGATGCTATACTTGCTACTGCTAAGTAGGTGGACCCCATATTCAAATATATCTTATGATTTCAGACACTGAATCCAGTAGACTACTTACAGAAAAGGCATAAATGTGTATAAAAAACAGAGATGGGAAATATACACTGTTAATAAGTTCTACAGGTTCCAAATATAACAAGAGTTAAGTACGCAAAACTTCAGTACTTACTACGGCTTGACGCTGTAATATTCCTCCGGTGTCACAATTTTCAATCCACCAAAGTAGTCCAGGACCCAAATATTGGTGATGTTGAATTTGGCAAAGAACCAATTATGATCCTTAGGCCAACTTTCCATTTCAGGGTGGCGACTGAATAATGCTTTTTTTGCTATGCCTGTTTCTGAATCATTCACCTAAACAATAACCAGAAAAATACTACAGTAAAATACATTC
The DNA here is from genome assembly GCA_013399015.1 of Galbula dea. Lineage (NCBI taxonomy): Eukaryota > Metazoa > Chordata > Aves > Piciformes > Galbulidae > Galbula > Galbula dea. The sequence goes on along the minus strand of VWZX01004547.1, from coordinate 63,034 downwards.
ATGTGAAGACAAATTTTAGCTAACGAAACCACTGCAGACTGCAGTGTGCTCTTTTCAGTTCAGCCATGTCTTGTCCCAAAGGACTGATTACTGTGGCAGAGTGCAAGTGTCTTCAGCATGGTATACAACTGTACATGAGACAGACAAAAACTACAAGGCACTTGATTTCAGCCCTAAATGAAAAGGGTGCTTTTAAAGTAAGCACAAGCAAGAAAGTACTTCATCAAAATAAGAATAAAACATAAATCACAAAACAGCAGTATGGAGTCTTGCTGAATTATTACAATGCAATGTTTTCATGTAATTTTACCTCCTCTGCATCTGCTCACTCAGACACAAATAGATCTGGCTACGTTCAGATGTGTGCACAGACATGCATACACATGTAAATAGCATGATGTGACAGAAAGTACAGAGAAGGGAATCTGAAATGCAACAGCACTTAATATACTATGTGCAAATGTTTAAGGGTTAAATGAACAAGTTAGAACTCTAGGTATGGTAAAGAACTAATTAAAATAAATCCCATTATAGATGAGAAACTCATGAAAGCATTAAAGGACTGCTGGAGTGTAATGTGCAAATATCTGGTGTGTGAAAACACCAAATAAGAATTTGAAGTGTAATAGAAAAGAGTAATGACGATTAGTCCTCATCCTCAGTCATTATCCTCAATAATGGGATTCAACGAGTAGCACACGGAGTTCTAAATTCCTTCTACAGGACACAAAAGTACTGGTGCTCAAAAGAACACTGCCCTGGCAGCAACACCAGATAACACAATGCACTTTCCTGTCTCTAATACCTGTAACTATATAGCTCAAGTTAATACTGACTTCAGTAAAGTTTTAGAAGCACATATGCCACCCTTCAGCTGGGGTTAAGCCATGATAGTCAATTTTCAGCTGCTTACCTTTACAATACTCCCACAGAAGATTATGTGAGCACAGAGGGGATTCTGGGGATCGTATCTGTGCTTCTTGCAGTAAGGAGTCTGTGCCAACGACACAGTTAAGGAGGCATTCGAATTTATCTGAAATTCAAGTAGTAACATAAGAGGTTTAGATACTTCTGTGAGCAGAAGATCATACCCCCACATTTTCAGCTCTTGGTACTTTATTCAGCTCAGTATTACTTGTAGAAAGAACAAAACCATCATCATCTCCATCATCTGAAAGTCTACTTAGATGAGCTCTGATTCTGAAAGAAGCCCATTTGAGAAGTGTGCTGAAGTTTGTTACCATAAAATACAAACCTCACAAAACAGCACTCCTTGAAACTCTGAATTCAATACACAGTCTAACTATTTCAGATTCAAATGATGACATTTCAATTTACATACATAAGAACAGTACAGGTACCAAGGATATACAGTGAACTTCATTAAGTTAATTCTGGTGGAAGGAGAAAGGGTTGCTGAAAAGCTAAACAACTGAGTTTCACAACTGTTGATAAAATTAGTTTAAAAAAACCCAAACAACCCTCCCCCATCAAAACAAGCCTCCTGGATACCCTAAAACTCATAAGCTCTTCTTAAGTCTGAAGTGAATTATAAAAGTTAGGTTTAAAAAAAATCCCAAGTATTTAAGAAAGACACCTAACTTGAAGAATTAAAGAATCTGTATCCACTCTTCTAAAACTAATTTGGTGACTATAGCTTGAAAAATATTGGTGCAAAACTGGACTACCTATTGTCACACATCAAATGCTGAAGTTAATTATCTCCCAGCAAAGGAAGCTTATGTGCTTGAAAAAATTTCGTTAAAAAGAGCTCATTTCAAAACAAACCCCCAAAAGTCACTTAAACACTACCCAGAGTACCACTGAACTGATGACACAGGAAGTTGCTTAACTACAAAAATGCTGATTCATGATTATTCAGCATTATCTCCTCAAATGTCTCCCTTACACTTGACTATCACAGTCAAATGTTTCTGCCTTGCAACAGCAAAATAAGGATCTGCTGATGAGTCTTCTAAAGGAAAATATTCATTAGCAGTTTATAACATGATTTTTATGTTATTCTGATAACAAAACTCTGTAGCTGGAATAGAAAAGGTGATACTGTACAACATAAATTTAGCTCTCTACAGCACTTAGATACATAATTAAATTATTTTAATGTAACAAAGCAAAACCTGACAGGGAATAAACAAAAAAGGTTTACAGTAAAACAAAATCAGAAAAATTTCCATCATTTAAGTTTTGTGTTTGATTTACTAATGCTGTAATAGTTAACTAGGAAAAAAAAATTCTAATAAAGGAGTCTTATGATTACTACATATATAACTTTTTAGCCAACTCTCTCTTGACCACAGCCAAGCAAAAGATCATAGACAAGGCCAATAAGACACACTCAGAGCCTCGGTGTGCCAGTCCGTTGCCTTTCCTTGTGCACTTGTTTTCATGGTAAGCTCCAGAGATTCAATCACTATTCCCTCAGTAGCCTGTGTAGAAGCCCTCTTTGCTCAAGTCCCACGCTGACCATTTCTAGTCCTTTTGATAGTTTTAGCGACATTCTCCTTATTTAAATGTTCTGTGGCTCCTCATTTCTCTGGTCAGTGTTTCTGGAAGCTTCAGCCACTTCCTCTAACAAAGTGCTGCTCAGCAATTTTTCAGACAATGATTAGCAGGAACTTCTTAGGAGGATTACTGAGTGTCAACAGGGACAGAGCACTGCTTATCTGTATCTGTTCAAGGGCTAACAACCAACCCCAGGGTGCACAAGTGAGATGACATGCACGGAACAAGCAGCTAAAACCTTTGCATGGCCTTCAGAAAACGCTAGTGTAAACCCTGACTCCCACAAAAGCAAATTCCAACCACCACTTGCTACTGAGATGGAAAAGCGAAGGTAATCAAAAAAAAAAAGATACTGCATGAGTAACCCGTACGCTTTTAAGTCTCCTTTATTTGGCTGACCATTTATACCCGCGGCGCGCACACTCCAGTGTCGGAGCTGGTTTGGCAGGGTCATCCCCTGTCTCCCTGTGCAGGCTGAGGGGGCGAAACCCTGCCCCGCCGTCTCCCGAGAGGGCGCTGCCCGCGGCCCGGCTACTCCCGCTCACCTCCAGGTCCTGCACGGAGATCTCCATGTCGGTCAAGTAAAAATATGGGACGCCGCTACCGCTCAACGGCCCGGGAGGGCCGTCGCTGAGGGAGAAGATGTTAGCGAAAGGGCGGCCGCGCAGCCCCTCCTGCGCGGAAAGCGTGGCCAACGCGCCCCAGTCGCAGTTGTGCAGCACGAAGCGCGCCATGCGCGCCGCCTCCTCAGACGGTGGGATGGCCCCGCAGGTCGCCAGCAGCAGCGCCGCCGCGCACAAGAACATCAGCCTAGCCATCGCACACCGGCCGCCGACTGCAGACGCCACCAGTACCGCCACCCTCGTCCTCAGTCCCGCGTGCGGAGAGGCGGGTCCCTCTGCTCTCCGCCAATCGGAATAGCCTTGTCCGCCCCTCCTTCACCAATGAGGGCGAGCCGGGGACGATCTTGCGAGTCAGAAATAAGCCTGTCGTCTGTCAGCCAATGAGCTCGCGATGCTCGCGCCCTTCAGCCTATGAGAGCTGCTTAGAGGCGGGGACAATCCGCACAGTTTTCGTCGCTTGTAAACATCTCTGACAGCTCTGCCTCGCCGCCGGGAGGGGAGGGAAAGGGGGCGGAGTCACTGATGGTCCCACAGCCAATGAAAAGCCTCTTCAGAACCATTTGCCAATCAGGCTTCGCAGGCTGCGGGGGGAAGGTTTGGCGCTCAGGCTCACTAAACGCCTAGGGGGTTGTGGCGCTGGCGCGACGCGGCTGGGCGGGGCGTGGCGCGACGCGACTGGGCGTGGCGCGACGCGACTGGGCGTGGCGCGACGCGGCTGGGCGTGGCGCGACGCGGCTGGGCGTGGCCTGGTTTGGCCGATGCAGCAGCTGCTGGCGCAGGAGGTGTGGGTGGTCCGGAGCAGCTCACGGGCCGCTGAAGCAGAGCCAGTCCCAAGGTACTTTTCAAGGTCTGAGTGCCCCGTTATGGGTAATGGTGTCAGCACAGTGACCAGCAGCAGCTGTCTGCTGTCCTTGCCCCTGGTTTATCTGTCAGATCCACAGGGAGTGATTGTGGCACTGTCGGCCCCTCTGTCTCTGGCTACATCTGCATCAGACTCAAAGGCTGGTGCTGTGTCACCACAAGTGTCTGTGGCCCAGCCTTCCTCCAGAAGAAGCAGGGTCTATCAGACACTCGTTTGGACTGTAAGGCTCATAGGATCATTTACACTAGGCAGAGCTCAAGCTTTTCTTCTTACAAACTGCAGGATGTATGTGAAAGCCATGTCTGCCCTACAATAACTGGTTTTGCTCGTTGAACAACCTCTTCCATGCATGACTTACAGCAATAAATACTAAAATATACCTTATTTTATCCATGATTTTGTGCTCGGTCACCTTATAAAGATTTGTGTAAAGCAATGTTTTTAACTGAAGTAATACTGACACTTGATTCAACTTTTTCTAAAGATGCTGCATTTCCATTTTTCTGCTTCAATCTTACCAAGTGTGTCTACACTACATATATAGCAATGTGGCACAGAGAAACCCAAGTTAACTACCAAGGGACTACCATCTGCTCGTAGATGTCCCATAGCACCTAAGCTTACAGCAGGCTAGATGAATAGTAGCAGGCTAGATGAATAGTTTTGTTGATCTGAATTCAAGAGAGAAAATAGACCATACATCCATTCCCTACTATTTATGTACTGTCTTGTTGTGTAGAGGCAGAACAAGATAATTTTTCTTCCTGTAATCCCCTTGCTGGCAGAGCGCGGACAGAGCCTGCCTTTCTCTCTCAGGCACTGACACACGGAGCGTTCCACTGCTGCCCTCTCCTGGCTTTTACGCAGACGTTGTGGGTTTGGGTTTTGGGGGTTTTTTTGGGAGGGCAGGCAGGGTTTGTCCTGTGCATAGATAGGAGTTGGACTCGATTATCTTCGTGGGTCCCTTCCAGCTCAGGACATTCTATGGTTATATCCGCCTGCATACATAGAAACAGCTTGTTCTGCATTTTCAAGCAGTCGTGCCCACTGAGAACTTAGAGGATTGTGAGTGTCAGTATTTACTTGATGTAGCCAAGGGACAAGTGGAAGAGTGAGGTGTGGGGGGATGAGTCTGTGGACTTAACTGGTGAGCAGGAGAGTGTGGCAGGGAGCACACAGAGGTGGATGGTGGGGTCAGCACAGGAAACAAGGGATACCCTGGGGAGCATGGAACAATGCGAAGTAACAACATGTGCCACAGGGAATAAAATAAAAGGATGGAAAGGAAAGATGATAAAGGAGATGTGGGAAACAGAGTTAGCAATTCCTTTTTTCTTATCTTTTGTTTAAGAAAAAGAAAATGCAGAAAGGGTGAAAGCTTTTATGTTCTGGAGTTTAGATGCATATATTTGCTGAATGTGGCCATCCCTCCTTGGCCAGGACAGATGCATGTAACTGGAGTTGCACAGCCCCTACAATTACCTGAAAGGAGATTGGAATAAGGTGGAGCTCAGCCTCTTTTCCCAAGTAACAAAGTGATAGGACTAGAGGAAATAGCTTCAAGTTGCACAAATGGAGGTTCAGATTAGATATTTGGTAAAATTGCTTCACCAAGAAGGTTATCAGGCATTGGAACAGGCTACCCAGGGAGATGGTGGAATCGTCATCCCTGGAGGTGTTCAGAAAATGCGTAGATGTGGTGCCTGGGTACATGGTTTGGCGGTGAGCATGGTAGTGTTGAGTGGACAGTTGGACCTGATGATCTCAGGGGTCTTTTCCAACCATAATGATTCTATGAGTCTATGCACTAGGACACATCCCCAGCTTTCCCTGTCCACAGCTGCCAAGGGGTGCTGCTGTCCAGCCTCAGTGGCCTCCAGTACTTGAGCCAGTGAGTCTAGTGGGAATTCAGTGCTCAACAGGATTTATGGTAGCAAGAAGGCTTTCAGCTGCAGAAAGCAGGGGGTTTTAGGCTGTGTAGTCTCTGCAGTGGGCAGTGCACATCATGCTGAATGAAGGGGGCTTGTTTTGGTCCCTGCTTTCTTGGATGGGTAGCATGGAGTGTACCTGTAGGGTGAGGGATAAGGTCCTTAACTTTCAGCTTGCTCTGGATGGCTATGCTGTCTTAAGTAAATCTCCAGGCTGTCTGACTTCCACAGCTAGAGCTCAGAGAAAGGAGAAGGATTCTCTCTGTTGCAGTGTGATATCTCTAGAGGCTCCCAACATCCTTGCGTAACAAGGTCAAGAAACTATCGCTAGCCACTAGTTCCCCTTTTCAGCACATGTGCTTACTTACATTAAAAAATGGTACATAGACAGTAATATCTCACCATAGACAGTAATGTCTCACCACAGATTGAGCCATTTTACTCCCTCCACAGTTTTGCCAGTTCATGGAACAATCTTGATTTCAGTGTGGTTTACATGTTATAGGCCTCAGGCCTGAACCTAGGGGCTGTGTGTCTGGAGAAGCTGTATTTTAACTAGATAGTGGCCAAGATCTCCATTCTGGTTAGTGTATCATCATGCTCTGTCTTCCCTCTTCATAGCTGGTTTTGCCCTGAGCCAGCTCTCTCTTTAGGTAGCATGTTTGTTGGATGGGCTGGGCAAGGTTTCTCTTCAGACACAGTCTAGCAACACACTGGGCTGGGCTTCCTGTCTATATCATGCAGTCTGTCTGTGAACAGATACCTTTCTTTGTCCAGATAAAACTTGTGGGCTGTGCAGTCTCTCCATGTGTTCCAGCTTGGCTCCCGCTCTCAGCATCCAAATGACAGCCAGAGTGTCACTTGCTGCTGACCTGTGAGTCGGCTCTGGCAAAAGCTGAAGTGCTCAGTGCTTTGAAGTGCCAACACTAAGTGCCACATGAGACCCACCATGCAAATTGTTTCTAAAAATATTGGTTAGATATCCGCCTGAGGTGATACCAGCCCTGCTGAACAACACAGTGCTACTGCTATTAGGAAATAGCACACAACACAGACCTTTGCTGAAAACAAAATGCTGTTCTGCGCTTGTGCATAATGCATTTATTTGTTCTTGTCCTCAGAGTTCCTAGATTGGCTTGGTTGGGAATTTAGGTTCTAACCCTTTCATCAGTGTATTTTTTAAAAGATAGGTAAGATGAATATAGCTCTGGCTTGGTATTCAGTTAAAAGTCCTTTTGCCTTTTTAACAGCCACCCCCACAGGTGGTGGCAAGGCCAAGCTTCCTCTGCACTTAAACCTGCTCGGGACTAGAAACTTTGTTCCATTTTCAGTCAGTAAATCTTGCTGTTCAGTTGGAGCTTGGTCTGCATGCTGAGGAAGCTGTTGTGAGAGCTAGCTGTGACACCACTTTCTAGGATGTTGAAAGATGGGCAGTAAGACTGGCCTGAGAACATTGTGATCAAAAACATGGTTGTACCCAGCATAGATACCAGGAATTGTGTCGGTATCCATGTTCTGACTGTAACTTTTTGATTGTTTGTATTAACCCTTGGTGTGTGTTAAAACTAGTAACTAGTAGAGGAATGTTCAGTCTGGAAGTTGTCAATGTCTGACACTAATAATATTTCTCCCATCATGGTATTAATATAATGGGATGAAGCCATACCTCTTAATACCCCAGGTCAGTTTGAAATCAGGTGGATCTGCAGTGAAAGAAGAGCTCTCCAAAGAAATTTAAGTGCTGCAAGGGATGACATTAGCTTACCTGTACACTATCCACCATGGCCTTGTATGGATAAGGGTGGTCTCCCTCAGTGGGATCTTGTTGCCACTCAGGCAAAGCATTGCAGCATTTTCCTAACTTTACTCCACTTAAGGACAGGCTTTTGCCCTGAGCCTGGGAGTTAAGAAGCCTGGTTAATCTGAGCCATGATGTTAGCACTCAGGCAGAGGCTGACAGTCAGGAACATCTGAAGTGATTTCAAATCTTTCAGGGAGTCTCTATCAAGTACTTTTTTATGTGGCCACCATGCAGCACACACTGTCTCACACTCCCTGTCCGGTACAGCTTAACAAGAATCACTTATAACTGTACCCTTTCATTTAATTCAAGTATCTTTAGTAATGAGGCTTTCCCATTCACATCAATCCCCAGGGGTGCACAGCCCCTGGCTCGCTGGTCCGTGTGCGCACATGGGCACAGGCACATGAGCGTGTGTGTGCATGTGTGCTCTCAGACATGCTTCGCTGCAGCTGCAGAATTACAGCAAAAAATGTCGATGGTAGAAAGCCTTCCAGCTGACTTCATTTCCTGTGATAACTCCCTGAAGAGGAGGGTGAGGCTCAGCATCTGCAGTGTTAGTTTACTGCTGAGGGGCGAGGGCAGAGTCTGCAGGAGCAGATACTTCGGAGCACAGCTAGCAGAATGGTGGGCTGAAAAAATGAGTTTCCCATAGAAAATGCTGTTCATGTTTGCTTCCTGTCATCTTGCCCTTGTCAGAGGAGCTGATGTACAAACTCAACCCAAAACAGGATGTTGGCTTTTAGAGTTGATTGATCTTTGAAATGCAAATGATTTTTTTCTGTGGTTACCTTATCCTCCTATTTTTCAGTTGAGAATTGCATTGCTTGAGCGGGAACAGGAAAGGCTGGGACGCCATTGTTAGGGGTCAAAAGCCCAACATGATAACAGCTGCTGGTTTATAGTTTCAATTCTGGAAAATTATGTTAATATCAACAGGCAAAGCCAGACAGAGAAGTGGACAGAATGATCTCAGATACTGGCACTGGGAAGTGAGCTCTACTAAACTCTCAACAACTGCCGTAACAAAGTACAGAGATTCAACCTGTCTTGCAGAGACCCACAGCTCCCTCGATGCTTTGCTCATCGGCCACCTTGACAAATATGCCTTCCCAGACTTGGCAACTATGCAGTCATACCCAAACAAGACTGTGCGTTCTCTCCTTGCCCTTTCAGAAAGGAAGATTTAATATTCATAAACTGATTTCTGTGCACTGCTCTCAGGGGGATGGTATCTGGGAATCCTGCTGGCACAAAATACTTTCCTTGTGGCAAAGTACTTGGAAGCAGAAATAAACAGAGTGAAGAGCTATGGTGAGGCAGCTGCAGCTACCTTTGCTTTATTAGTATGGGTAAAGTGATACTGTCTCTGCCTAGCAGTTTCCTTTTCTGCAGACCCAAGCAAACAGTTTCCTTTGCAGAGTACAGCCCCTGAAAGTAGAAAAAACCCCCTGAAATAGACCCTGAGTTGCATGAAGCAACCATTGGAGGCATGTGATTTTGATGGTCTGTTACCTGGCAGACATCTTGGAAATGACACATGCAACCACTGCCCACAGTGAAAGCCTAAGCACAAAATCCTCTCTCTGTCCAGACAGCAGGCAAAACACAAGCAGCCAAAGCATCCTGCCCTCTCTGCGTTACCCTTCTTCTCAGTTCAGTTCCTATCCTCAGATTCTTTAACTCTCTTCTGCCCCCAAGGTAGAAGTAGGGTCATTTTGTATCCCAAAATGACAACATGACATTATGTCACTTTGCAGCTGTATGCAAGGCAGGGAAGCTAGCAGAAGACAAAGGGAGTGTTTCCAAATTCCTCCACACCACCCTGCTCTCAATAGATGGGGACTGAAATTTTTGAGAATGAGCATATGCAAACAGTTGCTAAAGAAATGTCTAGTTACCATACTGCGATCTGAATGGAAAGGGAAACTGAAGTTTCATTTTTCCTTACCTGAATTTTTCTACCACCAAGGAAGGAAGGTTCTTACTTTCAGTGCACAAGTCCAGTGCACTTACTTCCAGTGCACAGTGCACAATGGCAAGAAAATCATCTGGCACATTCTGACTTGGTAACGTGAGAAACAAATTTAGGGTTGAAAGAGCTAGTCCTCCTTTATAGCTAGCTTGTGACACCTTGCATGAGGACCCTCTGCGCATTTGTGCAGTGGCCTTAGTGGAGCCCTGAAATCTCCTTGGGGAATATTGTCATCCCTGGGAGTCCCAGCCATGCACCAGGACACCAAAGCCTTAAATTCTGTTCAAATGCAATAATCAACATAACTCTGCTCCTCTTCTGCCCCTTCTGCACCTCTTAAAAACACTCCATTGCTGACTAAAATTATCTAGGAGGCGTGAAGGAAAAGAGAAGGGAAACTGCAGTTAGAGGAAAAAAGATCCTCACAAATAAACAACAAGGAAGAGACCTTGAAGACTTGGAAAGGGAAGTATGGATAGGGGAGAGACTCAGGCAGAGACACCAGAGGAGCAACTGCAAGCAATGGAGAGAAACAGAGGCAAAAAAAAGGGCAGGGAATCAAGATAAGGTGATAGAAAATACAAAGGAGAGAAAGAAAGGAAGGAAGAGAGAATGTACACATGCGGTGTCCCTAAGTTTGGGCACAGCAGCAGAGTTTGCTGCTTGTTGTCTCATGAGCCCAGGACTCCGGGAAAGACAGTATCTGTTTAGATTTGTGTCTAAATTTAAACCCTGATTGCCTTGCCTCCCCCTCCTCTCCCCTCCCTCCCTTCCTCTCACCCACCCGCCCTTCTTCCTTGTTCGTAGTGCAGGGCCACTCGCTGGGCTCTGTCAGTTTTCAAGCTGAGCAGGAGCTTGGATATCACACACCCTCCACAGCAGCGCGATTTTGCTCGGGCTTGGCTGAAGTTTTCCCACAAATAAGAGGGAAAGGGGTGGGGAAGCAAGATTGTTCCGAGGACACCTCTCTCTTGCAGGACATGGAGGTAAAGAAAACTTTTATTTGCACTAGCTTGTGACTGGCTCCTTGATCTGCACTAGCTCCACCTTGCAAAAGAAATTTCTCCCTAAAGGCAGCTCAGAGTATCTCTTCGCTGAGGTTCACAGAAATGTCTCTTTGCTCCCACCCCAATCCCTGCCATGCATTTCAGAGTATTTCCAGGTTTTAGTTCAGATTGGGAAAGTAGAAGGATGGTATGGGGAGAAATTATATCTGTGAAAGGAGAATGAGAGAGGACTGACGTTTACAATTTTAGTGTCCGAGGTGGGAAAGAGAGTTAAATTTTAAAAGGAGAGTCTAAAAATTCAGTGAAAATTGAGACGTAAGGAGAAGTGAATAAACTATACAGGATTAGCAGGACCCCTGGGGTTGATTCCTGCCCAACCCATGCAGCAGTAGCTGTGATTTGGCCACTAAGTAGTGTATCCCTGTTCCACGTGGATTGGGTGGTCTCACTTTCGTTATTGGCAGAGCATTTTGGTTCGGGAAAGAGGCCCCAAGAACCATTTGCTTTATTCAGGTAAATGAGTAGCACACCCCTGGAGGGTTTCCTGTGCCTTTTTGTCTGTGCTGTGTGTCCCATGCTTCAGGAGAGTCAGAGCTCTTGTCTCTGGGTGGGGACATGGCTGGTGAACAGGAGTCAAACTTTCTTGGCGTGTAAGACCAAGCCTTCTCTCGTGTAGCACCCTTTAATGCAAGGCAATTTGCTTCCCTTTGCCTTTTTTCCCATTCATGCGAAATGGGAGTGATGGTGCTTGCTTTGCTCATGTCAGACTGGATTTGCTCTCTTTTCAAACAGTTTTTAAAGTGGCAAAGTAAAAATAATATTTATTTTTAGGAGGGGCATGGGAGATAGAAGGGTGATTACAACATTGGCAAAACCTCAAATGGCGAAAGAGGACTTTCGATAAGCTAAGCACAGGTCTTACTAAACACTTCATCTTATCTTCGCACAGAAGCCTTCTTCTGCACCAGTGGAGCCCAAACTGCAGGGGACATGCTAAAAAGACAGGGATCAGTGTGCTTGATGCACCACTGCAACTTTTCTGTGAAGATTTCTAGAGCTTAGCTCAGCACAGACTACTCATGGCATGGCAAATACATAGCTTTGTAAGGGTTTTTAGGTTTGATTGAGCCTGGTTGAGTAGCTGTTAATGCTTGTTTTGATTCATTTTTTTGCTATATAGTATCCTGTGATGTCTCAGAGGGGAAGAGGAGTTAAACTCTTAATTCGTTGTAGCTGCTGTGCACAGTAAGCCACATATGGAGCGAAGACTAACTTAGGGCTGAAGCAGATAGTTTGCCATGTTGAGGACACTCTCCTCCACCTCTTCTCCTCTCCACACAGAGAACTGCACCCCTTGAGTATTTTCTGTTGTCTGCCACAGCTGTGTTTCAGAGTAGAAAGGGACAGACCTGCCATTTCCTCTTGGGAGACATGGATGACACATACAGCAAGTCAGGAAGCTTCTCTGAAGTATTTACCCTAACAGTTTCCTGCTCTTGATTCTGTCCCTTTACCTTTATTTCCCATTCTTTCCCCATGTTACCTTGTTTTCTGATTGTCTGCAGATTTCTGCATCTGTTCTTATTTTTAAAATGCCTCAGTTTTCAAGAAATTTTATTAAGTCATTAATAAAATTATGCATTTGGTCATCCCTTCCTGCCCCAACCCTCCAGAAAGGTGGTTAATGTCCCAAGGGTAAAAAGATACTAGACCAAATAGCAAGAACTTGTGTTCCCACCTGTCAGTTACCTCCTCTGTTTCTTGCTGAGAGCTTTTCACAGACAGCATGAGCAGGGCCCAGAGACACACTACAGTCTTTTGTTTTAAAAACAGATTTAATGGTCCTGTGCAACAGGAATGAGAAGTTCTGTCATTTCCCTGTTTGCTTCATCAGTGGTTGGCAGAGCTGCTCCGTGCTTTCCTGCTGGCATAAGTGGCAGGCTCTTTGCTCTAGTGGGACACATGAGGATTAGGGAAAAAAGGGCAGAGGGCTGACCTAGCCAGCTGATTTCCATCATGTTTCTGGCAAGCAGAAGCTATTTTTAAAAAACCACAGAAGCAAGATGGTTGAGATCGCTTTCTTAGAATGGTTAGTGTGGTTCTGCTGCTCCTTAGGGGCTAGCATCTACAGTCTTAGCCAGTCTACTGTCAAGAATGTGACCACATTGAAAGCAATAACTGCAACCATTTAAGATCCCAAAGAGGGAGAAAAAGGCATTAAACTCCTGTCAATGCAGTTCATGTAATTTTGTGAGTCTGCTTATCTTCAGTGGGTTTTTTGTGAAGACCCAGCAATTTGATGCAAGGCACATTTGAGAATCAGTTTTCCTTCCAGTGTTGACTGATGAAAGGAACTTGAAATTATGAAGCTTATATCACAGGCTATTAATGAGTTCTTATTAGAAATCTGCAAAGCTGGCACTGATGAACGCTAAAGCACCTCTGTAAAAAAGCAATCACTGAATATTCTCTGTAGGAGCATGGGAGCATGGAGACATTTGAACTTTACTAGCACAGCAAAGGGAAGCGATCAAAGACTGAGTTTCAGTTTGGAGGCTCCCTATGGTGTGATGGGTTCCCTAAAGCTTCAAAAGCTTATATTGGGAAGGCTCCCCTCTTCTTTGTGCCTGCCAACAGATTTAATTTCTTTCTGTGACATCTCCATTCCCACGTTTCTTTTCTGCAAGTAGCTCCTGCTAGATCTTCATTTTGCCTGTTGCTACACCAGCTCAGAAGAGAGAAATCTTCTCCAGGGCTGAGAGCAGTTCTCTGCTTGCTTCACCACTTCCCTTCTGGCAACCTACTGGATGTGGGTCCCGCCCCAGGCCCAGTGCTCTCCCTACACCGCAATGTCCTCATCTAGGACATCTGGGGAGTGATGGGACCACTGCTGTTTTCAGTTAAGCCACCTCCTGTGTCGGGTGAGGGTAGCACAAAGAGGCCCTGGGTCCTACCCCACTCCTCTATCAGGCAGCAGAGCAGCATGGAGAAAATTCCTCTGAGTTGTCTATTCCCTGTCTCAGTGTGCGGCTGCAGAAACTTCCTGGGGTTCAAAGATATCCACTTCTTCAACAGGTGAGGTCAGAAGCCACTTCTTCCTTTGTGCTGTAATCATCCAGACATCACAACTGAGCACATTTCCAGGTCCAGAATCCCAGTTTCTGCATCCTTCCAGGAGCCATGGGGAATGACACACTTGCTCAAACTACAGGGCAGCTTTCTTTCAGCGTAGGTGTTTATCTATCGCTGGGAAACCTGCACTAAGGATATGTGACCTGTCACCCAGAAGGACTGAAGTGGAGGGAATGTAGGAAAGGACAGCTGGTACTATCCAGAGGAGGACCATTATGGTCCTCAGAGCAGCAGAACAGTAAGCCACAAAGGTGAACTGGTCTGAGCAAGGTCTCTGCCTGTCATTGCAGCTGTGGACACAAGATTAAGTACAGGCATTACACCATGGTTAGATTTGCCAGGAAACAATTTCCTTTTCTCAGGAAGCTCTACTGCTTGTCTTTTGTTCCAAAAACATTCGTTTTCTACTCTTCATTTTCTTTTTGCTTAATAGAACATTTTGACCTCGAATAAACTTGTTTTCAATGTTTCCTTCCAGACTTATGAAAATGACACATTCACGCAGTGTCTATGTAGATAAAGGGAAGAATATTTAAATATACTGGAAGTACCATATAACCCCATTTAACTCCTCAGGTCTGGGCAGATTTAAAATCTGCCTGACAGTAAACAGCATGTCTGCAGCAGAGGATCCTCCAAAGGATCAGGTTTGCCAGACTTCTACATCCCAGTGACTGAATGAGGCCTCCCTCTTGAAAGACAGAAAGGAACAAAACCAAACCCCATGGGCTGTGCCATGACCCTTTCTTGTACCAAGTGGAGACCCCAGAGTACATCATTTGCAGAATTAAAGCTTTTCGTGTGTCACTGGAGAGGGGTAATTCTTAGGAACCCCTCATCTCCCTCACTCTCCATTTTGACTTTTGTTCATTTGAGTATCCCAGGTCATGGTAATAGCATTTTGGAAAAGTCTTCTTTCCTGTACTCCACAGTCTAGCTGGCATGACACATTAGTGTTGAGCATCACATTACACATACCTTCTCATACATTCCCAGGATCTGGTTATCTGGAGAGGGGAGAACATGAGCGTTGCTTTATCAATAGGTACTGCTAGGAAACTTCTTGTTTAGGTCATGGAAATGACCAAGCCTGTACAACTAGGGGTAGTTTTCCTTTCTGTTTCTACGTGGTTGGTTAACAGTTGTAAAGAAGTGGATGGTTCATTTCCTAAAACATTGACTCTACAGCCTGAATTTGGGATCTGAGATGGCAACTGTACCCAGCAGCAAGAGAACCTGTTTGGATGACCTGTCTATTGTATGGTAAAGCTTTCTTGTGACCTATAGGTGTGTAGTACCATGAAGACAGAACTTGTCTTGGTGACTTACAGACAATTAGATACCTTTAGTAGATTGCAGCAAGGCATGCCTAAGGATGAATTTGGTCTAGAGACAGGAGACCTTTTGTGTAAAAAGTTATTATTACACATTCACTGCACAGCTGTTTCACAGCTAGTTATTGTCAGAGGCTTGGGCACTTTATTCTTAGGGAGTATCACGTAGGTACATATTTAAGTCTCACTTCATCCAAGCCACAATACATCCAGCTATGAGTCTTATGCCAAAAAAGCTTTTACATGAATGTCAAGTCTGAGGCATTTCTTTATGATATCTTATCACTAGTCCTGGTAATGTAATGACAAGGATGAAGCTTATCTGCTCCATTAATGCCAAATGAAGTTTTCACCTGTTAGAAAGAAAAAAAGACATCAGACCAAATTCTTGTCAGATATGAGCACATCACTTGCTGAAGGTGTTTATAAAAGTCTTCTTCAAGCAAAGACCTTGACCTCACTTGCCAGATTGACAGATTGTATAGATGGATGCCCTTTTTCTTTTGTTCTTCAGCACCAAATTTGTTAAAGAGCTCAAAACCCACACAATAGGCAGCAAAGTGGTAATCTGTTTTTTGCATACAAGTGTTTACCCTTTGTAATGAGATGCACACAGTTTTTTTGGTCAGTGTGGATTACTAGTAGCCAATCTTCAAAAGATTATTGATTAACATTGCCAGCTTCAACAAAGCCACTGTTCATCTCAAGCTTCTCAAATGTATGCTCTTAGCATGATCAGACCACTGTTCACGTTGTGCTTTTGTACAAGTTGGTAGCTATGGCACACAGTGGTGCTGTTCTGAGCATCTTGAGGTACTTCACAAAATACAATACTTTTTTCTCATGCTCGATCACTGAGCCAAGCTATATGCTGCTTCTTAAGGAAAGAAGTTTATTGCTCACATAGATCACAGCTTTTCAAGCACGGAGAATTAGCATGTGCAATTTGGAAAGCCGTGGTATTCAAAGGATGCAGATCAATGACTTGTTTAGAGAAAGACACAAAAATGCAAATGAGAGGGAGAGGTGACTCAGAAGAATGGAGTTAAACAAGTCAGTGTGCCTTTGAAGTGAGACAGAAGACAGTCGTCTAAAACTTGACACAGAAGAAACAGAATTAGTGCATCAGAAAAGCAGTGCACCCAGGAATAAAGGGATCCAATTTAAGCAAGAATGGAGTTTCGTTGCAGTTTCTCACCAAATGGCAGGAAGAACTAGCAATGAGGTCTAGCTGGATTTGGAATAGTGTAATGGAAACCAGAGGTAGTGGAAATCTCTTTCCCATGAGATGTTCAAAAATAGACTGGACAAAGCATTAGAAAGATAATGGCAGAAGTGATCTTCTATTGTATTCAAGCAATAGTATTGATAGGGCCACGAGAGGGGCAGGACCATACTGTTTCTGCAGTTCTTCTGCGGCTGCTAGCAGTAGTCAGTGACTATTCAGCACCAGGCCCCAGAACTGTTTATGACTGCTACAATACACTGTTCAAGCCCTGCAAACTTCTGCCTGTGAGAAGCTTAGGTCAAAATAAATTGGCATTATATCTGCAGGACTCTGGGAACTGTCTTTTATTGCCTGTGTAAAACACAAACCCAATTATCTTTGTATTCTTTGTTCCTATTTTAAGCATGAGTTTCTTTATCCTTTAAAACTGTGTATTGCAATCATGGGTTATTCAAATCGTCTTGAAATATCTTTCTGCTGAGTGCCACGTTCCCCTGATGTAAGTTCAGATGAAACAGGTCCTGTTTTCATATACACACATGAGCTTGCATGCCAGATTTCCTAGGAATTTCACCCTTTAAGCCCTGCGGTAACAAGTGTGAGATTAACTTGTGAAATGTTCACATTATAATTTGGGTTCTCACTTAGCCTTTACAAAGCATGCAGAGTTGTCAACACTGTTTCCTCACAAAAACTCGGTGCTTTCATTCCCAGTTTCAAGGCATTGATTCCCAGTTAGCAGCAGGAGGGCTATCCATGCAAACAAATACTGGCATGCACAGCAGTCCTCTAGACAGCAGGTGTCTATAAAGAGGACAGGGTGGTGTCAAGGGTTAGGACTGGGCTGGTCACTAACGGAGTGACAGACACTCTCTATTAACCCCTCTCCCTTCCCAAAGAGAAAAAGAAAGGGAATAAAGGAGAGTCTTATGGATTGGAAAACTGAAACTGCTTTAATGAAAATAATAACAATAAAATTAAATACATACAAATTTATACAAACCCAGTATCGAACCCAAACCCCCTGATGGCAGTTACCTCATCCTTGCCTTTGACGCTGTGGGCAGGCACTGGGGAAGTCCCGGAGTGGACTCGGCAACAGATGGGAACTGGATTCAGAAGCTGGATTCTGGAACAGAATTTAGGAACACATTGTTCTGGATCAAAGGCACAATGAACTGAGTCCTCCTCAGACGCCAGTCATTGAAGACGAGACGTTGACCCTTGTGATCCCTCAGCTTTATACTGAATATTTTGTATATATTTTGTCTTGTTCAGTTTATGTCACCTGTCTTGTCCGCTCCTCTCTGCAGGTGCAGCCTTTTACTGTCTGCATGCCCAATGTAGTACAGAAGACTTAGCAGTGAATTTGATCTGCATACCAATCCTTGGTTCTAAGTATAAGCACCAAGTGTTATCACTGCTAGAAGTAGTCACTGTCTGCAAAAACATGCTATAAAAACCAGAAAGTGCAGTTACTTAGAAGGGACTGAGCTGGAAAGTAAAATCATTGAACAGAATTAGTTCTGTTCTAACGCAAACCAGGACAAGTGGAAAAAAATATACTTGAGCATGAGATGACAGGAGGCATAAAGGTAACCAAGTCAGACAAGTCACCCATACAGAAAGGGAAGAGTCTTAGCACCTTCTCTTTCATGTCCCAGCTCAATGTTGTCTTTTCCAGTCATATTAGGACTTCAAATCACACATAAATCAAGTCCTGCTCTGTAGAGCTCAAGAAGCTTTATTCCGCAGCCAGGTTTCTTCCTGGCCCCTCTCCTCCTGTTCCTTTGTAGGCACTGAGCATGGACTCACCTTCCTTGACTCTGTCCTCCCACTCCAGCCTCCTGCCCTTTGCACTGGCATCTCGCAGTGCTCCAGTTCTGACCTCAAGCACTTCACGTGGGGGACCCACCAGTGACGCTGTCTGTGCCAGACCCTGCAGGGCTTTTCTAAGGAGCGTGGTGCTCAAGGTCCAGTCTCCTAGGGTTCATCCCCCACTGCAGCTTCACACTCTAATCCAGCAAACTGAAGCCTATATCATCTACATCGTCTTTCTGAGCCTCTGTAGCAGGCATCAGTTTAGTTTTTAGATTGTCAAAGGTGAAAGCTGAAAGCCTTTTCTCTTTGTAGGTGTCAAGTTATGAAACTGTCATACTTTATTTCATTCTTCCTCTGCTCTACAACTTAAAAATTGCTGGATCATTATTTTGTAAGTTGAATTAAATTTTTCTTCTCAACACCTTTCATTTTAAGGTCCGTGAACTCAGTGACATCTGGCCAGATCTTCCTAGTGTTGATTTACTCACTAAAGCAAGTAGTGTGCAGGCACTAAGCCCGCACTTATTGGACACCTGGTTCTGGTGGCCCGGCTTTAACCTGGAGAAACTATGCCTGGGGTTGAAGAAACTTAGTCTTCCTTTCTGTAACAGAAAGAACATCAGCCATCAGGTAAAAGAAATAGAGCACTGAAGAAGGTACTTCAAAGCTCTTGCACACATTGGGTTTCTCCTTTACAGAGCTATTGGGAGGATTTTATAAGCAGATTAATTCAGAAACAGAGATAATTCTCTTTCTCAGATCACAGAAAAAAAATCAACGTCAAAGAGGGAGAGCTGACTCAGAAGAATGGAGTTAAGCAAGTCAGTGTGCCTTCACAGTGAGACAGAGGACAGTAGTGTAAAACTTTTGACACAGAGGAAACAGAATTAGTGCAAAGGCTAAGCTGCAGCTCAAGAATTACTTGTTTGCATTTTCCTTAGGGTATACAGTAAACTCATTTACCTATGGAAATCACTAAATTTCTAATGCATCACGAGGGCTTATCCATCCTGGGCTGAAAATTCAAACAGGCATTTTCAAACACTACAGCAAGTTACAGCTGCCTTGATCCATTTGTCCAGCATAGGACCTGGTTTTCAGGGGCCTCACAAACTGCAGACTCTAGAAGAAGCTGAAGGAAGGGTCAGCTTTGCAGACCAAGATCCTCAGTGCCGCTGAGCCTGCCAGGGTCCAGCTAAAGAGACGTCTCTTTGGATGTAGCTTAGCTTTCACACCTCAAGCTGGCTGCTAGCTGAGAACTTACTATCACTTTCCTCTGCTCCATATCTGTGTATCTTTTTAGACTAAATTCCTGGTTAAGATAAATATGAACCTCCTTCTCTGACCTGCCAGTGTAGACCTAATTTAATAGCAATGTGTTACAAAGATAACACAGTCCTAACAGTTGAGTCCTGGAAGCTGCAGCAGTCGGGAGCTCTGTATAGGCTCATTTACTCTTAGGATTTTTCTGTTCCCAGCATAATCAATTAAGAGGAGTTGAATCCCTGTGCTGCTACAAATAGACTGTCTCTAGTGTTGAGTTTAAATGGGGAGGTATCACAGTGTACTTACAGCATTTATCAGAATTATTTTGAGTTGTCTCTGCTTCTAGCATTCTGTGTCCCTTCTCTGACGGCTCAGTGACTTCAGTTTCTAACTTGACCTTCTGAATTGCCTCAGTTTACACAATTAATGTGTACAGCATATGCACCTGCTTAAAGTTCATACTCTTTAACCACTCTGTCTGTCCAGGAGTGGTCCCTTCCTCATGCCACCTGAAGCATCTTGCGTCTGAGCCTCCTCCTGTTAAAGTTCATTTTATTTCAGACCTTTGCTAAAAGCATGGCTTTTTTCCTTACCTCACTTGAGGCAAGCAAGGGGGAAGCTAAACTTAATAGCAGTTGAAAGGTGATTCATCAGGCTGAGACCTTTCCTACTACAGGAGCTGCTCATTCACTCAGCCTGTTTCCTTTAGAGCAGCTGCCCAAACATCTTCATGCCTGTAGGTGAGAGCAGGGTGCAGCCTTGCATCATGTCTACAGCTACAGGGCTATGCAAGTCACTTGAAGCAACACTATGATTCATATGGTTTAAAATAATGGTTTTCTGTTAGGCACATTTTAACCAACAGAAAGCTGCTCATCTCAGAGTTCTATATCAGATGGTAACCATGGTTCATGAATTGTATTTCCCACTGAAATAGTACACACACATGCTCAGCGTTCATGGGCATCTCTCTCCCCTGTGCCTTAGTCAAGGAGACTGGGTTCACATAGAGTTGGACACACTTGCCCCATAGACTGCACTATTTCCCCTCTCCCTATGGACAACCTTGGAGGTTTGGCCAGTTGTTCCTCCAGTAGCTCACCCCTCATCCTTCTAGAACAGCAAAAGCTCCCCAGGACGAGGCCTGGAAGTACATACTGAGAGACACCAATTAATCTGGGGAGACTTGACAGGCTGTGTACAGTTCCCAGACCATTAAGAAAAACAGATGTCTCAGAGAGAAACACTGGGAAGCTGAGAAGGATCGTGAGGAAAACCCTGGCCAGGATTATAGCTCTATACAAGTAACTGATGCAAACTGTGCACTAGGAGTGCAGCTATGTCTTATGGTGGCCATTGCTGCTCTTCTTCAGAACCAATATCTCACTCTTCTACCCATGGAGTCATTTGGAGTCTGAGTATCTCAAGGACAAATCCCAGATACTGGTTGTACAAGCTGCTACAGACATACGGGAAACAATATGCTCCAGTTCAGCCAGACCAGAACGCAGTCTTGATAACAGCTGTGGTCAGCTGTAGATTAAGACATCAGCATCACTCTACTGGGGTAGAGATCAATCCTTGGCTTCAAAGGAGTTATTCCACATGTGGAGTGTCCGTGAATTCCTAAAACAACACAGCCTCAGGGGCTTACCTATTCAAATGATAATTTCTGATAAATAAGTTCTTTCTTTCCCCTATATGCCTTTCATATAATGATATGTATTTTAGATATCTGCAGTAGCTGATGGCTGTATCAACCAAGTTTTCAGGCAGCCTGTGTTGCCAGAGGCTCCCATCAGATAGAGTGGATGAGTTAATGATGGAACTATGTATCCTGCCTGACACACCAGAAAAGCCCAAATTCTTCCTGAACTAAGCTGAAAGCTCTGTAGGTGTTAATCTAATGAAGATTAAGTTTGGAGAAATGAAAAGTGGTGCTGCTTGAAAAAGAGTGGGGATCTTCAGTTATTTAGGGAAGTGGTATGTTGTCTCTCAGAAGATAATAAATTTTTCTGCCCACTAGCCTCCTTCATTGTGAACTTTGAGGGAGGAGCTGAGGGCTGTAATTGACAGAGCATTTCAGATCAAGGGACCTTGGTTTTCATCACCTCACTGCAGGGGTAGGAAACATTCACCCCTTTCCTACCTCTGGGGACCCCTGAAAAGAGGCATGTTCCCCACTACAGCTTAACATGTCATTCCCAAAATGCTGCTTTCTGTGTCAGAAACAGCTATGTGAGAAGTTTGAGAATGGATCTTTTCAGCTAAGCTGACTCTGAGTGAGTTCAGTTACATTGAAAAACAGTCACCTCTATCAGATTAAGGCTGTACTGCTCCATGCCAAGCTGAGAGAGTACACCCCGGTGTATGTGGTGTAAGCTTTCCCATGCAGACAAGGCCTATGACCAGCTGGCTCCTCTAATCCTGCAGCTACTTTACTGAAAGATGAGAAGGGTAGGTGTCATGTCTAGGAAGGCTTTGCATAGAGATCATACAGTTTGCCTTCAGAGGGCTGAGCCAGGCAGGGAAGAAGGGGTCTGCAAGAGGGTCTGTGCCCTCCTGAAACCCAGTGCCTTGGTGAGGGTTGAGGCTTTAATTTCAAAGAAACCACAGCACTGCTTCCCAGAGTTTCTTACTGGCCTCCAGGCAGATTGTGATGGTGGTTTATTTTGACATACAGTTTCCTCCCCGCAGATGCATACCCTTCCTTTGCAGAGTAGGTCCTACAAGTGTAGAGCTTTGCCTCTGCCATGCAGTGAGAAAATCCCATTCCTAGCCACCTATGTGGCTGTTGCTGTTTGAAGTGGGTCTTCTGGAGATCTCTAGTGCAGTATTTGTGGGGTTGTTGTGGATGCTTAACAGAAACTACTTGGCTGCTGGTAATGTGGTCCCTGTGATGGCTTGCAGGCAGTCTCTGGGTTACCAACCTGCACTCAGCTGCATCTTAGGTGGGAGGCAACACTTTGCAAGGTGAAATACCAGTGCCACAGACCAGAACAGCTTTTACCCACAGGCATGCAAAAACATGATTTTTCTGTTATGTCAGCCTTCTGAATGAGAGGACACATAAGGATGCAGTTTTCTCAGCTTCTGGCCAGACCAGTTAAAGGCAAGTCCTCACCTCTGTGCTGCAGTGTGCTCCTGCAACCCCTCCATTCCCTCCTGCTACAGCTGTGGAAGGGTTTGTCAGGCTATGCCATGAACTCAATTGCTGAAATGACTTGGGTTAAAAATAACCTTGTAAAGAGTTAAAGGACATATTTTTAGCCCAGATCATTTCAGTGATCTAGTTTACAGCACAGCCCCACAAATTCACATTGGTGCAAAGCAGGGGGGAAGGGAGGAAGGAAAGGTCAAGGGAGAATGAGCAGTTGGAAACATAAGCTATCTTCCTGCCAAAACCAGGACCTTATGAAACTGCACCCAGTAATTAAGCGACTAGTCCCGAGTCTCACATGCTTTATTGTGGCTGCCTCTGACAAGCTGTATTTGTTATTATTTTTGCCATATTTGATTTTGCTGAGTTAGATTGTACATATAGCAGCAAAACCCCCCATCAGAATGATGGTGGAGCTTTGCAGAGCTTGTGTGAACACAGGCTATGGGAAGGTGGCCAGCACGATGGATTGGTGTGACAACAGGCTGCAGGGAATCATTCCTACAAAGCTGTTTAGAAGCAAGGAAGGGATGTGGAAGTCAGGAATAGGTTTCAAAACAATGTCTAGATGCAGCTGCATTATAATGGTATGGAAAGTGCACAGGACCAGTATCAAAAATTGTGTAACCATCACTGATTTCGTAGCTGCTGAAAACCCCTGCCTTGGTGCTATGAAGGGCTTACATCTCAGATAAAAGGTGCTCCATCTGGCCAAAATGTCATCCCTGCAAAAGCAGACAAGACAGAGGATTCATAAGGGAGGGAAGAAGAGTAGGACAGTACAAATCTCTGCTGTTATTCAGCTAGTATTTAAGTGCTTCTTAAGCCAAAAAACTGCACTATATGGCAGTTAATAGACCTTTGCTCTTTACATCAACTAAACTAGATGAACAAATCCAAACCTGAACTTCTTTCAGTATCAGCTTCTGACTCCCGGTGGTACCCTTTCAGACAAGTATTTCCAGTACCATATTGTGGTGGGATATCAATCTCTGATAGGAGTCATGATAGCTTTCAGTTGCAAAGGGGTGTATCATGACCAAAACTGCTAGCTGAGGGCTGTTGGAGACAGATTTGCATCAGTCCCAGCAGGACATTTAAATTAATCCCCAAAAGCTGCCTCTGGCTTTCCAGCTTTCCCCAGGAGCCTTTGCAATTTTGATTTCATAGGAAACTTGTTGTCTGCAATGACACCCCTCACCTGTAGCTTAAATCTATGAACTCCAAGAAAAACTCTTTGTGAGTACTTAAACAGGATACACAAAGAAACTCTTCAATCTCTTTACCTCTTTTCTGTGGACCTTTAATATGCACCTTCTCTCACCTGGTGCCCACAGTGGGTCCATGGGCTCTAGCAGGAAAATTGGCAAATGTCATTGAGCCAGGTAATGATATTGTTGTTCTGAGGGTCTCCCTCTGTGTGACATTATTGCTCCCACATCAGGCAGCCTTATTGGCCCTCACATTTTCTGTCACATTAAATCATCAATGAAGCTGGGATTGTCCTTCTCAAGTGCTGTCAAAGGGACCAGGTTCAGTTTTAAAAGCAGATGAAGAAAGATGGGGTTGAAAACTATTTTCAAGATTTAAGTAATTTGGAAGAGGAAGGTGAAACCTCTTACAGAAACTTGCTGGTTCCACTTCCTCTTTTGCAGACAGCGCCACCCCTACACTGATGTTACAATTCAATTCCTGTTTCGCTGCTCTGTCTGACACTTTTCAGAGTATGCAATGCTCAGACACTTATTTTTAAGGAACAGTAAAAGACCTCAGAGTAGCAGTCACCAAATTAGTGATGGACTAAGTCTTTTACTTTAGCTTGCTGGTTTTAGCCCATTCAGGATGACCACAATTCTCTTCTGGAAAGGAAAAGAATTGCCAGTTGGCTGCAAAGAGCACAAAGTTAACATCTGAGTAATTTCAATTTTTTGCAAACAGAATTAAAAAAAGAGCAGAACTGCTCCTCTTCATCATTCATAGAAGTGGTGGGCTCTGTCACTGAGACAGGAAAAATGACCAGTAATGGGAGAGGTTGTATTAATATCATGGGGCAGGAGAGAGCCAGCTCTGAGCTCTGGTGAGAGGAGCAGATATCTTAGTCATGCAAGAGGCTGAAGGCTGGTACATGCTCTGGGCTAAGAGTGAGAAAATAAGGCTTCTCACCTTCCTTTTAGTGGGATGGAGACTGCCAGTCCGGTCCCTGTAAGTCAGGAGAATGTTTTTCTCCTTACAGTGCAAGGAAGGGAGCCTTTTTGAGTGCCCCAGTATAGTGCTTTCCCTTGACTAGAAGACATAGAGACTGGCAAACCAGCTGGGGGGAAAAAAAAGAAGAAGCTTTATAAAAAGCTGGATAAAGGACAGCAGTGTCATTGCCAGAAAGGATCTGAGAAAGGACTTTTACTGTTGCAAAATGTGTAGCATAATCGGAGAGTCTGCAGCTGGCAGGACTGTTGGAGAGGACACAGCCCATGGGCTACTTGTGCTAATCTTAGAATGGCATGTTCGCTGCTTCCTGTGTCCTGGCCGGCAAGCTTACACAGGCAAGAGCCACACTGCAATCAATGCCTGCTACCGGCTAAACAAGAAACACATGGAATCCTTCCAGCCTCACAGCTTTAATCCAATCCAAAGAAAAGGAGCTGTGCTTTCAGACTGCAACTCAAAGAACAAGCAAACAACAACAAAAACTGAAAGAGAAAACACAATCACCCCAAACCAAGAGGTTGAAGAGGCCAAGAGGAAGTGCAGCGTCTTTTCTGGGTGAAGGTGTAGGGCTGTGAAAAAAGCTTTTGGAGAAAAAGGAAGTATGAGGGAGGCAACCCTTCCACCACAGATGCTGAGCACCTTTAGCTCCTCAGCCTCAACTGAGTCCTTAGTTCAAGTGTCCGTTCCATCTTACTCAGGTATCCTGGGAGTTGGTATGCTGAGCCAAGCCTCTCAATCCATCCTGCCTTCCCTAGGTTTGTTCTTTGTTCCTTCCTCTTTTCAGCCTGCCCTTCCCCCATTATAGCCCAGCCATCATTCTTTGTGTGCAGCAGGTTGCCCTGCTGATCTGCTTGCCTCACCGTTTCTTCTGTTCTCCTTATCTGCCACTTCCATTCCTGAAAAGATGGGAGAAAGGTGCTAGAAGTTCACTGAGAGGAGATAGCTTGATGTGGCTTTTGTGGATGGATGCAGGAAAGCTGATCTGAAGTGTATGGGGAGTTTAACAGGGAAGATACAGTCGGGATCCTGGAAACAGGGTATGGCAGACATCTGCTGGGGCTTGTGGGCCTGGGAGAAAGAAGATAGCATTTATTGGGAGCATTTATTTGCAGCTGTCTGATAAAGGGAAAGGCCCTTTTCCACAATGCAAACAGGCCTTAGCTGTGCTGCTTTCTACCAGGTATTTCAGACTAGAGAGCACTCCAAGCTGTGGATGATGATATGATCCTTAGTGTAACCTCCTCAATTTGCTTTTAATCTAGAAACTAGAGTTAAAAGAAACTAGAGTCTAAAGAAATTCCTTCTTTAATATGTTGTCGAGTTTCCACAGCTATTTCTTCTGGATGACTGAAAGGAAATGGTCCATCTGTGGGCCAGATGGGTGTTTCAAGGGCCTTTCACCTCCAGTGATGCTGAAGGAGAGGTTGTGTTAATAAGTCAGTGTGTCCTTCCAAAGCAGAGCAGTGCAAAGGGAGAAGGGAGGACTCTGCTGAAGCCTTTGGAGAAATAGAAATATATTCCTCTAGAAACAGCCATTTGGGAAACTTTCTGACTGAAAAGCAGAAAAGTATTTTAGCAGAGGGAAGAGAAGTGTGGTGTTGGTCATGCGTTCATGGTGGTGGTACAGAAGGCAGAGGTATGATGTTCTTTGCTGATGGTTCATAGCCTAGTTTGTTCTCTGGAGGTCTCTGTCTCTTAACAAAACAAGGGTTGTTAGTTGTTTATACTTCCTATGGTTCAGTTTTCCCTGGTATCAGATACTAGAGATGCAAAACAAAGGTTTTCTTTAATCAACTTTGATTTCTAGGCTTTCTATTCATATTGCTTGATACACACATAGCAAAGAAAATAAGGTAACTACGGGATTACACTTAGGGCTATGTGCTGTGGTAAGTGCTGCAGCATCCACTCCAACTTCTCAGCCTGCTGTCAACCCAGGGGAGGGGAAGCTTCTCTCAGCCCTGGTATTTCTTCCCTCCCACGCTCCTCACCCTTAGGTATTTCCCTGCCAAAAATGCAGAACAGCACAGGGACATCCCCAAGTAGATGCTGGCTTGCTGCAAAGACAGGGAATGGCTTCTCCCAGCAGAACCACTGGAAAAAGAAGGGTGCTGGTGACCAGGGCAGTAAGAAAGGAATGGGAGGGCTGAGAAGGTGTTTGGGAATGTCCTTTACTGCTCCACTCCATCTGCTAAATGCAAGGAAAAGATGGGGAACAGACACTGGCTTGAAATACTTAGTTTACTTCCAGTGGAAAACACTTTGTAGGCTCTTCAGCTCGAGCTGAAAGAGTGCATGAATTACAGGTTTTCTGGGATATTTGAAAATGCTGCTAGGTCCCGTCTTCCCAAATCTCTTTCTCTCAGACTGGAAGATTGATGCCAGATGTGAGAAACTCTATTTAAAGTCCCTGCTTAGTCTTGAACTTTGCAACACATACTCTCTAGACTCCTTGCTCCCAGCCTTTGCTCATAACTTTTTGTTTCTGATTTGTCAGAACAGGCCAGCAGAGACCAACTCAGAGGTGGACAAGTCAGCATCACCCTCAGTGGCTCAGCTAGCAGGGAAATTCAAAGAGCAAGCAGCCAATATCACTGGGAAAGAGGTAAGGAGTTCTGCAGCCACCAGCAGGTAATTGAGTGGGAAATGAGGCACTCGCCTCTGCCTCTAGAAGTTAGAACATCGGTGATCTGAGCATTAATCCACCTTGATTGTGAATTTTCACAAATTATTTGTGCAGTGCAAGCTATGACAGTATCTTCTGTGCATTTCCCGCCTGTGGATGAGTAGGTAGAGCCATACCTCAGGACAACTAGACAATGTAACTGAGACACTGTGAAGCCTGAGAGAGTACACATATATAATCTAACAGTAGCAGACAACAATGCAGGTACCAGCTGCACCACCTTTTGTGGGCAGAGGGCAACAATAAATCATGAAACAGCTAATATTGAGCTGTGGAAAAAGAAAGCAAACTACAGATTACGCAGTGTAGAAGCCAGGGGCAGGTCACCAGCACCCCGTTCACAAAAGAAGAAGGCTTCCTTCAAGAGAGAAAGCTCTCTCTTTACTTCCCCTTGTTACATCTTCCCAGTGACATTTCAGACTCTGTGATCTCTAACATCCTGAAACTTGTTTTTATTGAAAGCCCACTAGACAAAGCACTACCTCAAAAGCTGTCTTTCACCAGATGAACAAGCACACAAATACCTCTCAGAGTGTTTATGGATGGAGGGTGACATTTTAGGAGAGCCCATGTATTGTTATGCACTTTTTAGAAACAGAAATGTTCACTGTTTACTCTGGTAAAACTTTAAAACGGAGCTGTTTCCTTCTGCTGCTCAGCTGATTTCAGCATGACCCAGGCTGGGCCTAAGGGGATCCCCTCTGTCTCCCCTCCCGTCTTTGGCTGGATGCAATGTTGACCTCTGTCCTGCAGGGCTGGCAAGCCACCTTATATCAGAAGTTAGCACTCCCATAGCCAGGCCCCAGAATGGGGCCAATCTATTCCCAAGCACTTTTTTTTTCCCTCTAGTCACCAGCACACAACTCCATCTGTCTCATTATAGTCACTTCCTCTTTTTAAGGTATGGGATTTCATTGCACTAAGTCCCTCACCCTTCAGAAGGCAGCAAGTTCCCAGACCTTTCTTGTGTTATCTGCAGACCTCTGCTGCTCCCAAGCCAAGGCAGCATGGAGGGGTCTTACAGTGGGGGGAAAGTAATTTTCTCCAGAGAAAGAAGAGGACAAAGTTTCCAGTCTTTTCTCTCCAAGTCATCTGTCACTTCCCACTGGCTGTCTCAAACTGGCTTCAGATTAATGGCTGACTGGATGCGCTTTAACCCTTGCTTGACCTATGCCAGCAAAGGGGAATCTGTCAACCAGGGAACCTCTGCTCACTTTGGCACAGCTCAGCATTTCATGTTTGCAAAATGGTGACGTTTCACTAAGACAAGATATTGCTTCCTAGCATGACATAAGGATAAGGACAGGGCTGCCCTTGGCTGCTTAGAGTGCAGCATTGCCATGGCTGGGTGCAGCACCACCAGAAGCTGACAGGTCTAAGACAGACAAGTCTACAGGTCTTTCAAGGCAGTCAACTCTACCGAGGTCAAAGATGACATAATCCAACTTTTCACATACCTGCCTGTTATAAGGTAACAAAATTATCCAAATATTATATTGTGGATCTTATCCAACATCTACAATATTGTCTGAGTGTTTTGTTTGTTAGCACATAAAAAGTGTGTTAACAGCTTGGCAGGAGACTACAAACCTGGCATAAAAATAGAGACAGCCTGGCTTCAAGACCAGCACAATAGTTAGGAAAGAGCAACTCCATCGGTGTTGTGCTATGCGTCTCTTCCTTTGTAGTGAGCACTGTTGTGCTTCTGGGAGCCCAAGGACATTCAGAAGGAACTGGTGTCCCTGCTGTTAAGTTGTCTTGTTCCTTCTGCCCTGAAGAAGCTGTTTCTTAGTCAAATTAAAGGTTGCAGCTGACAATTTGTCTCTATGAGCTGCTCTTCTTCAATAGGGAGAAATGAATAAGGCTGTAGGGCATATTGAAAAAGTCAGAACTCCCCTTTTTGCTCCTAAAATATATCAGATGCAAAATAGGAAAATCATGAACCAGGTAGGCAGCTGAAACTCATTGAAAGGAAATCCTGGTAATAAGACAGGAAAGAGAACAATTACAAGCTGTTGCAGTGTGAGGGGCTTTCCAGCAGGATACTTTGAAGATGATGCTTCTGGGAAGGCTTCTCCACCTTACAGAGCATGGAATAATGTCCTTTGCACAAAGCCTGAAGTGTTGTGGTTCATGCTGTGCAAAGAGATACAGACTACTTTTCCAACACAAGGATTGGGCTCAAGAGCCTAAAAGCACACATAGCTTGCTGGCCACATGCCCATATTTTGTAGTATCTTGTGCTCTCTTTGGGTGACTCCTTTAGGCAAGCTAAGCCCTGCCGTCCAAGCAAGTCACTTACAGAGCATGCTTTTTGGTGCTTGAGTTTAACCTCCTTTTTAAAAAAAAATGGATTTCCCTGCTGCTGAGTTGGTTGTTTTTTCTCTTAGGTACCACCACATAAACCAACTCGGAGGAAACCACCATGCTCCCTTCCACTGTATTCCCACAAAACTGAGACAAGTGACAATGATGAACAAGTGAGTATCAATTTAATACAGGGACAAGGTCTCTATTCTCTTCAACCTGTTCTCTCCTGAGATTCAAGGCTGGAGGTAGCAGAGAGGTCAGGCTGTACAACAAAAGACATAGATCATGCAGCATCCAACCTTCCCCTGTTCACACACATGTACTGACTCAAGAGTCAGCTCCATGCTGTTTTATACTTGTTTTCAAGCTTAGAGCACTGATAGATCCATCCACTTATACCTTTTCAAACATTTTAAAGCAAGAACTGCTAGCATTTGTTAGATCTGAACAGTGCTTAGCATGGGAAACATCCACACTTTTTGGTGCCTTCAGTAAACTCTGTAGGTTTGAATATAATGGCATAACAGTTCTGCTCCTGAGATTTTCTTTCTTCAGAAAAAGGAACTAATTAATCCAGAGTGAAGAAGGGTTTTGTCAGCAATACACACAGAATGCCGTCTTGAGGCATCCTCCATACAGCACCCTTGAATGAGCAGGTCCCAATAAGCTGGCTGCTACTCACTGAAGTTTATGCTCAGGCTCTTCCCAGTCAGTGCCTTCTGCACTTCAGGGTATGAGGTCTACTCACGAAATTTCACGTTCTCACTTGCCCTTAAGAAGGGGGTGGTTCTTTGTCCTTCTTTTCTTACAGCTACAGGCTCTTGCTGCCTCCATGCCAAAGGAGCAAAAGCTTTAAAATCTTAGATTCCTTCCTGTTCCTTTCAACCTGAAAAAAAGCAATATGCCTATTCTCAAAGCAATGCTCTCCCTTTCTCAAACTGTTTTCAGCCTTTCATAGCTCTATCTTTCCAGCCATTTAGGCCTTTTCTGCCCATACTAACTGGATGCATTTTAACTCCGTAGGTCAAGTGGTGGCAGAAAGTCTTTCAAGTCACAAAAAAGTTCACAATGTTTAGTGACATTAAGGCTTGGACCCCTTAAGAGGTAGAATTTTAATCTGTCTGGTCCTGAAATAATACCACAGCAAACTGTGTCACGAATTATATACCTTTGTGAAGGACATGCAGTAGCAGAGCCATTGCACATCACCTAACTCAGATACTTCAGCCAGAAAGCAATTGCCTTTTCTCTAAGAGGAAGGATATGTAGATTTGTATCTAGAGCACTAGGATGGCTGGACAGCAAAAGGGCAGCAGGGTCAGGAAAGATGAAAGCAAACTTGTATGTGAAAACGCTATATAAGGCTTCATTTGCTCCTGTGCTAGCAGTCCTGATTATCTTTTCAAAGTTTTCTGCCTTCATTGTGTTTCCTTTTTTTCACCTACTACACTGTGACTTTTTCATGTTTCTTTTTGTTTTGTAGAAGCAGTCTCCAAATGCTTGCTCTGTTCCCAAGGTAAAGGTGAAAAGTTCCCCCATGATTGAAAAGCTACAGGTAGGTTCTAGAAGACCTCACGTGGCTGACTCAGCAAATTAAAACTGGTTTGCATTTGCCATAGCTACTTGCCTTGTGGAGCAGTCACAGGGGAAGGTGATTCAGAAGCCAAGGGTGACAGCTCGGTAAGTAGGGCAGTGGCCTCACTGATGAGGGCCAAGTCCCACAATATACAAACAAGGGAGGCCTGGCAGGTCTGATGATGGCAGCCAGCATCAGAAACAGTACAGCGATCCTCAGGTGTGTCCAGAGACAGATCAGTGCATGGGTCAGGATCATTTGGATCTGTCAGGTATATGACTGGGCGCAGGCATGGCAGCAGCACAGCTCAGGTAGGGAGCAGGGACAGAAGCCTCAGTTTAAATGCATCTTGCAAGGGAAAGTGAGAGGAAACCCTGGCTGAGATTTCTTCCAGGTCTTCCTTTGCAGCAGTCTAACTCAAGCTGAGTCACCCGCACTGTACTGGGGAGCTGGCCTTGAGCACAGGCAGCTACAATCCTGTCAGTGGAGATGCACTCCAGGCTCTGGCACTCCCCTGCCTGTGCCTAGAAGCACTAGGCTTCCCTTGTCTCAGTTTCCCAGTTACACACAAACATGGCCAGTGCTTCTTGCCTTTTTTGTATCTCTTCATGGCACCTGATTCATGCTGCTGAGGGCAGCTCAGCACTCGATAGCCTGTGGACATAGTGCCCTACTGATGCCAGCTGCCTCTTCTGGCAGCGCATGTGACTCTAGAGCACAGTGCTTCCTGGCCACCTTGACACAACATAAGCCTGTTGATAGCACTCTACCTCTTAATGCACCCAAGGATATTTACGTATGAGATCTTCTTAGTGACAGGCCAGCAGGAACTGTTTTCCCACGTAATCATAAACTTTCTTCTTTCCTTGGTCTTTTCACTCCTCATGACTGCACAGTTCATTCAGAAAACCTGCAGACCAGTCTTGAAAATAAGAGGTCTGCTTGGGCACGCACAGGGATGGTTTGCATCTTGAAGAGATTGTGGGTTGCTTGTTCAGACTTTCTCCTGGCTCAGCCACTGTAGGTTGTGCTGGCTTGGCTGGGTCACTAGAAAATCCCAAAAGACCTCAGTACGACAAAAGGACATGTCCTGAGATCCAGCTGCTTGGGAAGGGCAAATGTCCAGTCATAACTTCTCTGCCAGGACTTGTTTGTTGACAGCGTCACTAGGAGAGACCCATAACCAGAAAGTATGTGGGTTGACAGCTGAGAGATTCGGCAGCTTCTGTGGTGAGAGCAAGGCTTCCTCTGTGTGGTTACCACATGTAGTACACACTGGTGTCTTCACATCTGTGATGGGGATTTTTCTTTGCAGGCCAATCTGGCTTTTGCTCCAGCTGCTCTGCTGCCAGGAGCATCTCCCAAAAGCCCTGGTCTGAAAGCCCTGGTTTCTCCGTTCAGCACCCCTCCCTCAACGCCCAGCAGCCCAGGGATTCAGTCCCAGCCCAGTGAAGTGAATGAGATGCCGGTCAGCTTTGATCAACCCCCAGAAGGCACTCAGCTGCAATTCTATAACAAGGTAGGGGATGTGCTAGGATTTCTGCATTCCACCAAGATAAAGCTTGCTTATCGCTTGGGGATGAAGAGGAAGAGGAGGCCATAGCCCTCAGTCCTGCTCTAACAGTGTGCCTTTGTGGCCAGGGGAGGAGATCTATGCACGAAGTCCAAAACTGGTTTCAGTGAGCCTCTGTGAAGTCTCCTCTCTGCCCACCTGCACATGGAGGTTCATTGTCCAGCAGCTCCAGCGGCCTTCCTGGCCAGATGGATTAAGGGAAGTGGTGAAATGGCAGGACCCAGTCACTTCAGCTCAGCAGTAACAAGGTGGCTGGTACCCGAGCAGTAAGTGCTGTGAGGAGGTGGTGCCATGTGCCAGCAAATGTCAAAGGTGTCTGAGGTGCAGTTTAGGGAGCCAGGAAAAGCACAACGATTTGCCAGGTGTCTCCACAGAGCTCTCAGCACTTAAATGGGGAGCTGTAACCTGCATTCACCATCATCATTGGGAGTGCAGATTCCTTTCTCAAGAACAAAAGTGCCCAGAATGGAAAAGGCTGAGAAATAAAAAGTTAGCAGCACATGTATAATGAATGCAGCACCCTTGGGTATAGGGTCTAACTTGCCACAGTTTGAACTGGGACAATGATCTCCAGCACCAGCTTCACAGAAGGAGCATGTATTAGGGAGCTGCTCATCCTCTGAAGCAATCTCAGGGGTAGGAGCCCTCATCTCCCTACCTCTCAGTAGCAGAGCAGGAAAAGTCAGGCCAACCTATCAAGTTTCCCATAGTATTTTCCTCTGTTGTGCTTTCCTGCTTTCCAGTACTGCTCTCTTGACTGCTTCAATGTCTGATTTTCCTGCTTCCAAGGTGCGGACGCGGGGATCGATAAAGCGCAGGCCTCCCTCCAGGAGGTTCCGAAGATCTCTGTCTGAGTATGGAGATGGGGAAGAATTAGGAGTCAACATCTCACCAGAAAATGGTGCAAAGGAAGATGGGGATGAGGTATTTGGGACCAAGGGCAAGACGGAGGAGGCAGAAAGAGGGAGCAAAGAGCAAAAGAAACAGACAAGGTCTGATGAGAAGCCTCCATTAAGGAGAGGATCCAGCAGATCAGAAAGTGAAGAAAAAGGGGAAAAACAGGCAGAAGAAATTTCTCCTTGCAAGAGTAATGCAGAGGATACAAAGGAGGAGGAAGAGTGTCATGGTGCCCCAGGGGAGGAGAACTGTCCCCAGCCTCCCTCTGGAAACAATGAGAAGGTGTGTGAGGGTCCCCAGGGAAAAGAGCAGCAAGGCAGTGCCTGTGAACAGGAAAAGGGGGACAAGAAGAAGGAAGAAGGTGAAGCTGAAGCAAAGGAGACCAGTGAGAGCACAGATGCACAGAGGACACCAGACACTGGAACAACACCACTGACATCTGAACCGCTGCAAGAAACAATGGGCTTAGAGACTGCTAGTGAGCCTTCAACGTCAGCCACACAGGACTAGGGTGTAGCATAAGCATGATGCACAGGTAAGATGGGTCAGCATAATCATAACTCCTAAAATACCAGAGGGTTTTACTTATTAAGGAAAATGGCAACTGTACACTCCAATATTTTTGCTGCTTCCCACACCTCAGAAGTGCCAAATCTCAGGCCTGAAGAGGCTGCAAGGCAAGGCATTTAAAACAGCCAGCCCTCCTGGGTGGTGTTACAGAGCGGATGGAGAAACAAAGCAGATTCTGGATTCAGAGAAAGGGAGAGGCTCTGCTCACCAGGCACCCTGCTCAATTGCTGTTTTAAAAGCAGTTTGAAAGTACATACAGTAAAAACCACTCTTCTCCAGCAGTAACCATGTATATAGTATCTCAGTATGACTCCTTACATATACATATTTGTGTACATGTGCACACCTATATATACATGCATACATACATATTTTCTCTACATATATGTTTAGCTTATTAGCTTTGCTAGCAAAAATAGTGTTTTCACATGTACCAGTTTTGTGATGAGCCCCTGAAGCATTCAAACACAAGCATCTGCCCCTTGAAATAAAAGTGGATTTCCACTGGCTAAAGTGGGGGCTTGTTCCATGCAGCTTTTTACTTATCCTCTAACCACTGACAATGTAGCCACAGATGCCTGAGGGAATACCTCTTTCCACCTCAACCACCTGTCCCCTCTCAAATGCCTCCTTGCTTTGGCAAGGAGAAACTGAAGGAAGCAGGCTGGTGCTCAGGCTGCAGATGAGCTTTACCTCCCTAGCACGGAAACTACCAAAGTACCCCAAGGTAACATACTCCCCAGCATTGTATTTACTTAAGATTCAAGATTATTTTTCATAATTTCTTTACTTTTCCCCTCTGAAAAGGACATACCAAATGAGGGCACAGGAGACTAAACGTGAACGTAAGCCATCTGACCCAATCAAGGTGGAAGCTACTGGAAAACATTCAGCAGCATGAGAGGAGCAGAATATGGGTATCTCCCGAAGTCCAGACTCGCCCCAGAGCTGAGTGGCTGCTTGCTGGCTCTCTGCTTTACACCATGATATTTTGGGACACTCAGAACAAGAGACTTTGCTTGCAATCATTTTGAAGATCAAAACTGAGGTGGTGGCTGATGTTCCTTGGTGATTGATCAGAGACTGAGAAACCTGATATGTGCTGTCCTGGAGCTGACAGCCACCACCACTCCTGGGTCCTCTGCTCCTGCATCTGACTTCAAAATGTCTTTTTCTTCTCCCTTGCATTGGTCTTAGATGAAGTTCATCAGTTAAATACAGATATGGTGCCTTTTTGGTAGCTTCTTTCGAAATACTTTGGGGCTTCAAATTTCAGTAAATAATGTTTTAACAATAGGGAAAAAGTATGTTTTCTCCATATATGCTGCGTTGCAGATTGTGTGAACCTTGAACGTGGGGAAAACTCTCAGGATATTGTTCGTAAAGCAAAGGTCTTATTGTTCATAAGACCTTTGAAGGGGGAGTCAAGCTGTCTGATCTGTGAAACAGCCAACTGTGGTAAGCAGTTTTTCCGTGTGCTTCAGTTTGGGGGTGTTTTTAGTGCTAGGAAAGTAACAACCACAGATTTGATGCACAGAAAAGATGCGCTGTGTAAGTCAACAGGGCAAGTTTTCTTACCTGGCTCTGGGCTCCAGTCCAGATTTAGAAGGGTTACCAGCCTGTCAGCCTTTCTCACTTCCAGACCCTATTCAGTCTTTTGACTTTCTTGTGAAACTTTCAGTGTATGGCCACCAAGTGCCACTCTGAAAGCATCTTGGCTTACTGGAAATAGCTGATTAATTTTATGTAGGTCAAATAAGAGGTCTTAGATGGCTGTTTCCAGTCATATGGCCTGGCTGAATGTGAATTGGTGGTCAGATAGCCAGTCCCTCCTAAGTACTTAGGCATTGTACTAGATTTGCATTTGGGTACGAGTTAAGTTGTAGGTCTAGCAGTTGCTAAGCCAGAAAAGCTTTTACGTCTGGAGAGTATTTGTTGCCCATGAGAAATAAGTTATTTGAGGAAAGATAGATAACACACCTTCACCTGACCAGTTTCCTGACAGTAGTGTGTGAAGGTGTGTTTGCAAAACTGAATAAAAAGCTGCCTTGGCTCAAGGCCATGGGGCTTACATTTGGAGCCTGACGTGGAGCTGTGAACAAGTCTGGGCTTGCTGGGCACAGTGAGCCAGACTTGCTAAAAGCTGAGTCAAGGAGCTGTTAGGTGGTGTCAGTGGTCAGAGGCCAGTGCTTGAACCTGCTACCAGCCATCTAGTACCCAGCAACGCAGATGCAGCTACAGAGACTGAGAGCAGAACCAGACAGCTCCTCTTCATCTGTCA
This sequence comes from Galbula dea, assembly GCA_013399015.1. NCBI lineage: Eukaryota > Metazoa > Chordata > Aves > Piciformes > Galbulidae > Galbula > Galbula dea. The sequence goes on along the minus strand of VWZX01004547.1, from coordinate 26,276 downwards.
CAAAGCTCCTCTTAGCAAATATTAAGCTGAGAGGGGCTGAAGGCTTGGGTTGTCTCTGTCTCTCTGGGCAGGCGCAAGCATTTTATACACCACAGCCCACATCCACTTGTGAGTAGGCTCTGCAACACAGCAGTGTTACAAACCAAATGGTTGTGAGGGATATCCCCTTTTTGTTCACCACCAGTGGCTCTGGGCCTTGCCTTTCTTTTTCCTGGGTGAAAGTCCTGAGGTGTCATTTGCTGAGAGACAGCAGCGATGTTCCTCCTGTGTAGTGCTGGCTTATTGGCAAATGCGACCCCCACATTCTTTGAGCCAAGTTGTGGAACATTGTTGCCTTTGAATCCATTTTAATCTGTTTGTTAGAACTTGTATTCCAGGGCAGGCTGCAATCATTTGCTGTACCTGTTTCTTCTCTCAGCAGTGTCCCCCGTCTGGACGTGAGTGATTTTGCCTTACTGTGTGTATATATATATATATATATACACATGTGTGTGTGCCTGTTTAGAGAATGTGTGTCCTGAGCAAGGAAATGGAAATCTGAGGGAGAAACAGAAGAAATAAATGGTGTAATTAAATCAAACCAAAACAAAATCTGTGTGTTTCTTCTTGCAAAGATGAAGGAGCCTGAGGAAGGATGGAGAGAGCTAGTAGCAGCAGGCAAAATAGGAGTGGGATTTCCACTGCCATTTGAACTGTTTAATGTTTAGTTTTAAATTAATTTGTGGTAGTTTTTACTTCTGGGGAAGAGCAATAGCCAATGTGATTAATCCATAAAGGAAGGTGTTCACTGGGGCAAGCAGTGACACTGGAGACTGCCACAATCCCTGCCCCAGCCATGCAGGTATCAGGTGTCTAGAAACAGAAGAAAGGAAAGCCATCTAGTGCTGTTTCTCCAGCAGCATTCTTGTTCAGGGGAAGCATAAAAAAAAGAGGCAACACACACTGATCCTTCCTGTGTGATTTCCCATCTTCTGGCAATCAACAGTTTAGAGACCTTCTGTGCAAGAAGTTACATCACCATCTTTGTCCTTGATAGTTTTACAAGTTGGAGGAAAAGAGATACGTGTTTCTCAGCTGAAGGCATCCACACATCCCTCTCGGGGCAATATTTGCTGAGGCAGCATACAAACCTGGCCCTATCTTCAAGCCAAGCAAGAGCAATTTTAGAAAGGACTCTTTGGCCAGCGTTAGCATTGTGATGCTGCAAAAGCAGAGGATACATGTGGGCTTGTACCTCTGCCCCATCCATACTATCAGGAAACAGTGGCTTGGTAATCATGGTTTGTATCCACAAGATGTACAGGGTCAAAAAGCTTTGACTGAAATGTAGACCACAGCTTGGCTTGGTATATAGGCTGAGAGTGCATCTTCAAACCCATATGTGTCTGCCAGATTGCTGAGGCTGGAGTGTATAATGTCAGATGTAAGAACACTGGTCAAACAGGAAAATGCTCTCAGCAAGAAAAACCTGATGTAATTTATGCAGTTCCTCTGGTGTGGATGTTGATTGAAAGACTGAAAAAAAAAGTAAAAATGCAAATTGTACAGGCCAGAAGACCTTTAAATTGAGAGAGGAAGGATGGAAAACAGAGCAAGAATAAAGATCAAATGGGGAAAGGAATGCAGCACAAGAGCAGGGAGACTATTGCAGTTGTGTTTGGCTGGGACCTTGGGTTTATGGTTATTTTTTGATTGGACTGTGTTTAGACTGTAGCATGAGCCACAATAAAGTGTTGGATAGGTAAAGACTAGAGAGCAGCTACTGATGGGAGGGGTTTTTGATAGATTTGGGATGCAAGGGAGGCTGGTACAGAAGTGTGGAAACTTGAGGGGGAAACTGGAGGGTGACAGGAAGCATTATCAGGGTATAGCATATCAGGGATGAAGTGAGAGGCAAAGGAGCAGTGTGGAGCGGGTTCAGAAATGGAAGAGAACGGTGCTGGCTCCTCTGAGCCCCAACACATGAGAAGCACACTCCTAGCACTGAGACCACGTTTCCAAGAAGCCCAACACACTTTTTCTTAAGCCATTTCTCTCGCAGGCTTCAGGGTGTCCCAACGGACACTCCTGGGGCCACTTGCTGTAAGGGAACAACCAACTGCCTCCCAGCGGCCTGGCCACCCCACAAACATAGGGGGCTGCCACGCAGGATTCGTACACACTTCCAATCCTAGTTGCGCGTGTATCCCTCACGCACAACCCCACAAGGCAGGAGGTTGGAAGATCCTATCCCTCTCTGTTGTCTGCCTGTCGATCCGCCCACCCCAGAGTGGGGGCGCAGCGCCTACGGGCTCGGGCTGGGGTAAACCAAAGCCGTCCGAGGGGGTTGTCCCACTCTCCCCTTCCCATCTGCTGAGAATGAGCGCACCTGGCCTCGAGCCCTGCTGGCTCTGCCTGCCCGCCACGCGCGCCCGGCACGAGCGCGAAGTGAGGTAGACCTTGCTCCGCCTCTCGGCATAACGCAGATCGGTATCTGCCAGGGGAGCCCGGATGCCCCCAGGAGGACTTGGAGTCGTCTCTATCGAGCGGGGCACGGAAGGACACTGTCACAGGTTATCCTCACGGGGAATGGGGCAGGGGGGTGGAGGGAATCGCAGAAGCCTCCGCAGTTCGGAAGAGGAGTGTTGTCTCCCGAAGTGGTGGGCACAACCACTGGGAATCTGGGGGTGTGTGGGGAAAAGAGCAGACTCCCAAAAACTGCGGTGTGCGGTGTCTGACACTGTAGTGGAGGTAGAGAGTGAAGTACGGAGCTGGGGAAAGGGTATAAGAGAGCGGCTCGTTGGTCTAGGGGTATGATTCTCGCTTCGGGTGCGAGAGGTCCCGGGTTCAAATCCCGGACGAGCCCGCTGGAAAGGGTGGCTTCTTCGGGGGTTACCTATTTTGTCGCCGCTCTGCACCTCACAGTTTTTGCTCCTTTGCACTCCGGGCCCGCCCTCGGCGGGAGGGTGGGCTCGGGGAATAAGCCGGAGCTCCTGCTGAGGGAGCGGCAGCCCCGCAGTGCTCCGGCGGCAGGGCCGGGGTGTTTTTTGTACACAGTAGCGGCGCCTCGTGCGAGGCGAAGAGGGAATAAGAGGGAGGGACCCTCGCTTGTGAGTTATTAACATTGATTCCTTGCATTAAAAGGGAACGTGTCTCATTTTAAGTCCTGTCCGTGTCTTCCGTTTGTGTGGAAGCCACTGCTGGGTGCCGGAAGAGTGCATGGGGAGACACAGGGTCGCATCAGTGGCTCGGTGCACGGGAGCTGGTGAAGAGCTAAAAAGAAAGAAGGGAAAAAGAAAAAAGTTTAAAAAGATTTCTGGGCTCGTCCGGGATTTGAACCCGGGACCTCTCGCACCCTAAGCGAGAATCATACCCCTAGACCAACGAGCCAATATAGCTGATGGGCTTTCTCTGTTCCAGAAGAGTGTTCCTTTGCTGCCGCGCGGCTCAGCCTATGTTGGGGCTGTTGGTGGCAGCTATGTCCGCTGGGGGTTGTCCGCAGGGTGCAAGCCTGGGGCTGCGCCATGGGCTGGACAAAACAGGACTGCAGGTACGTACGGGGATCGCTTGCCAGGCCTGGACGCTCTCTTCTGCTGCAGCCGTGGCTATGAGCTCGTAATAGGGACACATGAGAAGCCCCCAAAAATCAGTGTTACATAACTGTCAGGCGGTAAACAGGCCTCATGGCAGCCAAGGCGGCGCAGGCGGGTGCCAGTCTGTAATCTGACTTGTCACATAGCCTGGAGGCGGTGGAGGCCGAAATTTACCCCCTTATCTGAGCCTGGTAGGCCGCAAGCCCAGCGTTTTACCTCAGCCGGTACCTGCCCGGGCATGGGGTGCCTGTGAGGGATGCGTGTACCACCCCTTGCAGCCACTCGAACGGCTGCCCTGCTGGGGAGGCAGCCTCGCCAATATGGCCAGCAGCTCACCAAGGAGCTGTCAGGGTTATGGGGACTGTTGCAGTGGCCAAATCTCATGTGTGCAGCCTGTCCTGCGCTTTTGCAGCACTTCATACTGTTAGTGAGGGCATGTGTGCTGTTACTGCACCTGCTGTTCTCCAGAGTTTTTCCAGTCACTGTGGCAAACCTATCTAGCTTTGTGTGATAGTTCTACTTAACCTATGTCTAGCCATTAACTGGAGCAGCCAAACCACAAACCCCAACCCAAAGAAGTGAATTTCATTGTTCATTTCCATAATTTATAACTGTGTACAGCCAAGCAGTGGTGATGTTACTGTTCTACTTGGAGGTGATGATTTTATACAGACCTGTTTAAGTATCAGTCTTTTTACAACAAACACTGATGGTGGTCTGGCTAGAGGTCAGTGACACCTTGCCTCTTGTTTCAGTACAGTAACAGTTGCTAAAGTAGTTTTGCCTATATTCCAAACAACTGGGGAAGGGAGGAAGTAGGAGGGAGAGGCAGGAAAAATAATTGCTTTCACTTTATGGGCTTTTTTATATATCATGGTTATGAAGGATACTTGTGGCTTGAGTTGTACCTTAGCATCAGTTCAGCCCTGGGATAGCCCATCACGAGCATCTTTTTCCTTTATAAGGTTTCCTCAGAACACTTACCCTTGCATAGTGGGTGATCCAAGACATTCTTCTTAATTGAATTATGGAAAAATAGTTATCAAACTCTTCAAGAAGCATGTGCAGTCCCTGTGCTGCTACCAGCTCTGAGTTTTGAAAGACCCCTGCATTTCTATTTAACCAGAGTAGCACCATCTGCCAGTCACTATGTTTCCCAACTTGCAGAGGAAACAGTAATGTTGTAATACACACCCAGTGCTTTATTTTCCAAATAGAGCCTGCTTTTTCTTTCTCTCTCATGTTCTTCTCTTACTGTTTCAAAATGAGCATGTTGGGTGGGATATTTTCTTCAGGAATGCAATGCATATCTCTGCACAATAAACAGTGTCCACTGTACATTTCCCCTAGGAGGTACAAAGATGCAGGCTAAATAGTAAAGCTTCTCCTCCTATAAGATGTTACCCTTGTATTTTTCAATATTATAATCCTGCTTGCTCTCTATGGCAAGCTAATACAGAGCTCTCCAAAATACTAGGATAGCACGTCTGAATTTCTAACATAAACAGCAACCATGACAAAGTTTATTAAACCTCCTCCCTAGTGACACTTTTTTAGATCTTCCTTTTGTGATAAGCAGAAACAAAAAAGACACAAAGCATTTTTCCTTCTCTTGTGAGACTGAGTGCTGATTTTTTCTGCATGTGTGAATGCGCAGAAAACAGTTAGGCAACTTGACAGCAACCTGCCAGGAGACTACTGTGGTCTCTTTTGCCTCACTGTCAGTGCAGTTGTGCTCTGTCACTGTTGCCTGTGTCACCTTACAGGGAATGGTCTTGCAACACAGCTAGACAAAAAATCTGCCTGTCTTGCTTTGTCATGGCCCTCCTCAACATGGCACAAAGGGGTCTTCCTGCGTCCTCTTTCATCTGCCAATGTGCTTAGGTGGCCAGAGAGTGGCAGAGAAACTGGTGGCATGTGCATTTGGGAGAGGAACAGCATCCATGGAGCAATGGGTACATAGAGCAAACTGAGCACACTGCAGGCCTTTGGACTTTCATGGATACAGTGAGCAATATCCTTGTGGTATGACGAAGCCTGAATTCTGCTGTGATACTCATAGGCTGCAACAGCAACAGACCCACAGCTCTTGTGTAGGTCTTGACTAAGAAATGCACATTCATTTGCCACACTTGCAGTTATTTTCCGCTTTTTAAAATGTAAAATAGGAAGATCGTTAGCGTGCCCGTGAAGGTACTCAGCTTTCCACACAGGTGGTTGACTCCTGGGCAGCACCAGGGCCTGAGGTGACAGCTTTTAGCGCTGGGCTGTCTCGGGCTCCCTCGTGGTGTCCCTGCAGAGGCAGGGCAGCAAGGAGACAGACCGGCGAGCACGGTACCCTCGAGGAGAAGCAGGAGGAGGGCAGCGCGGGCAGGCTGTAGCCGTATTCACCTCGGCACGGGCTCGTCCTGCTGCCTGCCGAGGCGTTTCCAGGCCTCCCCTCTGCTAGCACGAGTGGGGATGCCGCCGCCACGCCCAAGTTCCCGGAACTTCACTGAACCGGTGGGCTCCGGCAAAACCGCAACCCCCAGATACGCGACACCCATCGCGGGAGCGCGGGACAGCTAGGTACATTGCCCGCCTTGGGGGGGGCGGGCCAGTGCGTTTCCTGCCTGGATAGGGCGTCTGGATTTGACGGATCGCTCTTGTGGCCAATACTGGGAAAAGAGCGGGGCAGGGTACGAGGGGGAAGCAGGAGGTGTGTGCGAGTGACAGTGGTGGAGTCCTATCCCAGCGAGGGAATGGGGCTGCGGGTGGCAGGGGGGCGGGCCCGCGGCCGGGGGCGGACAATGGGGGCGCGGGGAGGTGGCGGCTGGAAGATGGCAGCGGCTGGAGGCACCGCGGGGAGTTTGGCGGCCTCTGCTCCAGCGCGGCTCCCTTATTCGGCGTGGTTGCTGGCCGCCACCGCCGCTGCACTAACCGCCGGTGAGCAAGTGCGGGCTGGCCTCCGCCACTTACCCCCGCGGGGCTGCGCCTGTAGCCTGGGCGGATCTTGATGCGGCGGGGGAGCTGTCTGAGCCACCCTGAGGCGCGGCAGGCGGCGGCGGGTTGGGCTTGTTGGCCTGGGTCGGGCCCGGCCGGGGGCTCCGATCCGTGCTCGAGAGAGAGGGACCGGACCGGCACTAAAGGTGCCGCTGGGCCCTCGGGGGCGAGGCGGGCGGAGGCCAGGCGGCCCATCCCTGGCCCCTACTTTGCCCCTCGCGGAGGGTGCTGCTCGGGGGGTGAGGTCTCCCAGGGATGTGACCTGCGGTCTGGATCCAGCCGGTTCGTCCCTTTAAATGCTCTTTCTGATGGTCCCCGCCGGGTTATCGGAACGGAGGGTGGGTTCGCGGGCAGGATACAAAATGTTCCGTGCTCACCAGGTTCAGAATCGCCCCCACTGGCCTCAGTTGTTGGGCCTCGGACCGGTGTCGTGGGTGCGTTTCCCGCGTGGCTGCGGAAGGCTGCCCGCTTCCCTCCCGGAGCGCCGGCGACAGGCGTGGCCCACGCGGGGCACCCGGTTTGTGGGGGACGAGGGGCCCGGTGCCCGGGGGAAGGGAAGAGAAGGGAGGTGTACCTGGCCCGCGGGCTGTACCGGGGCTTGCCTGGAGGCAAAGCCCCGCCGCTCATTCTGCGCGCCCCGGGGTACCGGCGTGGCCAGGGCGCCGTGATGGGTGTCACGGGCGTGTTGCGGGGCGGCATCGGGCAGCGTTTGCTGTTTTTTCTGGGTTGGTTATTAAGTCAGAGGACGCGAGTCCTTTTTTGTTGAGGAAAGGCACAGTGTGGCGTGGAGGTGACCGGCAAATGGGGACGCTGGAGTTGCGGTAGATGACTTAGAAAACACCTTTGATTTGGTCAGTGGTGAAGTATTTGGGTGGAGGAGTAATTACATAAGCCAAAATGAAGTGCTTATGGTTCGTATAGGTGGAGAATATGTACGGGACTATGAAGTGGTCGAAATGGCAAGGGTAATGCTTAACCTTGCTGTGGCTTTTATTCTTACAGGGCAAGGAGTTCTATGTGTTACATACCATTCTGAAATGAAAAGATCATACAAATTTCCCAGGGTAGCTCAGTGTGTGTAGATACTAGGCATGGACAGTGGTGGTGTGGCATCTGAAGATATTTTTGGCTGGCTAATACTTGCTTAGTGGATAAAACTTTGCAAAGTATTTCAGTAGGAATCGTTAAAGAAGCCTCATGCCTTCTTAGTTCATAAATCTGGAAAACTGTATAAAACTATAAGCCCATCTGGAAAGAGGCTTAATAAGGAACTGTGCCAGGTGGTAGGAAACTTAAAATTTACTTCCAAATAGCATTGTTTGGATTTGTTTAATATTACTGCATTTTGCAGTAAACATGAGTAGAGATTGCTAAGGCTAGCTGTGTATCTTCAGATACAGCCTTGGTATTTAGAATTAAGTAGGTAGATATATACATAGCTTACAGTAAAACTGGGTTCTTTGAAAAGAAACATGGAGACAAGAGAAGAAGGAAGCATATTTCCCCTGACCACAACAAAAGGTACAACTCCAGTAATGCTAGGGGTAGCTGGGAGTAGTAGATCATTCTTCAAAGTCTGAGGTATGTAACCAAATATAGTATCTTAAAACCAAGCAGAGCTACAAGATACTCGTTTGGAAGAGACCCTACTTGGGATGGAGACTCTCTAAAAAGCAAGACTGCAATTTAAAGAAATGAACGGGTTTTAAAATCACTATCTTATCTGTGTTCAGCTGTGTTTCTGTTCCTGTTCTTACAACTGCTGATTTATTTCTAACTCCAGAAGTTATCCCCATATTGTCGTCTTCTCTCTGTGCTTAAACTGCAGGTCCTTAATCCTCCTGTCTGCTTTGAAAAAGCACTTTTATATTTTTGTCCATGTGTGGAGTTGGCAGAAGGTTTACATCTTTGCATGGGAGTAAATGACCAGAGTGCAGGGTCTTCACCTCTTTTGCATATGCAAAATAGCTTGGTGATTGGTAGGAAAAAGACCTAGCATTTGGGGCTGTAAGGAGTCCTGTGTAATAAATACTCTGCTTTTTGGCTTGCATGTGTCATTCTGGTTCCTGCTATTTTTCTAGGACCCTCTTTCCATTCCCTTTTCTCGAGTTGGATTTTCATCTAGTGAGAGGCTCAGTAATCAAAAACTGCTAAACAAAAGGGCAAGGACAGAAGTGGCATTTTCAGAGGTCTGTTACCACTCAATTAGTTGATTGGATGTGAAGTATAGCTGGGCAATGTGTTGCCTAGTTTGGCTGCCATGGTTTGTGGCTCCTCTTCTGCCCCTTCACATGCTCGGTGGCAAACCTCTTTTCTTGTGGCCAATAACCTCCAGGGAGACAGAAATACTACTCGGGACTGTGTTGTAGAGGTCTGGTTTAACATAGCAATCTGCTTTGCCAAGCCAAGCAGGTCACTGTTCCTTCATGGCTAAGTACAGATAATGGGTTTAAGCTAATTTTCTTGTGTGCACCCACATGTGTGCACTAGAAATTCACCTTGCTTGTTTACACTCAGTCGTCTGAAAACCTGATGACTTCATTTACTTGTAAGAACAAAGGGTTGTTGTCAACTGTACTGCTTGTGATCCTGTGGTTCATTTGTGGTGTAAGTAGTTAATCTAGGTATAAGGTCTTGTATGGGTGGATGACTGTTGAACAAATAGTTAGGAGTGTCAAGAAAATGGATTATTTTGAAATCCTGAATTTGTAAGATGTGTGATTTCATGTGTGATAGCAAGTGGTAATCATTTCTGTATTTAATGCTAGGTTGGTGCCTGATTACTTCTTAAAGTCTAGTCATGACCAGAAGGAACAGTACTGATATCTTTACTATGCCAACAAGGGCTGGTCTTTTGGGTTTTTTTGTTTTGTTTTGTTTGTTTTCCTCATTTCCTTTGATATATACTCACATACATGTGAACGCGTGCACACACAGATTAGGAACAAACAGGAGTGTTAAGATGTTAAACAGCTTTGAGCTTGCATGCACATTTTAGTTGCTGCTTGGAAATAACATTTTGAGTCAGTACTGCAATGCTCACTTCATGTTTGTGCTGGCTTTAGTCAGAATTGCTAACCTTGCAAGGGAGGTCAAGGACAATAGGAAAGGCTTCTTCAAATACATTGCCCAAAAAACGAATACTAGAGGCAATGTAGGCCCCCTGCTGAATGAGGTGGGTGCCTTGGTGACAGAAGGTACAAGGAAGATGGAGTTACTGAATGCCTTCTTTGTCTCTGTCTATACTCTTAGAGACTGTGCTCAGGAGCCTCAGACCCCTGAGCCCCCACGTGATGTTAGGATACTGGAGGAGTTCTCCTTAGTTGAGGAGGACTGGGTTAGGGAACAGCTAAGCCATCTGGACATCCATAAATCCATGGGTCCTGATGGGATGCACCATGGCCAGCTGAGGGAGCTGGCAGAAGTCATTGCCAGGCCCCTCTCCATCATCTTTAATAAGTCCTGGGGAACAGGAGAGGTGCTTGGGGATTGGAGGAAGGCAAATGTCACTCCAGTCTTCAAAAAGGGCAAGAAGGAGGA